>BSBM01001656.1:0-30000 GCA_027924585.1 Larix kaempferi | reverse complement strand
TGGTGACGGTGATGATGATGATGATGAGGATGATGATGTGATGATGATAATGAAGACGATGATGATGATGATGATGATGATGATGAGGATAATAATGAGGATGAGGATGATGATGATGATGATGATGATGAAGACGTTGAAGACGATGATGATGAAGATGAAGATGGTGGTGATGAAGATGATGATGAGGATGATGATGATGATGATGATACCAACACCATAATAAACACAATCAAAACTACATTTAGTATTACTAAACAAATGCATTTTTTTTGTGTACGCGTTAACAAAGGGTGCACGCATAAGAGTGCGCATGTGCTTCTTTTTGCATACGCATTAAGAATGCATGCACGCATAAAAGCGTGCACGTGCTTCTATTTAAAAGAGCGCACGTGCTTCTGTTATCCATGTCATATCGCCGATGTGGAGGCTCAGCATTGCCGAAGCAGGAGCGCGTACGCGTGTTTATAGGCGCATGCGTGTGTTTGTTTTTTTTGCGCTCATGCGGTGTCATTGCGGTGTTTTTGGGTACCAGCTTCGTGCAGGTACCCATGACATATTAAAAAAATCCAGGAACAAGAATTACTTCATTTGGATCAAGATTCACTCATTCATCAAATGCATTCTGGAAACTAGTTAAATTCTATGCAAATCTAGAAGGGGTGTAGAAAACTCAGAATATTTCAAACTTCTGCAATATTAAAGTTTATGAATGATTTCAGAGGATCATAATGACAGTAAATAAATCAGATGGAATCCAATAGGATTCTCAAAATAGCACATATATATCATATATATTACAAAAAGATCATAACTGTCATGTAACTGTATTACAGTTAGGTTAACTAACCAATTATGATTAATTTTAAGATTGACTGTTATAACATGTCAATTTGCAAAGTTGCTCATTCTTCCCCTACTCAAAATTCCTTTCTTTCTTAATCCCTGGCCCTCTTTGGCTTCTGAGGATTCCTCTTCTTCGTTTACATTGACTGTTGTACCACCTCAATTTCGTAATTTGCTCATCCTTCCCCTTCTCAGAATCCTTCCCTTATTTGCCCCTAGCCTTCTCTGGCTTCTGAGGATTCTTCTTCTTCGTTTCCTTGAACTCTTTCCAAGGTTGATGATAGAAATTTATAACAATAAAACCTATAGCAATTTTTCTTCCTTATATTGTCATTACTCCATTCTCTAAAAATTACATTAGTCAATGGCAATAATATTTGAAGAGAGCAAAGGTACCCTACAACCACTCTAATACAAATTTTACAGAATTACTTATCTATACATCTAAACTTAAACTTAAACTTATTTGCTAATCTATTTCAAGCTGTAATAATGAAAGTGTTTCAATTGCAGATTGTGCAACTAGACTATCCAAAATCTGAAGAAGTTCACCATTTAGCTTCTACAAGGTATGAATAAGCTTCTTTTAAATTCTTTCTTTATGGTTCATGAAGTATATCCATGTTCTGGTTCTTTTCAGCCTTTTAATTGTAAGCCCCATCTTCTTATTTCTTCTGCAGACTTTATAGTAACGTTAACATTTTTTCACCTTTCAGTTCTTGCAGTAGTCAAGAATCTTGCCACACGGACTTAAGTATTAAGGATTCCAATCTCTGCATCAAATAACTTTTTCAAAAGATCCATGTACCGATTATCATTGTCTGCATTTGTTGAGAAGTTGATCAACATGGATGTTGATAACAAATTGAATACAACATTTTGCCGTTAATGTTAATGAAAGAGATTACACTTGATTGCTTTTCAAACAAGTGAACATGCCACAAAGTGTCCAGTCCTGCTAAAGGTAATTTAGCTTAGAAAGTGAGAAAATGGGTGGAAATCATAAGAATATAAATTTGTTCATGTCAATTAATAATTTCCCTTATATTTAATAAAAAATTAAAGGTAATCCCCTGAGTATTTACCTTAAAAATAAAAAATAAAACTTAGAATTGGTTTTATCAAAATCAAAGCATTACAGAGAAAACCATAAAAATCTTTTATTTTAATTTTTTAAAAGCAATCATGTACGTTAATTTTAAAGTTGTTTGGCACTTTTAGAAAACTCCATATTAAATGATTTTAATTTTGATTTTTGTGTTTTAAAAGTGCACCATTATTAGGATGCATTATTGATGATTTTTTTGGGTAATGTGACTATTAAAATTTAAATATTCTAAAATATTGTTTAATTAAAAAAATCAATTTAATAAATAGATTCTTGAAAATATTGAAAAAATTAAGAAACAAATATGACATCAAGTTGAATTGAAATAGAATTAGTGAAAGTCAAAACATGTGAGGAGTAAAATTTAAAAATTCTGATATTTAGTTTTAATTTAAAAAAAAATCAATTCAATAAATTGACTTTTAAAAACAATGAAACACTTTATAAAAAATTATAACATAAAATTGAATTAATATGAAGTCAAAGCAATTTGATTTTCATTTCAAATGAAAAGTATACTCTTACATAAATGAGGAGGGGCTAATAAAACAAGAGAAAAACTACACAATTTATGTCTCATTTATACTATTTTTGACCAATAAAAAAAATGTAATGAGTAATATTTTTTTTTTCAATTTTCAAAAAAATTAAATTTTCAAAATATTATTTTTTTTAAATAAAAAATTATAACTTGAAATTTAATTAATGTGAAGTCAAAGCAAAGTCAAATCCCATTAGCATGCAGCATGAGTACTGGATTTGAAATTTGACAAGGTAGGTGGGAGGAAACACTGAAAATTGAGCCATGTTAAAAGTTGGTATGACCCATCCTCTTGAATTATAGTTTCATTATTATGATAAAACCAAGGCTCTGCAAAATGTTGCATATCAAAAATTGGGATCAAACACAATCATGTGGGCAAAACATGTCAAAACAACAATTGCCTCTTCATAATATATTATGCACTTGGGATTTAATGGAGAGAAAATCTATAATCAAACCAACCTCAAAAATTTTTTAATATTTTTTTGAAAAGATTTTATAATTTATTTATTTATTTTTATAATTTTCTATTTAAAAAAAATTAAAAAATCCTTCAAGTTATTATATATTAATGTATTAGTTTATTCATCATTATTTAAAAAAATTTCATTTAATCTTCTTAATTGATATTGTTATTTAATTTCTACAATTAATATTGTCATTTAATTTCTACCGTAGTATTAATAAAAATAATTACAATTGATATGGTGAACATGCTCCACACCAAGCATATACCTTAACTAATACAAATAAATTCATTAAACATCACCACCAAAATATTTAGACATAATAAATATTACAATAGTACAAATTGACAATTTGACCTCTACCTCCCCGATCTAAGTCACATTTAAAGCTAGTAGTTCATGGCACTGTACCAAAACTAGCAATCTCATTTGTCCAAATTTTTGCCACATTGAGTTCAATAATGTTGCCAATTTATTCGTTTGGCGTGAACAACTATAAAGGAGGGCGTCACAGGATTAGACTTGTTTCCCCCCTCGAGCATCCCATACCATTCAAAGGCCTAGTCGCTGCGCGACATCGATGTGATCTTGCTAGTTGGGGATGACCATCAACCACAAGTATCACCCACACTACACCTCACCGAAACCAACCTTACCAAACCTAAGCCAGGCACCTTAGAGTATGCGGAATTCCAAGTGCTCGTTTCACCATATGCGATGTAGTCCATCGCATCGCTACCCAGCCTTATACAATGCTATACCACCGCATCTCCTCCCTCGAGCCAACACTTGAACGACCGATACCCAACGCATGATGATGTGCTTTCCCATCTAGTCTCAATCCTCAATGGGGCTTGAAGTTCATGTCCCGGCTTTTCCCGACCACATACCTTCATTGCATCCATCAATGCTATTGCCCAAGCATGGTTGGCACACCACAACATCACATTGCGAATCGCGCCATCCTCTGTCGAGCTTGCTAAAAAGAGTCTTGTCGGTTTTTCTTATCCTACTCGACTCAACATCATCCTCGGTTCTCCTAGCGATCCTACTCGCTAGTACACCATCTTGACCATCTCATGGCCAACAACCATGAGCCAGCCACCAAGGCTACCAAAACAAATGGACTCGTCATGCATCCTTAAGTAATGCATCCCAGTGCACCCTCTGTCAAGCCATTTCCAATGTCATTTAACATAGGGTCGTTACAATCTCCCCCATGTAAATATTTTGACGTCCTTGTCAATGCGACTCCATCGGCACATCCAATGAAAGGGGCATGCGTGGTGAAAAGACACTTCCATGTATGCAAATAACTGAACGTTAGTGCCACATGGGCTATCAGCAAAGAAAAATTGGGTCGTGTGGGTAGATTCGTGATAGATGCATGGGAATACCCTAAGCTAGCCATATCTCACATTTAACATGATAATAGTAAAATGAATTGTAATTATAATTAATATTTTAGTTACATGGGAACAATTTTATAAGTTTAATTGCAACAAATAATAAAAAGTAATTAAAAAATTAAATATATTCGTAAAATAAAAAAATAAAAAATACAGATTTATTTTAAATTTGGATTTATCAAGTATTTAGAGGATAATTTTTTGATCTAATTTGTACTTAAGAATCCTTCCAAATCCTGTGTTTGAAAACAAATTTTTAAAAACTTTATTAAGTTAGAAATTTTTTGAATCTCAAGGCCAAATGCCCAATGTTAATCCATGGAGTGGTTTAAGCTACGTGAGGGTATGTGTTATGATTAGAAGCACACATAATAAACATAATCATTAAACCAAACATATTTTTAGAAACCTTATTAACTAAGTAAATCTTTGGAATCTCAAGGTCAAATGGCCAATGTTAAGCCATGCGCTCATTTAAGCTACTTGGAGGTATGTGTTATGATTAGAATGTGATGCACCTGCAACAATTAATTAATACGAATATGCGAAATAACAGAAATGACAGAACTCAGAATCACTTTTATATTGATCACAGGCCACTTCGAGGGGGAAACCTCCTATGAGCAAGCTCAATACAAATAACTTCATGGTGCCTTCATAGGTCTCAACACACACTTATATACTAAGTCTAGGAGCCAATACTATGGGTCAAAACCATGGGCCACTACAAACTATGGATCAACAATACTACGGGCGACTTACAAAGCATATGCGCCAACAACAATAACACAAACTATTGATCAACAAATACTACGGGACGACTTACAAAGCATATGTGTCCAACAACAATATACTAACAAAGTAAAGACATGGGTTCCTAACATCCCCTCCCCCTTAAAAAAAGCTTTGTCCTCAAAGCTTTAGATGTGGAAATTGTTGTTGAATCTCAAGGAGTGGTTCACATGTAGCATCCTCTGGTTGCATGCCATGCCATTGAATTAATACCTCTGTGATAGAGCGAGATCGAAGTTGACGAGTGCGCCGATTGAGGATGGCCTCGGACTTCAAAAGTATGGATCCTTCATTATCCAGTTCGGGTAAAATCATTTGTCCACTGATGTTGGTGCCAAGAACTTTCTTCAGACAAGAGACATGAAAGACTGGATGAATGCGGGAAGAAGGAGGAAGTTCCAATTTATAAGCAACGGACCCAATCTTTTGAAGAATCCGATATGGCCCATAGAACTTTGGAGCGAGCTTATGACACCCTTTGAGTTTCAAGGAGGATTGCTTGTACGGCTGGAGACGAAGAAAAACCATATCGTTGACTTGAAAAGTGCACTCAGAACGGTGCTGATCAGCTTGTTGCTTCATGCGATTTCTTGCCATGTGAAGATTGTCCCGCAAAATGCGAAGAATCTGATCGTGGTTTTGAAGGACCGTGTCAACTTCCTGAACTGGTGAACTGGTGGGGGTGTATGGAAGAAGAACTGGAGGTGCCTGACCATAGACTGCTTCATATGGGGTCATTTTAGAGGCAGTGTGGTAAGAGGTATTGTACCACCATTCAGCGAGAGGGAGCCACTTTGCCCACTGATGTTGTTGTTTGGAGGTGCAGCAACGAAGATAAGTTTCCAAGCATTTATTGATAATTTCAGTCTGACCATCTGTTTGTGGGTGATATCCTGAACTCATCTTCAGTTTGGTGCCAGTGTGGCGAAATAGTTCTGTCCAAAAATGACTGGTGAAAGTCACATCACGATCAGAGACAATGAAAGAAGGGATGCCATGAAGACGAAAGATCTGGTCCAGGAAAATTTGAGCGACTTAGGAGGTTGTATAGGGATGGCTGAGAGCACAAAAATGACTATATTTGGAGAGGTGATCAACCACAAAGAGAATCACTGTCTTTCCACCAGATTTAGGGAGCCCTTCAATGAAATCCATAGAAATATATGTCCAAATCCGTGTAGGTATGGGAAAGGGTTCAAGCAATCCTGGAAGGAGTGTTGTTTCACCCTTATTGCGCTGGCAGGTATCACATTCGGCCACCATCTGTTGAATTGTCCTTTTCATGCCCTGCCAAAAGAAGTTACACCGTGCCCGTTCATACGTTTTGAGGAACCCAGAGTGCCCTGCCGATGGAGAAGCATGGAGTTCATAGAAGACAGCCTGTTGAAGATCTGTGCTCTAGGGAAGCACCAGACGACCCTTGTATCTCAGAGAAGCACCATCCCAAGAGTAATGTGGTACAGCAGAAGGGTTGTTGGTCAAGCGTTGGATGATTTGAGATAAGGAAGAGTCATTGACATAACCCTATTGAACAGATTGCAACCAATTTGGAACAGGCATAGAAATAGCTGAAAGAGAACCTTGGGCATCAAATGTGCGGGAAAGAGCATCTGCCACAATATTGTCTTTACCCTTCTTGTAAGTGATCTCATAGTCATAACCCATGAGTTTGCTAACCCATTTCTGTTGTGCCAGGGAGGAGACACGCTGTTCCAAGAAATATTTCAGACTCTGGTGATCAGTCTTGATGCAGAAATGATTCCCTAATAGGTATGGGCGCCACTTCTGTACTGCATGCAAAATAGCCATCATTTCCTTCTCATAGGTAGAGGCAGCTAAATTCTTACCTGAAAGGGCTTTGCTGGTGAATGCAATGGGGTGTTCATCTTGAAGGAGAACCGCATCAAGTCCATTGCCACAAGCATCACTCTCAATAGTGAAGGGCTTGGAAAAATCGGGCATAGCTAGAACAGGTGTAGTACACATAGCTTGTTTTAGTTTGTCAAATGCACACTGAGCAGCATGTGTCCATGTAAAAGCATCTTTTTTCAATAGAGAAGTTAATGTGTCATGTCCCAAATTTGTAATTGGGTCACAATGGCCTAATCACATTAGCCATATTCATTAGAGTTTGTAAAATTGATGTTAAGGGTCAAATAATTGCCAAGGAGGAAAATTACTAGTTTCCTAGGTTTGGGGTGGAAGCTTTGGGATTTGGAATAAGGGGGATAATAAATGATGTTTAGACATTGGAAGGGTTCAAGTATTTAATAAATAGAGTGAATAAAGAAATTCAAGAGAAATCCTAGGTGACAAATGGTTTTGGAGACATATGGAGGATGTGGGACCCACACTAGCTTGATTTTTCATAATACATGGTATATCTCTTTTGCAAATTCGAATTAATGGGAATGTGAACACTCTTGGGTGAGTTGGTAAGTCATAACACATGTCATTGAGCATCTTAGGTCGAATTGGGAAGGATTGGTAACCTCCATGGAAGATAAAGAGTCAAAGTGGAAGTTTGTGGACACTTGGGCTAGATTCCCTAGCCCCTATGACACCAATGATGGAGCATCTATGACAACTATGACAAATTGCAGACCTGACCTCTGACATCTGACCACTATGACATGTCAGCCCCAAAAATAGGCTCAAGGAAGTCGAATTTGGGAGTTGGAGAAGCCAAAGAGACCCAAAATGGAATTTGGGAGAAGATGGAAGGTTGGAACTAGGAGACAAGTGGCAAATGTGGAATATTTCCTAAATGGAAATCTATTGAATCTATTGAGAGGATTTCGACCCTTAGAAGGCTAATGTTGGTTATAAAATGTAGAAATGAAGTATGAGAATGGATTTTGATCATTTATAGAATTTGCAATTGCATTTGTGAAGAGGGAGAGCTAGTGGATGACTAGTTTCTTGCCTTAGCCAATTTCGAGGGTGAAAGATTCCCATCCAAGTTGGCAATTGGAAAGGCCATTCAGACCTTTCATTTGGAGCTTTAATGGAGTCTTTATTTGCAGGTGTAAGCTACAGGGCAGCTCATGGTTTCTTCTATTGCAGCTCGCTCCTTCAACCATTTCCAGTTTTGATGGCATATTCTTGATCCTTGAGGGAGGGCGTTTTTGGTGAGCTATTGTACTCTTTGGGGGAGATTCTAATGCCCAATTTATTTTGTAATATGAATTAAATACTCTGTTCTTCATCTCCAGAAAGTTTCAGGTCGAAATTCCAAGTAGAAATGTATAAATCTCATTTTTAATGGAAGAACGATGCCATTTCCCCACTACCTTGTTGTGAACCAATGTATTGATGATGATTTCGAATGAATGGATGATTCTATGATATATTTGTGATCCATATACTGCCATGGATGTATTCTACAAGTTTCATGTACTGTACTTGAGCATTTGAAGCATTTTTACTCCGTTTAGTTGTATTGGGAGGTGAAATAGTGCCATTTCCCCAAGGGTCGAATTGGGGATTTTTGCAGTTGAATGGGAGAGGGTGAGAACAGTTGTAATAAACCATTAATGGTGCATATGAGACCTTAATAACATAATTAACACATTACATACCTCTGTTCATAAATTTGAGTGGGTTTGGAGGCATTTGGGAAGCCATTTTCAGTACCTACCTCAGGGGGATTTGAACCCCAAATTACTAGTAAAATTGCATACTTGGTCCAGAATCTTGAGAGAATTTGCAGAGGTATTTTGGTGGCCATATGTTATCCCTGAACATCATATTCAATTCCTAATATCATTCATAAACCTTCCTTGAATATTTGAAGGCATTTGGAGTCAATTTAAGACCTAGAGACCAATACTAGTCAAAGGGAAATCACTAGTAAAGTTACCTACATTGACCAGAATTGAAATAGTATTTGCATAAGTGTTTTAAAGGTACAAAGGCATCCCTGTAACACATATTTATGTTATAATATCATTCATATACCTTCTCAGAATATTTGGGATCATTTGGGGCAAATTTGGGACCTAGAGATCGAAACTAGTCCAAGGTCGAACCAAGGGAAAAAAAGTGGAAAATTGCAATTTTAATAAAATTCCTAACAAGGGACATTACATAATGGAGCTGCAATCTTCCCATAATCCTTGACAAACTTGCGGTAGTATCCAGTCAACCCCAAAAAACCATGAAGGCTCTTGAGTGTCTGAGGATGCGGCCAATTGCTCATGGCATCGATTTTGGCAGGATCCACGTGAACCCCTTGTGCTGAGATAATGTGCCTGAGATACTCAACTTCCTTCTGTCCAAAAACACATTTAGATTGCTTGGCATGGAGATGATGGTCAGAGAAACGTTGCATGACAAGATCCAGATGCTGGAGATGTTCATCCCATGTTTTACTGTAAATGAGGATATCATCAAAGAATACCAGAATGAATTTCCGCAAGTAGGGTCGAAATATTTTATTCATTAAGGCTTGGAATGTGGAAGGAGCATTAGTGAGGCCAAAGGGCATGACCAAAAACTCATAATGGCCATCATGTGTGCGGAAAGTTGTTTTAGGGATATCATCCTCATGAACCCGAATTTGATGATACCCAGAACGAAGATCAACTTGGAGAAAAAGTGAGCCCCATGAAGCTCATCAACAATAGGAATTGGAAACTTATCCTTAATGGTGAGGTGATTAATTGCTCGGAAGTCAATGCAGAGGTGCCATGACCCATCTTTTTTGCGGACAAGAATAACTGGAGAAGAAAAGGAACTAGTGCTTGGGTGAATAATACCTTGCTTCAATAAGTCCCGAACGAGCATTTCAATCTCTGTTTTTTGGTGAAATGGGTAGCGATAGGGCCTGATGTTGGGAGGAACGCTGCCAGGAAGGAGATTAATACGATGGTCTTCTGGCCTGGAAGGTGGCAATCCCACTGGTTCAACAAAGACACCTGTATATTGATCCAAAATTTGTTGTAGATCCAAAGGAGTAGTGGAGATCGCTGATGGTTGCATCTTAATGGAATGGATCTAAGCGATGACACCATGTGAATTCTTCTTGAGGATTTTTTCCATGCAATGTGAATTGATGATGCTGAGAGAACCTGGTTGTAATCCTATCAATGTGTATTTTTTTCCATTGAGGGAAAACTGCATCCAAAGTTCAGCAAAATCTCATAAGATAGGACCAAGTGTGTGTAGCCATTGAGCACCCAAAACCACATCACATCCGCCTAAGGTCAAGGCAAACATGTCAGAGTGCAAGGTATAATCTCCCATATAGATACGCACATTTCAACACTTCCCTTTGCAAGGTAAGGTGCCCCCATTGGAAACCATGACTTCAAAGTTGGAGCAAGGATGGATAAAACAATCAGCTTGTTTGGTGATCCGAGGGTCAATGAAATTATGAGTGCTACCAGAATCAATGAGTATTGTAAGAGGAAGCTTCTTGAAGTAACCCCTGACCCGCATTGTTTGGGGGGTGGTGATTCCAGCTAAAGCATGGAGAGATATCTCTGGCTAGTCATCCTGAGACGGAGGGTCAATAGGCGGTTCCTGAATGTCGACCAAAGCATCCAGTGTTTTTGGATCTTCGTCACCAATTTTAGAGGCAGGCAGAGAATCCACATCCAAGAGATAGAGCTTTTAATGAACACATCTATGTCCCCGAGTGAATTTCTCATCACAATTATAGCAAAGCCCCTTTTCTCTGCGTGCTTGCATCTCTGTTTCAGACAAACGCTTGATAGGAGTTGGTCGAGGAGCCTGCGGTATAGGTGGTCGTTGAGAACCCATATTTCGGAAGGGAACAAAAGTGGGCTTAGAGCGTTGTTGGGCTGCAATCTTGTCTTCTGCCAACTTAGCCAACCCTAGGGCTTCCATCATTGTGTTGGGACAGAACATTTTGACCTCAGAGCGGATGGCATCCTTTAGACCACTAATAAAACAACTCCGGTAAAATTCATCAGACAATCCTTCGGTGTGGTTGGCTAGTTTCTCAAATTCGGTTTGATACTCTCTCACAGTGCCAATTTGGCGAAGTTTAGTGAGGGCTCCTGTGAAGTCATCAAAAGCACTAGGACCAAATCGTTGCAAAAGGAGTTGGCAAAAGTCTGGCCATTTTGGCTCTTCATGAGCCTTGATGTACCAATGGTACCATTGAAGAGCTTCCTGTTCCAAATGAAAGGATGCCAGTGGAACTTTGTTGACATCAAAAGTATTATGCAGACTGAAATACTGTTCTGCATGATAGATCCATCTAGTTGGATCAGTACCATTGAAGCGAGGAAAATCAAGCTTTGGACCACGGAAATTGCTGGAAGAAGAGAACCCATTGTTTGATGAAGACTTGGACTACCGTTTGTTGTTCATAGCTGAATGTTCAAGATGGAGGCCGAGAAATTTTTCATCAAGATCCTGGAGTTTGGCTTGGATGGCTGCAAGTGCGTATTCCATGGTTTTTGCTCCTGCACAAGTGACAACCATAACCAGGAGTTTTTTTTGGTTGACTGGGTAGGAAAACAAAAACAGAAACTGTTTCAGTAAAGGAAAATCTGGACTTGGGAAAAAATCTGAAGGGTAATTGGGGTTTGACTAGGTTTTGGACACTGTTGAATAGACAGGGAAGCAAAAATGAGGATTTCAGAAGCAGGGTGAAAGAATGGGAAAATTTGGCAGAGGGGGACAAAGAAGCAGAATTCAGAAAGGAAGTCTGTGGTAAAATTTGAAGGTTATTGGGTGAAATCTGAGGAAGTTATGGCAAAACCTAAAAATAGACAAATGTGGGATTTTGGGCTTTGGGAAGGGGAATTGGGGATAGGGTCCTCTGGAATGAAATATGCAGAATGGGATGACAGGGGTTCCCTAAAAATTTCAAGGGAAACAGAGTGAAAACAAGGGAGATATGGAGAAAAAACTGAAACGGCTATGGCTCGGAAGGGATCTGGAACAGCGCCAAATGGATTGAAAACGGCTGGATCTGAAACGGTGCAGCAGTGATCGACAACAGTTCAGCTAAAAATAGATATGGACCCCAGGTATGTGCGGCTTCCTAACAGTTCAGGTGTTTCACTCGGTCACCAATGCTGTCTGACGACTTGCGTATTGGGGTAGTACCCCTCACTCCACGGCTCAGGTAAAACTGATAACCGCTTTGCCACAAACGACAGCTCTTGGTTTACCTCACGGGTGGGAACTAGTCAATCAGGTAGGGGTCGTTGCCCTTTTTGCTGGCAGGTCCTCTCAATGGGCTAGCTACTTTGGGGTTCCTGTGGTACTCCTCACAATGAGTTTTAGGGCTTATGCCCAAGTACTTCCCACAGTTAAGCGGATAGGGATTATTCCCAAATCCGAACCTACAACAGATGCGAAAAAAAAATTTGGCAGAAATATCACCCAACAAGCCCAAGAAAGTGCTCTGATACCAGATGTGATGCACCTGCAACAATTAATTAATAAGAATATGCGAAATAGCAGAAATGACAAAACTCAGAATCACTTTTATATTGATCACAGGCCACTTCGAGGTTGCAACCTCCTATGAGCAAGCTCAATACAAATAACTTCACGGTGCCTTCATAGGTCTCAACACACACTTATACACTAAGTCTAGGCGCCAATGCTATGGGTCAAAACCATGGGCCACTACAAACTATGGATCAACAATACTACTGGCGACTTACAAAGCATATGCGACAACAACAATAACACAAACTATTGATCAACAAATACTACAGGACGACTTACAAAGCATATGTGTCCAACAACAATATACTAACAAAGTAAAGACATGGGTTCCTAACATAGAAGCACACATAATAAACATAATAATTAAACCAAGCACACATAAGACAATGAAGGAAGGATTACAGTGGAAACCCAATAGTGGGAAAACCATCCATAATAGATATATTGATATCTACAATGAAGTTGTTTAAGCCTTTAAGTAGGCTTTTTCACTTGCATTACCATGGGCCAATACCATGGGATACTATGAAAGGTTTGTTTGGAAAACGATGGGATACTATGACAGGTTATATTGGATGGGGGAAATAAAAAAATCGAGGACAATAGGTAGAGAAGGGAGAGGATATAAACATGCATACTCTTTGAGCATTATTATTGGTCTTGACTATCTTAGCAGTTTCCATTAGAAGGAGAGCCATATCAAAGCTTGTTGGTTTGACACTCTCGAATCAATGACAATTGATTCAATTAGGGATTGAAATTTGAGTTGGAAAGTTTCACACATTGTAACGCAAGGCATCCTATTGGTATAGGCCTTACGGGGTAGAATGCATACAATAGAAACATAGATGGGAAACCACAAACACATGGAACAAATACAAGAGATAGAGGTCTCTCAACTAGTCCCTCGCCAATGCTCCCACGATGGTTGGCCCGTCATCTTGTTCCAACTGTGATCTCTATTGCAACTCCGACGTGCCAGCGTTGATGTTCCAACCATGATTCATCGAGATCCACAATAATATTTTTCCTATTCAAATTTGATGGTTGTGATTTCGCCAGGTGCTTAATCAGATGACTCCGATGCTTCTACATCAGTTTTCCATGGCTAATATGAAAAAGTGAACCCTTGTTCATCAAATGGTTAAGGAATCCAATGTGCTATAACTAAGCTTCTGATACCCAGTAGCATATTTAATGCCTTTATCTTTCCAATGGACTAAGTATTATTTAGTCTTTTTTCTCCTGGCATGCCCAATTGTTCACTCATCCATAAATTCTTCAAACTTGACTTTCTATCATTATGGCATCTTCTCTCACCAGTCAGCCATGAACTCTTCATCCTTTTCTGCAATCCCCTCATAATACACATGATATAAATCTGCAAGTCCACTACATAGGCATTGTTGTACATAAGCATTGTTAGAGATCTTCTTCAAAATCTTACAAGGCCTAATTTTCTTCAACTTCAGCTTGTTGTACATTCCTCATGGGAACCTTTCTGTTCTTAGGTGCACTAACACCAAATCACCTTCTTCAAATAATTTTTCCTTCATCTTCTGGTCGGCCTTTTGCTTGTAACCTTGACTACTCTTTAGTAGTTTCTCTCGGACCTAATCATGAATTTCCTTCATGTGCTTTGAAATGACTTCGCATCTACACTTTTATGTACTGTTGTTGGCAATGGTGCCAAGTCCAAAACTCCTCTATGTGATATTCCATTCACAATCTGGAATGGAATTTTCCCAGTCGACCTATTCACAAAATTATTGTATGCAAATTCATCATATGCCATGATATTCTCCCACTATCCTATCAATATGCTATTGAACACATCAACATGTTTCCAAGTATTTTTTTCACAACCTCTATCTGACCATCTGTCTTTGGATTGTACGCATAACTAAATTGTAATCTGTTATACAACTTTTTCCAAAATGTCCTCCCAAAATGGCCCATGAATTTACTATCTCTATCAGAAGTAATACTTCTAGGAAATCCATGTAATATAACTACCTCTTTGAAAAATAATACAACTATATTGGTTGAATCATTCATCTTCTTACAAGGACTAACATGTGTCATTTTAAAAAATCTATCAACGACAACAAAGCTAGAATCATCATCTCATTGGGTTCTCAGAAATCCCAACACAAAGTCCATGCTGATGTCCTCCCAAGGTGCTTTTAGTATGGGCAATGGCGTATACAATCCAATGTTTTGGCTCCTTCCTTTTGCATGTTGGAAAACTCTTCAATGTGCCACCCGAATCTTCACATATTAGCCAAATCCAACCAATAATATCATTCTTCAACCGATGCCTCCGTCTTGTCAATTCCAAATTGTCTATTTAGTCATCCATTATGTAGTTCTCGGATCAAGTTCTACCTAATTGATCCCCTCGGTATACACAACTGATGATTCACAGAAATGAATTCTTGTTGGAAAAAATACTCCAAGTAGGGTGTTCTATCCCCACTTCATGGCTCCTTGCTGATTTTCCAAGCCTTTGCAAAATATGGGTTTGTCTTATATAGACTCTTCATTTCTTGTAAACCTGTTACCTCGAATGTCATAGTAGAAAATAGTGCAATTGTTGGAGCCTAGGCCGCAGCTAGGGTAAAGCTGCGAATTTTGAGGAAAAAGCACAAGTATTGAAGGAAAGTGCTAATGTTGAACAAGCACTAATTTTTGGATAGAAGGAGACGGTGTGCAGTACGGTGCCAGATGGATGAGCTCAGCGCAGATGACAGACTGGAACTTGCGGAGCTCGCGCGCACGTCATAGAAGAATGAATGTGGCTGAATAGAAAGCTCAGCTACCATAGTAAATGAAGCGACGGAGTAGAGGGCTCAACTACCCTCATTTAAGGCTAAGTACAGAAGTTATGGTTGCTCGGATCAAGGAGGAGCAACGAACCAAAGCATTGAAGGCGAAGGACAAAGCGCCCATACCCGCAATCTGCACTGGAAGTCACGGAACCTGCAGGAAGCGGCGATGTGACTGCAAGCGGCGCCTACAGTACACCTAGCCATGTGCGTGGTTAGGGTTTTTGGGGATTACTGTTGGGAAAGGCCCACAGTTTTGTAAAGGTGTGACCACCATGGCCACCTATATATATGTGTAATTGTAAAGGATAGATGTTAGTTAGTAAGTTGGTTAGTCAGTCAGCTAGTAAGCTAACCATTCAGTCTTCTATTGTGTTGTTAGAAGAAGAGTTAGAGTCGGGATAGCCGTGGAGTTAATCCCTGAGTTGTAGACAATCTGAGTCGACGTCTGAACTATTGTAATCTCTAAGAGAAAGTGACTAGATCGAGAGAAGGGCTCCCAGCTGTGTGCGTGGAGTTTCCTGGAAAGATCTGAGGCTGCAGCTGTGTGCGCAGCGTATTATGTAACTCTATCATTTTCTTGTTAATATAACACTCCCATGGACGTGGTTTTCCTCGAGGAGGTGAACTTCATACTCCTTGTTGTTATGATGCTGTGTTGAGTGATTGCCTGTTTTCAGTTCACTACCTGCGCATTCCTGAATCTTGTATTATCTTTATAAGTGTTAAGTAAGTTCGTGGAGTTTCCTTGGTAACTATAATTGTTAAGTGTCAAAGAATCTGTTGAATGCTGTCGCCGCAACGATAGAGGGATGCATTACTGCGTTGGGCGCGTGGGCAGAAAAGATACATAGAGCGTCAACGCAGGGTATAGTCGTCCCGTGCGCCGGAACGGAGATGCCGCGCAGCTAGGCTGTTGAGTGAGAGTTCCGCGCAGTTACGCCGAGGGGTCTGCAGAAAAGTCAGTCTGCTTTGAGGAATCGCCGAGGAAGAGAGAACAGTCTCCACATCGCCTAGGTTAAGGAAATCTGATTCCTTAGCCCCCCCATAGCCACTTCGGGTGAGACCTCGAGCTGCTGCGTAGCTCATTGCCGAGAGGGCCAGTGCGCCAAGGGGTTTTGTTGCTGCGCTTCATTAAAACCCGGGTCTGCCACAAGAAGCAGCCAACAAATGGTTCCATTTCCGCGTGACTTGTTACTGTGAGACTTGTTATTTCAGCGACGCGCGAAATTGAGGTGAAACCGAGAGAAAGAAGGAGCCAACAAATGGTTCCGTTGCCGCGTGACTTGTTACTGTGAGACTTGTTATTTCAGCGACGTGCGAAATTGAGGCGAAACCCAGAGAAAGAAGGAGCCAACAAATGGTTCTGTTTCCCTGAGACTTGCTCAGCTAACAAATGTGTTACTGGAATCCTACAGTTAAAGAAATAGAAGACTGGTTTGATTTAAAGGCTAAAGAGTTCGCTGAACAAGAAAATAGAAGCTCTAGGCTCCAGACAGAAGACTGGTTGCAGAAGTATATCTCTACTGACCTTCACGAAATTTTCTTTGTCACATTTGCACATGAGTTGCATGCTTGGATAGCCAAATTAGTAGATACTAGACCCACTGTGCATGTTGATCGACCCGTCGCTTGGACGCCTGAGCTAGTCAGTATTTTGAAGCGGGTAGACAATTCTGTGTCCCGCGCAGTAGACTTTTGGTTGAATAGTCTACTGGAAGGTTTCATCACTGAGTTTGCAGTAGATACAAGAAAGAGTTTCAGTGAAGCTGAGAGGAGTTTCTTCCAAGCACATAGAGGTAAGTTCTTAAATTCTCTGAACTTATGGATTAAAATGCTTCTGTATGAAAAAGCAAAACTATGCATAGCTTCCGATGAATAGCATAGACAAGTAATGTTCGCAGATTCTGATAGTGATCCTGAACTTATTGGTTGCACTCGTAGTGGAAAACGGTATAAAGTAGGCCTTGACCAACATTCTTTTGAGTCTAGCCCAGAAGATAGTCAAGTTCCTAGAGCAAGCCAGATAGAAAGACAAGGGAGTGCTCATATCCCTTATCACCCCTTTACACCGCAAAAGCCAGACGGAGCTCAGTATAACCCCGCAGTAACACCTTCTAGTAGCCCACACGGTACTTCTAGTACCTCTGTACCACCTTTGTTCAACCATCCAGGAGGAACTGCTACAGCGCCTCCACCTCAACCTAGCACAAGAAGGATGGGTGATGACATGAAGCTACCAACTTTTAGAGGAACAGGGATAGAAGACCCTGAGCAGCATTGGTTCCTATGTGAAGCCATTTGGACAATTAAGCAAATTAATGATGATGCTGTTAAACTGGTTCAGTTAGCAACCACACTAAGAGAAAGAGCCTTAACTTGGTTCATGAAATACTCAACAGCACAGAATAGGATGCTTGCTGATGTAAGAAATGCTATGATTAGAGAATTCAAGAAACCCAAATCAGAATCACAGTGTATAACAGAGCTCAAAGACATCAAACAGTTACCTATAGAATCAGTATGGGACTTTGACCAGAAGTTCAAAGCCTTGATAGATCAAGTAAGCTTTGAGTTTGCACCACAGCAGCATAAGGAATGGTTCATTGCTGCGCTGCTCCCACACATTAGACTTCCTCTTATGCAACAGAATCTCAATACTCAGGAACAAGCTCTAGAGATGGCTATGAAACTAGAAGCTTCACCAATTGCTGGAACAAGCAACGATGTTGCGCAGTTGCAGAACCAATTAGCAAACTTAACCTTGCAAGTGCACGATATTAAGAAAGGCAAGGATGTTAAGGAAGAAATTTGGTGTACAAAATGTAAAGCGCAAGGTCATTCAAAGGACCATTGTCCCGTTTTCATAGAATATATTGCAACTGGAGCACCTAACCCTTTACCACAGGCACAGGGGCCTTGGTGCGAAATCTGTAGAACTAGAGGTCATAGACCACAAGAATGTCACTTACTTCAGAAATATGTACAAACTCCAAAGAATCTATATTGTAATTTCTGTAAATCAGTAGGCCATGATGAGAACAATTGTAGAGCATATGATCTCATGATAGAAAGAAAGCATGATGTTTATAGAGTACAAGCAGAGACACAAGGACCCACAGTAGGTCCACAATATGACCAAACTCGCGATGGCCGAGCAGGAAATTATAGGGGTCGAGGACGCACAACAAATTTTGGTCGTGGAAGAGGACAGATCACTTGTTATAATTGTGGAGCGCAAGGTCATTTTGCAAGGGATTGCCAAAATCCTACAACCATCTGCAGATACTATAAATCTTATGATCATGCCATTGAAGAATGCCCTCAGTTGATGGCTAAGATGCAAGCAAAGATGCCACAGGTCAATCAGAATATTCAGTTGATTGGAGCAGAAAAAAGAGAACCAGACCCTACAGTTAATATAGTGACGCGCAGTGGAGCAACCACTGGTGCGCCAGAGATGGGAATTGGAAAGCAAGCGACGCAATGGGTGCGCCGCGCTAATATTAAACTAGCCCCACTTAACTTGCAGGAGCAAAAAGAAGCATTCAAGCAAGCTCAAGAGTATTTCTTAGATCCGAGAGCTTCAAGTTCTGTCAAAATTCCGCATAATGTCATCAGACTGCAAATGCTAAGACAAGACAACCTGGTACAAGAACAGGCCACTACATCCGGAAGGCCTGACGAAGAGGATGCACTAGGTAGTGTCCATACTTTTCTGAGGAATTGCTTAAAGTTGTTGCGCAATGAAAAAGCAACTATGGAACTTCAACACCTATTGGATAAATGTCAACAATCTGCTTCGACGAACACACCGCAGCGTGCTGTTCACCAGATTGGGAGTCACACTAGAACTGGAAAAGAGATGAGGCTCACAGCGCAGATTGGCGCATTTGAAATGGACGAAGTCATTTTAGATTTGGGCTCAGAAGTTAATGTTCTCACCATGCAGACATGGGAACAGATGGGGAGCCCTCAGCTTACAAGATCCCCCATCCAGCTAAGACTCGCGAATCAACAACGAGTCTCTCCATTGGGCAGATTACCCAATGTACCTATTGATATCGAGGGAGTAAGAAGTTCTGCAGACTTTGAAGTAATCAAAATTCTGGATGATACTAGACCTTACCCAGCACTTTTAGGCATAGACTGGGCATTTGATAATTTGGCTGTCATTAATTTGAAGAAAAGACAGATGACCTTTGAGGATGACCAGATTAGGGTCATTGCACCGCTTGATCCTATTCAAGGACCAAGATATATAGAACCCATTCGGGCAGAAGAAGAAGTGCGCCACATGGAAAGTTTGTATCAGATGATTGCTAGTCATAGTGACTATGTCAATCCCACAGCAGACGGCCATATCAGCTGGCGATGTGATAGCTCGTGCACATCAGACTCAGATGCAGGATTGGAAAATTGGCAGAATTGTTTACATGAGGTTTCTGCAAGACGTTGTGCCAGGATGACTAAATCCATTCGATGGTTTGGCATAGAATTGACTGACACTCCAATTTTTGATGGTTTAACTGACGTAAGCGAATTCATACATGCATATGAACAACAGCTTCCAGAATAGTAGCGCATACATGCACTGGATGTAGCACTGCGCGCTACACCCGCAAGATGGTGGGGTGCGCATAAAGAGAATATTCACACATGGCAAGACTGTCGCAGATTGATACTGCGCAGATTTCAGGACACCACAGCAGAAGTACTACGCAAATATGAGGGACAGAGTGACCCCAGGTCACATGTTGAAGCATGTAATCAGCAATGGTCAGATATTCCAGAAGATGAGTGGGTTCACCTATTCATCCACACATTGGACACAGTTCCAAGGAACTGGTATACTGAAACAGAATTGCGCAGAGGCACTATCAGTTGGCCTCTTATGATAGAAAGTTTTCAACTTACCTTCATCTTTGAATCAGAACATCCAAGCATTGACCACGCTTTAAAATGTATTAAAAAGAAGGTATTTGAACAATGTCCATTACCAGAATATTCCCAACCAGATTGGGCTGTCCAGATAGAACATGCCCTGGAATGCTATAATTTCACTACTGGAGAAGAGGACGATGATCCTCGCAACATCAATATTCCAGAATCAGAAGGGACGCGCAATGCTGAAGGTCCTCAGCTTGATATTCTTGCCATTACAGAACACATCAAGCTCAGAAAGATTAACATTGGTACAGAAGCCGAACCCAAGTTTGCTTCTATAGGAGATTATTGGGATGATGAAACTGTTGGGCATATTTCAGACTTATTACGTGACTACCAGGATATCTTTCCTACCAAGTTCACAGAAATGAGAGGCATCTTAGGAGACTTAGGAGTGATGCGCATACCTCTGAAAGCAGACGCCAAGCCAGTAAAACAGCGCCCGTACAGATTGAATCCGCGATATAAAGAAAAAGTTAAAGAAGAAATTGATAAAATGCTCGCAGCAGGTATTATTGAGCCAGTAGAGGAAAGCGAGTGGATTAGTCCTATGGTTGTACAAGAGAAAAAAACAAAAGGTGAAATAAGAATCTGTGTGGGCTTGCGCAAACTCAATGATGCATCAGCGCATGATCCATTTCCCACTCCTTTTACAGATGAAGTGCTTGATAATGTTGGAGGACAAGAGGCTTACTCCTTCACCGATGGCTTTTCGGGTTACCATCAGATTAGAATCCATCCAGACGACCGCCATAAGACTACTTTTGCGACTGAATGGGGCTCATTCCAGTACACGGTAATGCCCTTTGGTCTTAAGAACGCACCTGCTATCTTCTCTAGAGTCGTTGTTGCTATTTTTAAAGAATTCATTCACAAGTTTTTAGAAGTCTATTTTGATGACTGGACTTGTTAACACCCAAAAAGTGCTCACTAGCTCATTTCCCTATTCACATGACCCATTTGTCCACTTTTTCACCATCTGAGCCTCTGAAACCAACAAAAGGTCACCAAAAGACCTGAGTACACCCCTTTTTCCATTAAAAAAGATTATTTTTCCTAAAAAAGCATAAAAAACCCTAAAAAAGGGTCCAAATTCCCAAAAATATTAAAAAGGGAATTAAAATATTAATTTTATTCAAAAAAGGAAAAAGGAGGGAAAAGTACCTAAACCATGTTGGTCAATACCATTTGGTTTCCACAAAACCACAAATGGTATTCCCCACCACCAAAACCTATAAAAAGGTGGTAGGGGGCTCCTCATTTCACATCCATCCATTATCTCATCCTTATGCTGCTGAAATCTCCCTTGAGCATTTTAGCCATTGAAGCAACCTTGGAGAAGGAGACCTCTTGGAGCTTGGAGCCTCTCATCTTGGGAGTTGCTCTACATCAACCTTCACCATTGGAGGTAATCCTATTGCAAGCACTAGCTTGCCCCATTTTCAAATACAAATTTATTTTTTCATAGTTTCTTGTTCTTGTTTTTAAAATATTTCCATTATTTGCTTATATTCTTGCATAGATCCATGATTAGTTTTGTTTAGATTAGTTCTTGTTTAATTATATTTGAAACTGCTGCTACTAGTTAGCAGGTGCCCATAGCACTAAGCCTGGTTGCAAAACCGGGCCAACAGTTTTTGGCGACTCCGCTGGGTTTGAACAATAGATCTCTAGTTTTGCTTTTAATCTTAGTTTTTTATTAGTTTTTAACCTTTAGATCCATAGATCTGCCATCTTGGACAGCAGATCCATTGCTGCTCTAAGTTCTGGCCCCATCTATTGCCATTAACAGCCCGAAATTCTCAATTTTCTGGTTCATTTTTCGGCTTCCGTGCATGGCTTTCGCATCGCGGCTTTTAGCCTGACAGTCGCGCGGTCCATCGCGACTTTTCGGCTTTTTTTCCGCGCGGTTCACCGAGGCTTCGCGGCCGATTTCCGTGCTGCACATCGCGGCTTCGCGGACATTTACCGCGCTGCACATCGCGACTGCGCAGCTCTTTTCCGCGCGGTTCCCCGCGGCTTCGCGGCCTATTTGCGCGCTGCACATCGCGGCTTCGCGGATTTTTTCCGCGCTGCACATCGCGACAGTGTGCCGAAATCCCGCGCGGTCCATCGCGACTGTGCAGCAGAAACCCGCGCGGTCCATCGCGACTTTTCTGTCAAAACCCGCGCTGCTAATTTTTTCATTCGGCCATTCCGATTTAAAAAATTAATTTTTACTGTATTTTCTGCCCACATTGCACATTTTTACAGTATTAAATTCTGCATATTTTACAGCAATCAAAAAATTTTACTATTTAGAATGCACATGTGAAAGAAGTCTTTTTAAAAAATTTCATCAATTGAAAGAAGGATCTATTTTTGCATTTTATCTAGATTTAAAATATTTGCTGTTTACTTCTTTAAATATTTTGCCCATAGCAATTATTGAAAACGAAATCCATTTATTTCGAAAAGAAGTTATATTATTTTCTTTACTGTTTGAGAGATCCTTTATTTTTCGAATAGTCCTTGAAAAGCATTTAATTTCAATTTACTGAAAAAGTCTAAATATTTGCTTTTTTATTTTCAAAAGATCCTTTGTTTTTTGAAAATTTTCTCTAAAGCATTTACTTCTTTCAAGTTCAGTTTACAATATCACACGTGCACTCACTCGATCACTTAATTGAACTAACCCTTAAAACATACCCTAATTTCAACACACTTTTAACCCCACTTGGGGAACACTAAAAGAACTTTGTAGCTAGGTAGTATTGGGGGGATAGGTGTTCCAATAACACCCCTCAGTTATTACATCTGAGACATAGAAGTTGTCCAATTAGGGAGCTAAAATCTCTTAGTACTTTTTGGCGCGGTCACAACCGGTTTGTGGGAAGGCCTCTCCCCTAGGAGGGTTGAAGTCGCGATGATGGTTCTGGAAGCCTGAGTGGAATACCGAAATCCATTCAGTAACCGAAGGGCTACCATTCGCAGTTCTCGGGATATCCCTGTATTGGGATATTGCGATCAAAGGACCAAACGGCAGATTTACCTTTTCTCGATGCGTCATGAACGGAGTATCCTAGTAGCCTTTCTTTAGGATTGATTACCCGGTGTCCCTCCCGGTAGGGGGATATCTAGCCATTGTCTCAACACTCATATTGTCTGACTTGGATTTCATCACCTTGCAAAGGATATCGTTTGTTTGAGTCACAATACTTTTAGTTAGGTGTTTGCATGATTCAACCCACCCTTGGTCTAGTTACACTTATTTTTTCTAGAAGCCGTTTGCATGTTGGTACTCTGACCATTTGTTGTATTCCTCCACTTATTGTAGCACAACTGCTAGAATAAGTGCCTTTTTTGAGGTTGATTTTTTTGGCCTGAGCGCCTTCTTTTTGCACTCCCCTTCTTGCACCCTTGGTTGCATTAGGGTTTTGAGTCTTTTATATATAAATATCACTACCTGATACTTAAATAGATTTTTTACACAAAACTTATTTCTCACCATTGAGAATTTTAGACGCTCTCGTCGTCTACAGGGCGAACTCCCAGAGTTTAGCCTACTTGGCTCTCCACGTCACCGACGCAGAGCCTTATCCTTTGATTCGACACATCGTCGGTCAACCAGACGGTCATCCGATTCTGACACGCCTCACTTCACATCTGATTCTGAGGAAGAATCCGAAAACTACGTTGTATTACCACCAACCACCATTATGGCTGGAACACCATTTGATCCACTGTTTACCAGCACCATAGGTGAGACATCCACAGATCCTTCCGCGGCGGTGCCCATCCATGGCAACAACCACCCCCCTGGGTATGCCCAACATGGGCAACACTCCACATTTAGGAATGCCCAACACAGGGCCACCTCCTGTTATCGAATTCCCAACACAGGGCCACCACCTGTTATGGGTATGCCCAACATAGGGGTCACACCCCCTCTGGTTTCCACAAACCCTATCCCAGGAATCCCTTACTGCTATTCCTAACACAGGTGTAACCCATGTTGCACTTGGAGGCGCTGGCCCATACCAGACTACACCTATTGGAGGGCACATACCCTCCATACCTAGCATACCTTTAGGCGCTACTGGACCCCTACATCATACCACAATGACTAGGCAGGTCCCAGTTCCAGTCTCCACATCTGCTAGCTTACCATACATGGCGAGTCTGAACCTGCCAGACTTAGCTAGGCTCACCAATGATCCCATCAGACACGATCCTGCGTGGCCTCACATGCCCACCAAACTCCCCTCTGACATCCCTAAGTTTGAGGGTAAGGCAGGGGAAGACCCCCAGAACCATATCATGTCCTTCCATCTATGGTGTTCCTCCAACTCCATAGTGGACGACTCTGTCCGTCTCTAGCTTTTACAGCGCACCTTCACTGGCTCTGCAGCTAAGTGGTATATCGAGCAGCCCCATGGGATGCATGCCACCTTTACCTCCCTTGCTTCGACATTCCTGCAGTTTTTCCAGTTACCTGTCCGCTATGATGCGGGAGTCGAGATCCTACTGTCTTGCAGACAGAACACGGCCACCCCACATCACTGACCACATTCATGAGTGGCGTCAACGTCGAAGCCTCTGCAAAATCAAGTTAGACGACCGTATATTCTTAGATTGGTTTCTAAAATCCCCTCCTCCCTCTCATTGCGAAGGATGTGGCATCCGAAAGACCCCAATCTGAAGAAGAGGCCATCCTCAAAGCCCAACAGTTTGATCTCATCTACACCCAGTCGGGTTATCTATACACAATCATACTGGACGCCCCACGATGCGACTCTTCACGCAGTGACGTGCCGGGGGCATCTCATGCCGCCGATGGCATTATTGGCCAAATCACACCCCAAGCTAAATATTTCAGCATGGTGAGTACCATGCCTGCCCAGACCTCTCTAGGGTTACATCCAGTTCTGAGCGACAACTTCTTATGCTCCAACAAACCAGACACATCACATTCATGGACCCTCTTGTCCACAACATTGCTATGGGCAAGCGCCATCAGCATATGTACCTCCCACGTACTATAACCAACCTGCTACACAGAACCCCATTCAGTTCTCGCCACAACCGTTGTAGTACCCACAACAAGCTGCACCTTCTAATCTAGCACATCCAATATCTCAGGGGTACCAACAACCCCAACAGGCAACTGGACCACCGCCAGCTCCACCTACATACTACCCACTGCAACCTGCTCCCAGCACCTGCGGCTCCCCAGAATCCCCCCAATGCTCAAGGGCATGCGTACGCACAACAACATCAGCCCCAATACCAAAATAACCAACGCAACCAGGGTGGGCAACCAAACCGCGGAAGAGGACGTAACCGTGGAAACAACCAAAACCAAAATCCACAACCTACCCATCCTCCGCAAAACAATAACGCGGCGCCTGCTCATCAAAATCCTGATCGGCCCACCTAAGCAAGCCAAAAATGCTAATTTACAAACAAACCATCCTTGTTCTATTTGCGGGGTCTATGGCCACTATACCCACGCCTACCCACATCTAGAGCGAGCTCGACAACTATGGACAGACGATGCACATCGTCAAGGGCAAGTGGCTCCTCAGCCGCCACCCAACCATCCACCACCTCAACATCAACCATTGGTGCTGCAAAACCCCTTTCCAAACCAAGGTGTAGTAAACACCCAACCGTTAGCCCCCCCTCAGGGCAACGTGCCACCACAAGCAGATCACTTATGCAACCCCTGACCAACCCATGTTCGATTCAGGTACTCACCATTTGTTGATGATGTCAACTGTTGATGCCAACCTCCAAACCCGTCGGAACCAATATGGCTCCACGTCTGAAGCCCCTCCCACCGACAAGAACACTAACGTTAATCCCACAGATCAAACGTTACGTATACCTCCGGCTCCACTTGATGATGCTTCCAAAGTGCCTCGCTTCCCACTTCATCGCATCAATAGTAATCCCAATGCATCGCGCTGCGTCGAATTACAACATTGTCGACGACTTAGCCCAGTCCTCCGGCAGCCATGTCTGCTTTAGAAGTTTTGAAAAACTGTCCTCACAGCGCAAGACTTTACTCTCTGCCATTGGCGCCATTGACCCCAATGATTTACAGCTGATCGCATTCGATTCAGACCAGTCTGAACCCACGCCTGCCTTCCTCTTTATCATTCCAAGTTTCCATTTCTGTTCGGAATCTTGTTATCGATCGGTGCATTATCGATGAAGGGGCCTCTACATGCATCATGTCCACATTCGTTTGGCAGAAGTTGGGATCCCCTACTCTCCAACAGTCCACCACTGCATTACGAGCCTACGACGGCCATTCGGCTCAACCCCCAAGGTCTTTTAGCCAATGTCCCTGTCCAGCTGGCGGGTAAAACCGTGCTCATTGACATTGAAGTCATCAATGCCCAACTAGACTATAACCTTTTACTTGGTCGCAGCTACATGTATGCCATGCGGGCTGTTGCCTCATCCGTATTTCGCACCATGCAGTTCCCCCATGAGGGACGCGTGGTCAAGGTCGACCAACTCACCTATTACGATCCCAAGGCCCCCGCCACACCTGAAAATGTTCTCCCCATGGTTGAACAACCTGTTTGTGGTGCGACTACCTCATTCATTTCCTCAGTAGGACCCGGACTTTACTCAGATACACCAATGACCTCTACATTCCAGGCCATTCCACCACCGTCACCGGAGACCCACGTCGCAAACCTCTGTACTCTTTCACAGAATACACAAACACCCGGTAACCAACCCTCCTTGTTGCCTAAACCACCATTGGTACCTAGTCACATTGGAGTTACACCCATACACACAATCCCTTTCTATTTCCTCCTTCGGGTGTAGTAAGCGCCCCGGTTATGGCTACCCTTAGTCTCCCCGGGTTAACCTTGGGATTACCCGTGTGGTATATTTCGCCTCCGGTTCCCCCCGCCGACACCCAATGTCATCCTGCAGCTGGTACAACCCATCGTTACGTCCACTCAACCACCTCCCAGTATCAATATTCCTTCGTCATCGATGATTCCCCCTCCAATCAGCAGGCCACTGGGGGCAGAGGCCCACAACCATACACTGCGGTACCCCCCGCCCAAGGGAGTTAAACCTCCCCCCGTGTTTTGTGCTCCTCCCAAATGCTCATTGTGTGATGAGTTAGGCCATCCAACTCATCAGTGTCCATAGTTACCTACATTACAGGAACACATGCAAATGCTGGACGACGACCCCAACATCCCGGTGGTCAAACTCGATCCAAACCCCATGCCTCGTGATAAATCACTGCGCACCAACCACCCATGTGCAATATGCGGTATTTACGGCCACTACTCACATAACTGTCCTGACATCCCCAGATTACAGAGCAACCCTCTACGAGATGAATAATTTGGACCTTGAGACGGCACCCCCCCACTATCGAGGAGATCTACCCTCCCGTATCATCCTCATCTGGAGAGATTAACACCATCTACACGATCTCTTCGACTACCACTACCTCATCATTTGATTTGACCACTCAAAGCTCCTGCAATGATGAAGAGATTCTAGAGGCTCCTATTGCCCTTGATTATCCCTGGGAAGACATGCACCATCGTCCATACTTCCTCCCGGAAGAGACTTCATCCACCACCGCTACCTAATCCGCGGATGAGTCCAAAGATTTCCTTCCTACTAAAGTCGACTGGTTCAAGGATCCTATTCCTACTCCTGATGCTTCCGAGGAAAACAACATGGCCAAAAATTTCTCCCATCATCCACATCGACATCTCCGACCCACTTGGTTCCCTTCATACCCTTACATTAGGAGCCTCCCACAGAGAGCATGAGATTGGAGAATACAAAAAACTTTACCAAGAATTCCGTGATATCTTTGCTTGGTCAGATACCGAAATGCCTGGCCTTGACCCCGCCATTTATACGATCTCCACTGGATACCCCTCTGTCCGGTCAGTCCCTTCCATTGATCCCTTTGACACAACAGGTTCAACCCTTTCAAATCGACCAGGAAACCACATGTCCACAACATGGGGGCAGGTCCAAAACCTTGCCTACTCATCATCATCGTGATCCTCGTCGGAGATACTGGGGGCATCCACACCACAAAGGGAATCCCCCATCATCATATCATCACTTTAGTATGCCACCATAGCTCACAGCCTCATGGTATAACACCCAGCCAGCAGTTGCTCAGTGCCCTATTGATCTCTCTCTGAGACAACATCTGCACCACATTGATACCTCTGAGTTAGGGGGCATTGTTGGCCCGGTTTTGCAACCAGGCTTAGTGCTATGGGCACCTGCTAACTAGTAGCAGCAGTTTCAAATAGAATTAAACAAGAAACTAATCTAAACTAAACTAATCATGGATCTATGCAAGAATCTAAGCAAATAATGTGAACATTTAAAAAACAAGAACAAGAAAATATTAAAGAATGAATTTGTATTGAAAAATGGGGGGGGGCAAGCAAGTGCTTGCGATAATACCTTCAATGGTGAAGGTTGATGTTGAGCAACTCCCAAGATGAGTAGCTCCAAGCTCCAAGAGGTCTCCTTCTCCAAGGTTGCTTCAATGGCTAAAATGCTCAAGGGAGATTTCAGCAGCATAAGGATGAGATAATGGATGGATGTGAAATGAGGAGCCCCTACCACCTTTTTATAGGTTTTGGTGGTGAGGAATACCATTTGTGGTTTTGTGGAAACCAAATGGTATTGACCAACATGGTTTAAGTACTTTTCCCTCCTTTTTCCTTTTTTGAATAAAAATAATATTTTAATTCCCTTTTTAATATTTTTGGGAATTTGGACCCTTTTTGAGGGTTTTTTATGCTTTTCAGGAAAAATAATCTTTTTTTTAATGGAAAAAGGGGTGTACTAAGGTTTTTTGGTAACCTTTTGTTGGTTTCAGAGGCTCAAATGGTGGAAAAGTGGACAAATGGGTCATGTGAATAAGGGAATGAGCTAGTGAGCACTTTTTAGGTGTTAACAGATTGCCCCTGATGTGTGAGGGCAGGAGCTCATCGTATGGCCGATAGACATCATAGTTCTTTTGTCTTTTTTTAGGGGTTTGGGAAGGAGAAGAGACCGATTGGAGACTGGAGCCACGGCCCTTGGAAGCTGCAAGAAACAAAAAATATTACATGGCCTCAATATGAATGAGGTATAATCTCTGATAATGGATGAGGCGGGCATTCCCATGCTCGTATCAAGACATATACATAACAATTAGTCCCAAGAAGGGGGATCTAATACATAAAGAATCTACTGGTACAACCATAATGGTCCAGGGGGGACATTATTTTGGTATGTACTACTGATCATAATGGATCTCAATAACTGATACACTGGAATAATTGAGGAACTGCTGAAACTGAAGGTGTCCAACATCTGTAGGGATTCAAAGACTATGAGTCATCTCTGAGAAATAATGTAACTGTATACTCAAGGGAGTATGAAACTGGGGTACATCTGAATACTGTCGCCATGCGCAACCCGGATATCTATAGAAAAAAGTGTAACTGGTGTTATCCATAGGAAGACTCTCAAATGTGGAGGAGTCGGGAGGTATCCGGGGTCTTCGACTAATAAGTGAAACTGACGAATACCCTGTGCGAGTCTCAACGATGCGATCAAGGTGTTGAAGTCG
>BSBM01001655.1:65000-365791 GCA_027924585.1 Larix kaempferi | reverse complement strand
ACAACCACTAGATATTAGAAATCCATGTGTATGCATGGATTGGTGTCATTTCCAACCACGGAAGGACAACTGGATGCATAGGTGGTTTATGGATTATGATAAACCTCCCTGCAATAATAGGGAGGTTCCACAATATTTCCTTCGACAACTCTAAGTTGATTTTGTGCTCAATTTACATGTAAACTATTTTGACATTACTGAGTTCCAGGGTGTTGGGCTTGGATCTTCCCAAGATCGGCCTGCTGCCAAGAGGAACCCACTGAGAGGGCCACCAACTCCTAGGCATGAGCCTAACCCCCTTCCACATCCACCTCAGTTATGCCACAGACTTGATAAGATTGAGGGGGCAATGAGGAGCATTGTACGTGGACTCCTTAGACACACCGCGTCGGTAGCAGCGATTAGTGGAGAGATAGGTTGACCTTGAGAGAGACTTAGGTGCAGGGCATTCATGACAGAGTTAGGAGAGATTAGTGACTGCTGGTATCCAGGCTAGGCCTTCCATTTCGATGGGAAAAGTGTCACATATTTGTCCCCATTGCGGGCACACTCGCCCTAGCCTGATCGAAGGATGCTATATGGAGCTGGTTAGCACTTTTTTTAATGTGTTCCCAATCATCACTTGATAATTTTTAAAGTAATTTTAAAGTATTTGTGTATGAATTAAATTTTTATTTGAGTGTACAATTATTTAGAGCCAAGACGTCGTCATGGGAGAATGTACGATATCCCAACCTGGATGCAGCAATGGCAGTTGCAATTGAAATGGTGGCACCTCATATGGAGGTATTTTCAGTACCTCACACAATATTATTACTGCCATTTTAAAGTTTACTTTTGCATCATTTTTATTACTTTCTTATGTCATTTCTATTATTAATATATTTATTTTTATTACATACACGGTGAAAGTTCCTACAATGCATTTAAAGTGGTCTTTAATGAATATTTTTTAATATTTTGATTGTCTAAATAATTACTTGTTTAATATGTTCCTAATGTGCATGCATTTTGGTGTCCACGGGTATATACAGACTATTATGACCATCCATCTCCATTAGGGGTCGTCGGGTCACCGTACACGCAGGTATGATGTGTAGTTTACGGTTTATTTTGATTTTTTTCTACTAAACTATTATATTACAAATTTGTATGCAGGTGCCACCATCAGCTGCAAGTTCCACCATTCCACCTCCCCACTTCCACCCTATTTTTCCACCCTCACCGATGATTTTCTCCCCCCTTCCATCCAGACCCCTCCCTTCGTCTACCCCCTCCCTTCCATCTAACCTCTCCCCTCCCTCCATACTCCCCCCTTCGTCCATACTCATCCCTCCATCCATCCTCCCCCCTCCATCTATCCTCCCCCATTCATCCATGCCCCCCTTCCATCCATCCTCCCGCATTCGTCCATGCCCCCCCTTCCATCCATCCTCCCCCTTTCGTCTACATCCCCCCAGGGATCCATCCTCCTCCCTCTATTCAGGATCGCCATCCCTTGGCATCCCCTTTATCCCTTCTAGATCGATCCCCTCTTATCTTACATCCGGTAGGGGCTCATCGTCCATGACATTCTCATCCAACCCATACCACCATGCAGTCTTCCACCCTACCTTCTTTAGTTCCTGCCATTATGGAAACTACTCTTGCAGCCTCCATTCATACATATACAGTGGTTTAACCTATATTTGCTGCAACTACATCGACCCCCCTACAATATTCCGGCCAAGAATTGGCCAGAATACTATCTCCAACAACTAAACTGATCATGATTTTAACTAGCAATTTTTTTGTAATTTCCTTTAAGGTGTGCAGGGTGTAAGTGAGGAGTATTGGTTCACTGATCAAGGATGGTAGGGATGGATTTTGGTTCTTTATTTTATATGTAAAATATGCAGTAGCAAGACAATACAGGTCTGAACATTGAGCCCTATTCACAAGGTACTGGAGCCTTTCACTTTTCAGCAACAAATAAGCTTGTTGCCTACTTCGAGGCTTCCTGGGCTTCCAGCATATGCATACTAGACTGGGTATTGGTTCTGGATGGTAGTAAGGGTTATTTTCGGTCAATAATATTAGTAAATCATATTGGGGGAATATTTCATAAGAATTAGGGAGATTGTAAGTGGATTTCGAGGCAAACTAGTCAAGGGCTCTATTGCGGATTGCATAGGTGGGAGATTTTCAGGATTTTCCAAACAAGTCGTAATGCACCCAAAACCTCAGGAACAGAGCATGGGGGTCTTTATCAATGTCATTATGACCTCATAGATCCATTAGATCATTAATTTGTAGAAAAGGTAATCCATACAAAAAAATATACCAAAACTAGCTAGTTAAAAGAGCCTGTTGAGCTAGTCTTCAATTTTGAATGGTAAAACTCATTAAAAGAACATAATAATCTGTTTTTCATAATTTTTGGTATTTTATAACTCAATTTCAATCATAGTGTCGAATCATAAGTTTTCATAAATATTTCTCAAATATTATGTCTCCTCCATTAACTACAATTCTCACAAAGCTAGAATAGCTAGTCTTGATCTCTAGAAGTTCCAAAGAGATGCCAAGATCCCATGGATTGTGCCATGATTCTGGTTACTGAAGGTTGTATACATACAAAGAATTTTTTCATTTCTTTCCCACATGTCCTAGATTCAGCAATAACAATGGGGAATGAACAGTGGGTGAAGAAGTTTTTCTGGTTGATGCCACATGTACAATAGGAGGATTGTGATCTGTCCCTATGGGAGATAAATCCTATTGCAGTAGAGCTGGATGATTATAGCTCATGTGAATTAGTAAGAAATATTTATTATTCATCCACTAAATGGATGGATAGAGGCATCAATGAAAGGGAAAATTTGGAAGGTAAATTTTTTTTTGTCTTTCTACAAGAAAATTGGTTTTAATATTGCTGATTTTTTTATGATTTGCAAGTAGCATAAAAGTCATAATTTGCAGCCATTAGATACTTCTAGTACACATTCACATAAGGCTCAGGTGTACAAGTGAATATTATAAATTTTCATGAGCATTGGAAGAAGAGAGATTCCAACTTGGTATTGGGATCATGGCATCTTTTAGAATGCCACAATTTTTGGAAGAATGTTGCACAATCCATGGGATCCTAGAATTCCTTGGGTTGAAAGTTTGTTCCTGGTGTCATTTGGGCTTGGGAGAAAGCACCACAGGAAGTTGGATCCAAGAGGGAAATCCAAATTTCTTTTCTTAAGATTTACATTTGTTGAATGGTGGACTAGTTCCTTTCATGGGGAACTGCATGATGCACCAGACTCTTGGGGAAGACATGAGCAACTTATGATCACAGTTGAGCAACAGTAGCATGATGGACCCTCTCAGATTCAGTTAGGGAGTTTTACAGATGTATGGAATTGTGGAGCATGGTTAAGAGAGCATATGTTTCAATTCCATTGACTTGATGGGACCCATGATTCTGATAATTTCTGTTGTGGTGTAAAGAATGGGTGACTACTGTGGTCACGAATAGGAGGAGAGATAGAAGAGTCATAAGATGGAATTACAGTATTAGTCCCTAGACTAAATGGCTCGAGGACAAGCAATATTGGGAGGGGAGGACTGTCATGTCCCCAATTTTTTCTATGGTCCATGGGGGTGATTTTGGCCTAAGGCATCTAGGCATTAATTAATTTTAAAAATTAATGGGTGAATGTGGAAATTGACTTATAGAATTTTCCTAAGGGTGAAATTGGGTGATTAAATGGATAAGGTGGCCCCCCCATGAAGATATTAATCCCCAAACTAGGTGCTAGGATGGATTATGAATTAATTGGGGATTTTTGAGCCAGGCTTATAGTTTAATTAAATAATTAATGGTTTTGAATTTTGGAATAAGGAATTAATTATTTTTATTAATTATCCTTATTTATTAATATTTTGGAAAGTGGATGATGTGTACAAGGATAGGAGAGCGCAATAGGGTCAAGGTGGACCTCACCTTCCCATGACAAGAAGTAGAAACTTCAATGTGTCAGCCAAAAGCAGGAAAGAGCTAAATGGATACCAAGGGCGCCCTTTCTAATTTGTGAAAGAGGAAACAAATCAAGAAAAATCAAAGAGGGCGCTTCTGATAAAAAGGATAAAAGGAATGTCATAAAAAAGCAGGAAACAAAGGGATGGAAGTTTCCAAATGAAGGAAAGACACAAAGCAAAAGGAAAGGAAGGTTATCAACTCATGGGTGACCCACTCTCACAGGTCACCAAGCCAAGTAACTTGCTCCAGGTCAACATGAATTCTATACAATAAGGATTCCAACTCCATTTCACAACTTTTGATCATTTGAGAATTTTGCTTGAGAGCTCTGAGCTTCTCTGGTGTTGAGAGATGTGCCTCAACAACCTTGGGAGATGTGCCCCAAGTTCTTGACAGGTTTCCAGTCTATTTCCAGAGGCTCATATTGTTGTTGATCAAATGTTTATCAGCTATACATGAAGGTTATGCAGCCATCATAAGAGATCCTATCATCCATAAGTGCTTGAAGTGAAGACCATTGTAGATCCAGTGAGGAGGAAGCTCAAGAATGTGAACCTTCTTTGTATGTCTGCAACCTTCAGTAACTAGAATTATGGATTCATATTCTTCATTATTGGCTAGTCCAAATGAGGTGATCTCATCCCACTCTCCTATGGGAGAGTGACTATCTTTAGGGAACTGCTCAAGTTCCCTCAGGAAAATATCAGGTGCTTGTTTTTCATCAAACTGTTATGCACACTCCTCAAGCACATGTAGAGATAAATGATCCTCATGATACACCATCTCATGAGGTTCCTACATATGATAATGAATGATTTCATCCCAATGAAGTTGACTGAATGGTGTGTAGGAGGGTAGGGGGGATCTTTGAAACTTTTCATGATGCTGCTCTATCTCTGTCTTGGATTCTTGGAGGACACTTTGAGTGCTTCTCGAAGAATCTTGGGTGGCCATCAATTCATAATTTAGATTTCGGATCTCTTCATCATCCTTCAACGATGCACCATGAAGCAATTCTACAAGCTCCAACAAATTGTCTCTATCATAAAGCAGATTCAAAAAATTTCTCTTAATGCTTGTCATGGCTTTTTGAAACTCTTCCATGTCTCTCATGGAAGGCTTCTCTCCCAACTTCCAATAGAGGTTATTTATTATGGAATGGGTGTCATTGGGGGTTTGAAGGGATTATCTGATCTTGCATTCATTCATATTCAATGTCCCTTCAAGGAAATGAGGTTCTGGCCGATGAACCTTCTCTTCTTCTAGCTTCCTAGGATCAACTTTAGCTGATTATGTTGAAGTTATGAGAGCTAATCCATATTTTGGGGCTGCAATATATTCATATTTCATATCATGAATATCATATATTTGGCTGCAACTAGGGTGCTCATTCATCTTTGGTGCACCAGTAAGGCTTTCTCTCCAATTTTTAGCCCTCCCCACTTCAGGAGTCTCAACCCCTAGGGTTTCAACCAAGCCCATCTTATCCTTTGAAGTGGCTGCCCCATCATACTGAAAAATAGGCATATAAAAATCAAAACTTAAAAAATATCCATGTGTTATGTTCTCCTTGATCCCCAATGTGTTCATCATTAATGGTCCAGTTAACGAAAGAAGTTCTTGCAGATGAACTTCTTGTTCTTGTTCTTGCAATTCAGCCTTCTCAAAGTCATGAAACACAACACCTAATGGCTCAACTAAGACAAGATTCTCACTAGAAGTGGGTTCCATTTGGGGATGCAACAAAGGCATATAGAAATCAGTTTGGTAACCATACCTTTGTGCCCAATTCTACTCATCAAGTGGTGTGTTTATGGAAGCATGCTTCTTCTGCAACTTCCTTGGATCACACCCAATTGATATGAACTTGTATTTTGTTTCATTATGGCTCTCAAGTGGTGACTGTGAATATGATTTATGTCCTTATTTTGGATCTGATTCAAAATATGTCTCACCACCATCAACAACATCAACCTCCTTTGCAGTGATCTTGAAATTACCAACAAAGAAATCTGAATGTCTTGAAGTGGAATCTCTTTCCATGTTGTTCATAACTTTGGCACCTTTGGCTTGGTCCTTGGGTGATTCTTATTCTCTATCATCCTCCTCCAAGTGGATTGTGGCTTATTCAAATTCATGGCTTCCATAATCATGCTGACTTATGAACTCTTCATGCTCCTCTGAAGGTTGATCCCCCATCGTCGATCCTTCTTCCATTCTGTCAACAACCTCATGATTGGTTCTTGGGTTTTGCTTCTCCCAAAATGATGAAGCTTCCTCCTTGGTTGTTTTAGGGTCAAGATTCTTGGAGTCTCTTCTTGAAGAGGATCCAATAATTCTCATGAAGTGTGAAACCATTGAATCCAATGAAGCTTCAAATTTCTTCATTCTCTCTTCCACAAAAAGTTGATCTTTGACTGTGGAACATGCAACCTTTCCCTGAGTATGGCTATCAGAATAACCATAATCTCTTTTTCAATCATGATCTCATGGGAGATGCTTGTGGAAGGTACTTCTTGGAAATTATCTTCCTCATACTATCTATAATATTCTTCATAGTTCTCATCATAGCCATCATCACATTGCTCATAAAAATAATCATCATAGTATGAATCTTCCTCACTGTACATGGACATGGTTGCCAAAAACTCAGTGGTGTTGTGCACTCCCTTTCAATTAGTGAGATGATATTTATTTACACAGGGGTGGGGGAAACAGATCTGATACCACTGTAATATTCCATCCAAGAATTGGCCAAAATACTATCTCCAACAACTAAACTGATCAAGATTTTAACTAGCATTTTTTTTGTAATTTCCTTTAAGGTGTGCAGGGTGTAAGTGAGGAGTATTGGTTCATTGATCAAGGATGGTAGGGATGACTTTTGGTTCTAGATTTTATATGTAAAATATGCAGCAGAAAGACAATATAGGTCTGAACAGTGAGCCCTATGCACAAGGTACTGGAGCCTTTCACTTTTCAGCAATAGATAAGCCTGTTGCCTACTTCGAGGCTTCCTGGGCTTCCAACATATGCATACTAGACTCGGTATGGGTTCTGGATGGAGGTAAGGGTTATTTTCAGTCAATAATATCAGAAAAAAATAATGAGGTCGTATTTCATAAGAATTAGGGATATTGTAAGTGGATTTGGAGGCAAACTAGTCAAGGGCTCTATTGGGGATTGCACAGGTAGGATATTTCCAGGATTTTCCAAACAAGTTGTAATGAACCCAAAACCTTAGGAACAGAGAATGGGGGTCTTTATCAGTGTTATTATGACCTCATAGAACCATTAGATAATTAATTTTCAGCAAAAGTAATCCATACATAAAAATATACCAAAACTAGCTAGTTAAAAGAGCCTGTTGAGCTAGACTTCAATTCTGAATGGTAAAAACACATTAAAAGAACATAATACTCTTTTTTTCAGACTTTAATGGATCTGTTATAACTCAATTTAAATCATAGGGTCGAATCATAAGTTTTCATAAATATTTCTCAAATATTATGTCTCCTCCATTAACTACAATTCTCACAAAGCTAGAATAGCTAGTCTTGATCTCTAGAAGTTCCAAAGCCACCAATAAATTCAAATCTCAGCCATAAACATATAATAACCTATGATATCATATGAATATTATTTTTAAGTCTAAATCAGACTTGTGGAAGAAGTATTACAGTCAATTTCACCCACAATGCATTAGGAGGCCTCCAAGAGCTAGATTTCACCCACAAAGAAGGACAAAGGGTTGGAGGAAGGATAGAAGGATTAGATCTCTGATAGATATGAATGATGAGCTACTACAGGTGCAAAATAGAGCTCATGGGATGTGCATTGCTTCTCTCTGATGATCTGTACTCTTCCTTCAAGAATGGAGCTTTCTCCCCACTAGATCTACCACTGTCTTCCCCCATAGGGAAGGAGAAAGGATTGGAGGAAGGGTGGAAGGGTCAGATCTATGATATATTTGAATGATGAGCTGCTACAGGTACGAAAAAAATATCAGGGGCTGCACACTGATTATCTCAGATGATCTGGGCTCCTCCTTCAAGAATGGGAGCTCTCTCCTCATTGGATATACAATGGTCTTCACTTCAAGCACTTCTTGATGATAGGATCTCTTCGGATGGCTGCATAACCTTCATGTATAGTTGATAAACATCTGATCAATAGAAATATGAACCTCTAGAAATAGAATGGAAACCTGTCAAGATCTTGGGGCACATATCCCAAGGTTGTTGAGGCACATCTCTCAACACTAGAGAAGCTCATAGCTCTCAAGCAAAATTCTCAAATGATCAAAAGTTGCGAAGTGGAGTTGGAATTCTTATTTTATAGAATTCATGTTGACCTGTTGAGCAAGTTACTTGGCTTGGTGACCTATGAGAGTGGGTCACCCACGAGTGGATAACCTTCCTTTCCTTTTTCATTGTGTCTTTCCTTCATTTGGAAACTTCCATCCCTTTCTTTCCTGCTTTTCTCTGACATTCCTCTTATCCTTTTTAGCAAAAGCGCCCTCTTTGCTTTTTCCTTATTTGTTTCCTCTTTCACAAATTAGAAAGGGCACCCTTGGTTTTCATTTAGCTCTTTCCTTCTTTCGGTTGACACATTGATGTTTCTACTTGTTGTCATGGGAAGGTGAGGTCCACCTTGACCCTATTGCGCTCTCGTAGCCTTTTACACATCATCCACTTTCCAAAATATTAATAAATAAGGATAATTAATAAAAATAATTAATTCCTCACTCCAAAATTCAAAGCGATTAATTATTTAATTATGTGAAAATCCTCACAACCGATCTAGGAATTGATGTATACCTCACAAGAAAGATTATGATTAAGTAGGAAGATAGAAGAAGAGTGGTCAATGTAGTGTAAATGAGCAATGTAATAATAATACAGTAGAACTTGGATAGAAGCAAAATAACTTCACATACACTAATTCATTAATCACAAATGGACAAATAAATAATACAATGCATGAGGATTCAAATGCCAAGGTGGCAATTCGAATTAGCCTTCATGGAGTGATCATCGGATCAATGGAGTGTCATTAGAGCACAACTAGGAGTCTTCATCATCATCAGTGGAATCATCAATGCACAAGCAACTGTCAACCAGATGTCAAACTGAGTCCAACTGAGTGTGGTACTAGGTGTAACTGGCACATGGAGGCACTAACTAAATGAAGGAGACTTAGTGGAGGGCACATGAGGAGCTAACTGGAGTAAGAATGGGCAGTCTAGTCTCACTAGAGGTCCATTGGAGTGATACAGTTAGTTGAGAGTCAGTCAAATCAAGGAAAGAACTAAAGATAACTCAACTAACTGAAGTGAAACTGAGTGGTAGGTGAGAGAGGGCGCATGAGATGCATACAACTGCATGCTGGGCGCACTAAGAACTAGGAGGGATAAAACTGATCAGTGATAAGCTCCCAGGGCTAGCTAACTGAGGGATAGGTACTGGGACTGATGACTGGGATGCATGCAATTGCATGCATGCATGCAAAATCATGACTGCATGCATGATTGAAAATGCAAAAATGGAGAATGCTGGTAGGACTAGGATGGAGTAGAGGAATATCCCAACACCCTTATTTAATCCATCCTGGGCCCTGGTAACTAAGACCAAACGTCACCCAATACAATGAATAATAATAACACTCAATAAATTGAGGAAATGGGGAAAACCTCATGGGAAAAATACCCCGCCTCAAAATAGACTCCAGGGAACACCAAAAATAAATGCTTCAAACTCAAGCAGGTGTGATGCTTGGTCATATGTATGGAGGTATATTCTTCTTGGGAAGAAGTGTTTCATGCTCAAAAAGCATGTGCTTGTACTTGCTCTTCAGATCGAATGTGATGAGGACAAATCCAAAAGTATGAGGATGATCTTGGAACCGATGATTCGAATCAGCTGAGGTAGGATCAAATCCATGAATGTGTAGATAGTCTTTTGTTTTCTCCTTTGAACCATCATGGGTGAGATTATGCTCAAAAGAGCCATCAAATGTCAGTGATTGCTTGGAATCCAAATCAGATCCAAGACTTGAAGAATGGTTGCTTAAGATCTCCTTTGAACCATTAGAGGTGAGATCTAAACTAGTAAATGCATGAGAAATTATCCCAAGCGAATGGAAATGGACATCATCTTCCATAACATTCTGAGAGCATGAAATAATGATCTTACAGTACTAAATAAGAGGTGATTGATCAAGGAGAGAGAATGCATTACCTCCAATGGCTAATTTAACCTCCGAAACATTCATGAGATCATGATGCAAACCAGCAGACTATGGTGCAAGAGAGGATTTAGGAACCTCTGCAATTTCTAGAGTGTGAGCTAGCACAGAATTTGAAATAGAAGAAATTTGGAGCATGAGTGTAGAATCTGCAAGTTCTTCTTCTTTGTGGACAACTTCAATATGAGATATGTTTGATACTGATTCATGATCAGAGATATCATCAAGGAGGGAGAATGCATCACTTTGCTTGCTCTCAAAATGGTTTGGACCAGTCCCTTCTTTTTTTTTCTCCAAATCTTTCATCTAGATGGACCCATAGCTCGTTTGGAGTTTCAACGTAATTAAGGGAATCGATTACCATACAACGAGACATAGAAAGCATCATTTCTCCAGAGGCTCTATCACCTTCATTTAACCAATCATTCTCCTCTTCAAAGGATTCAAACTCTCTTTCAAAACAATAATCAAAGAGACCATGGCTCTTCAAATATGCTATCATTTGTGGTTTCCATTCATCATAGTTGAATGGAGAAAGAGAAGTAATTCCTTCTGAATACATGGAAGTTGTAGAAGACCTGCAAAAACAATAGAAAATGTTTGCAACTGCTACTGCTGCAAAAGTGCAGAAACTGCTGCAACTCCTGCACTCGAAATATTGATAATAACCTGCAAAAAAATATCAGGAATGGAGATAGACAATACTCTCAACATGCTCTGATACCATGTGAAAATCCTCACATCATATCTAAGAGCTGATGTATACCTCACAAGAAAGATTATGATTAAGCAGGAAGATAGAAGAAGAGTGGTCAATGCAGTGTAAATGAGCAATAGAATAATAATACAGTAGAACTCAGATAGAAGCAAAATAACTTCACACACACTAATTCATTAATCACAAATGGACAAATAAATAATACAATGCATGAGGATTCGAATTCCAAGGTGGAAATTTGAATTAACCTTCATGGAGTGATCATTAGATCAATGGAGTGTCATCAGAGCACAACTAGGAGTCTTCATCATCATCAGTGGAGTCATGAATGCACAAGTAACTATCAACCAGATGTCAAGCTGATTCTAACTGAGTGTGGTAGGTGTAACTGGCACATGGAGGCAGTAACTGAATGAAGGAGGCTCAATGGAGGGTGCATGAGGAGCTAACTGGAGTCAGAATGGGAAATCTAGTCTCACTGGAGGTCAATCAGAGTGATACAGTCAGTTGAGAGACAGTCTATCCCTAAATCAATGAAATAACTAAAGATAACTCAACTAACTGAAGTGCAACTGAGTGGTAGGTGAGAGAGGGCGCATGAGATTCATGCAACTGCATGCAGGGTGTACTAAGCACTAGGAGGGATAAAACTAATTAGTGAGAAGCTCCCAGGGCTAGCTAACTAAGGGTTAGGTGCTGGGACTGATGACTGGGATGCATGCAATTGCATGCATGCATGCAAAATCATGACTACAGGCATGACTGAAAATGAAAAAATGGAGAATGCTGGTAGGACTAGGATGGATTATAGGAATATCCCAACAAATTAAACTATAAGCATGGCTCAAAATTCCCCAATTAATTCATAATCCATCCTAACACCTAGTCTGAGGATTAATATCTTTATGGGTGGGGGCACCTTATCCATTTAATCACCCAATTTCACCCTTAGGAAAATTCTATAAGTCAATTTCCACATTCGCCCATTAATTAATTAATTAATGCCTAGGTGACCTAGGCCAAAATCACCCCCATGGACCATAGAAAAATTTGGGGACATGACACCCCCCCCAATGACTGTATCAGAGCAGGTTGTCTAGCCAACTACTCCACCCACTATCCCTGAAGCCCAATCATCTCCATTTCCTAAGGTGTTCACTGCGAGAATTAAATTAATTTATGAAAATATTGTGAATCATTAATGAAAATTATTTTAAGAAACTATTTTTTTCAATGAAATTATTGTCGTAAATGTTGCAGGGAGGAATTACTGAGAGGCTGACTAGATCAAGGAGGAAACCCACCTCATGTCTCTCATTCCCATCAGTAGTGTATTATTTAATATTTGAATTCTACTTCCATTTTATAAATATGTTAACTGTTACAAATTATTGAAAATGATGATATCTTATATCATTTGTTTCATATCCCAGAGAGAAGGTCTACCCCTAGACCTTAGAAGGCCCGAGTTTCCCCTAGATCCAAGAAGAGGAAGACCAATTTCGAAGATGTGCCTGGGAGTGTTGGGGGTGGTCAAGATATGAACCATGTTATGCATATTAGCCACAATGTGGCATTTTTGGGCACGAGTTTCCATGTATTTGGTATATAGGGCACAAATTTCCATGTATTTGGATCTAGGGAATGAGTTTCCAGACTTTTTATAGGGCATGAGTTACCATTATGTGTACATTGGGCACCATATTCCATTGTTTTCCAGAAAAATTATATGTTTGGATGAGTTTTGTAGCTTGGATGTACATGGATTTTCAGTTATGTGATTTATATGCATGTTGTCTCTTGATGTCTCTTGTTGTGTCTAGTTTCCTAATAAAGAATATTATGCTTTTATTAAAAATGGTTGAGTTTGAATGGATTTTTATATGATTTCCTTTTTTTTATGATGAAATAGGTAAATTTTGATCTCTAGTGGCCTCATATAGTCGCTGATCTTAAGGATATTATATAGTAAATTGGGTCATATAGATAAAGCTAGATGATGTAAGAGAGGTCACATGCACTAAGATTTCAACCATGGGCTATAAGTGACTATTATCAAAGTCATTGTTGGATGGTTGATTGAGAAAAATATTGTGTTTGAATTGTAACCAAACATACTCACTTGACCATGTTCGTAGCATTTGGAGTCCAATGTTAGAATTGTAAAAATATTTATTTCCACCAATGTTTCATATTTGATGATATACCAATAAATAAGGACTTGTCGGTTGTACCTAGATGTGAAAAACCTATGCTATCATCATTGTGGTCAAAAATATGAAAAATACCTCCCCATCCCCTTCTCTTGGAATGTTTCCTTGTGAAGGGACCAACATCCTCTGCCATTGTGTTTTTCTTGGCATGGATGTTTTTTTAGGTTGAAGTGTCACTCTAGATTTAGAAGAGACATAATGAATATTATTTCAATGATTTTGTGGTATCAAAGGTATTTTGATCGTAAAATTTCATTCTAATCAGATCCAACTAGTTTGTATACATCACAATGCAAAGATGAAAGTTTCATGGTAAAATTCAACACCTTGAGTAGTTATTGGAGAAATTTTATGGGGCCCTTGATATGATAACTAGGTAGATACTTGACCTTTGGAGGTTTAAGCAATGGAGCCTACATTCCCCACCATAGGATTATGAAATAGGTGTGGCTACTGTGACTGTGAGTGGAGTTATCTAGCGACATCCTTAGAAAGATCATAGGGACGCAAGGCCCAAGATATTCCTAGTGATGGTTGGGAACTTATGTACATTTTCAATGTGTATATAAACCCTATCTTGTATCTAAAACCCTAGCTTGCACCAAACCCTATCTTGTATTAAACCCTAGATAGCCTATAGATGTGCATGAACTAGGGCATGTGCAAGGAGGGGGTGTGGCTTAATGCGTCATCCCTCCTTCCCTTGTGTCATTTAATGATTATGGGATGTGGTATATTCATCATTGAGATCACATTCATAAGACCTTAATGACTTAAGGGATGTGGAGGATTGAATTGATCCCATTTCCTATAGCTCCCTTCACCGAACATTGTGGCAAGGTTGAAAAAATTATTGATCCTTTTCAATGTTCAAGGAGTGTTTAAGGAGGGTAAGATGTGAACAAAATGAAATTATTTGAAATAGTGGCTTTTGATCCTTATTACTTTTACAATTTTTGCTAAAGAGTTTTCCTTGGATATGGAATTTTTGTGTAATTGATGAAGGATAATGGTGAAGTTCCCAAATACCAAAAGGTTCCTTATGTTTGATGAAAAGGTGATCTTGATCTCTTGAAGGAGAGAATTTAAGTCTCTACATTATTGTTTGAAGCATTCCCTAGATCCCATGATATATTGATTTATTGAGTTATCTCGGGATCAATGAGGATTCCCCCCTATCCACCTACCACCCCTAGATATATACATCATTTAGGCACAAACACACATAAGTGATATGCACATAATTATATTTACACACATATTAAATATATACACATACATATAGATTTACACTACAAAAACCTACACATAGAACAATATATATACATAAACATACAAAAAATACATGCACATAGGCAAATACCTATGCACATATACAAAAATTTACGTGTTAAAAAAATGCACACATAGACAAATATTTACACACACACTTGCACAAAGAAAACCATATAAATATCAGTATAATCTAACAAACAACGTCATCTTTTCAAACACAATTACACACCTAAATATTACTTTCAAATATTTTAAATTATTACAAACAATGTGCATTATTTAATTTGGAAAAATTATTTGCACACACCAAATATATGCACATTTCCAACTTTTCTTGATGCACACAAAAATGCACGCATATTTCCACAAAAAAATGCATGGAAAAGAACATGCTCATATACAAATATTTACACATACATACACACATAAGACATGCACGTGTAGACAATAAATAAACCCTAGCTTGCAAGAAGTGTTGGGATATTCCTATACTCCATCCTAGTCCTAACAACATTTTGCATTTTTGCATTTTCAGTCATGCATGTAGTCATGATTTTTCATGCATGCATGCAATTGCATGCATCCGAGTCATCAGTCCCAGCACCTAGCCCTGGGAGCTTCTTTCTGATCATTTTTATCCCTCCTAGTGCTTAGTGTACCCTCCTTTCACCTACCACTTGTGAAAGGAACCCTCTCTCTCCTACCACTCAGTTGCACTTCAGTTAGTTGAGTTATCTTTAAATCTTTCCTTGATTTAAGGCTAGATTGACTCTCAAATGACTGTATCACTCCGATGGACCTCCAATGAGACTAGACTGCCTATTATGACTCCAGTTAACTCCTCATGCACCCTCCATTGAGCCTCCTTCATTCAGTTAGTGCCTCCATGTGCCAGTTACACCTACCACACTCAGTTAGACTCAGTTTGACACCTGATTGACAGTTACTTGTGCATTGATGACTCCACTGATGATGATCAGGACTCCTAGTTGTGCTTTGATGACACTCCATTGATCTAATGATCACTCCATGAAGGCTAATTTGAATTTCCACCTTGGCATTTGAATCCTCACCATTGTATTATTTATTTGTCCATATTGTGATTAATGAATTAGTGTGTGATGTTATTCTACTTCTATCTGAGTTCTACTGTATCATAATTCTGTTGCTCCTTTACACTGCATTGACCACTCTTCTTCTATTTTCCTGCTTAATCTTAATCTTTCTTGTGAGGTATACATAATCTCTTAGATCTACTGTGAGGATTTTCACATGGTATCAGAGCATGTTGAGAGTATTGTCTATCTCCATTCCTAAGAGTTTTTTGTAGGTTATTATCAAGATTTCGAGTGCAGCAGTTTCTGCACTTTTGCAGTAGTAGCAGTTGCAGACATTTTCTATTTTTTTGCAGGTCTTTTGAAACAGATTCCATGAATCCGGAAGGAATTACTCCTCTTTCTCCATTCAACTATGATGAATGGAAACCAAAGATGATAGCACATTTGAAGAGACATGGTCTCTTTGATTATTGTTTTGAAAGAGAGTTCGAATCCTCTAAAGAAGAGAATGACTGGTTAAATGAAGGTGACAGAGCCTATGCAGACATGTTGTATGCTATGTCTCGTTGCATGGTACCCCACTTCCTTTCTATTGAATCTCCAAAAGAGCTATGGGCCCATCTGGATGAAAGATTTGGAAAACAAAATGAAGGGATTGGTCCAAACCATTTCGAGAGAAATCCCACTATTGCATTTGCCCTCCTTGATGGTCTCTCTTATCATGAATCAGTATCAAACATATCTCATATTGAAGTTGTCCACAAAGAAGAAGAACTTTTCTACACTCATGCTCCAAATTTCTTCTATTTTGAATTCTGTGCTAGCTCACACTCTAGAAACTGCAGAGGTTCTTAAATCCTCTCTTGCACAAGAGTATGTTGGTTTGCATCATGATCTATTGAATGTTTCGGAGGTCAAATCAGTAATTTGAGGTAATGCATTTGGTCTCCTTGATCACTCACCTCTTATGTACTACTATATGATCATTTGTACATGCTCTCAGAAGTTTATTGAAGATGAAGACCAATGCCATTCGCTTGGGATAATTTATCATGCATTTCATGGTTTAGATCTCACCTCTAATGGTTCAAAGGAGATCTTAAGCAACCATTCTTCAAGTCTTGGATCTGATTTGGATTCCAAGCAATCACTGACATTTGATGGCTCTTTTGAGCATAATCTCACCCATGATGGTTCGAAGGAGAAAACAAAAGACTATCTACACATTCATGGATTTGATCCTACCTCAGTTGATTCGAATCACAGGTTCCAGGATCATCCTCATACTTTTGGATTTGTTCTCATCACATTCGATCTGAAGAGAAAGTACAAGTTCATGCTTTTTGAGCATGAACCACTTCTTCCCAAGAAGAAGATACCTCCAGACATATGACCAAGCATCAGACCTGCTTGAGTTTGGAGCATTTATTTTTGGTGTGCCCTACAGTCTATTTTGAGGGGGGGTATTTTCCCATGAGGTTTTCCCCATTTCCTCAGTTTATTGAATGTTATTATTATTCATTGTATTGGGTGACCTTTCGTCTCAGTTACCAGGGCCCAGGATGGATTAAGGGGGGGTGTTGGGATATTCCTATACTCCATCCTAGTCCTAACAATATTTTCCATTTTTTCATTTTCAATCATGCATGCATTTTGCATGGAGTCATGATTTTGCATGCATGCATGCAATTGCATGCATCCCAGTCATCAGTCCCAGCACCTAGCCCTCAGTTAGCTAGCACCAAGAGCTTCTTTCTGATCATTTTTATCCCTCCTAGTGCTTAGTGCGCCCTCCTTTCACCTACCACTTGTGAAAGGAGCCCTCCCTCACCTACCACTCAGTTGCACTTCAGTTAGTTGAGTTATCTTTAGATATTTCCTTGATTTAAGGATAGATTGACTCTCAACTGACTGTGTCACTCTGATGGACCTCCAATGAGACTATACTTCCTATTCTGACTCCAGTTAGCTCCTCATGCGCCCTCCACTGAGCCTCCTTGATTTAGTTCGTGCCTCCATGTGCCAATTACACCTACTACACTCAGTTAGACTCAGTTTGACACCTGGTTGACAGTTACTTGTGCATTGATGACTCCACTGATGATGGTCAGGAGTCCTAGTTATGCTTTAATGACACTCCATTGATCTGATGATCACTCCATGAAGGCTAATTCAAATTTCCACCTTGGAATTCGAATCCTCACCATTGTATTATTTATTTGTCCATATTGTGATTAATGAATTAGTGTGTGATGTTATTCTGCTTCTATCCGAGTTCTACTGTATCATAATTCTGTTGCTCCTTTATAGTGCATTGACCACTCTTCTTCTATTTTCCTACTTAATCTTAATCTTTCTTGTGAGGTATACATCAGCTCTTAGATCTACTGTGAGGATTTTCACAAGAAGGCCATGCCAATTTTTCACAAGGGGACAATTTTGAACCAAACACTCCTGGGAGACCGTGGCCATTGTGAACACATCCACAATGGCCATGTGCATGTGTCGGAGATTACAGAACCCCGTTCCGCTCGCCTGTTTGGGTTTCGTACCCTTGTAGCAAATTCTCAAACTATCCTTGAATGGCCACAGGGTACAAGTAAAAAATGGCCATAGAACAAAAACTGTGACTCCGGTCTTGAATCCATCAATTCCGATGGATTCGGGACACCCACTTTCAAATACCACCCCCACCATGAATCAATCTCCCGAAAAGGGTGCTATTTTGCCATCTCTGGAACTAGGGTTTTGCTTAGTGAAGGCCATGCCAATTTTTCACAAGGGGGTCAATTTTGAATTGAATCCTTCTAGGAGACGGTGGCCATCGTGAACACATACAAAATGGACATATGCAAGTGTGGGAGCTGAAGGAATCCCATTCTACTTGCCAGTTTGGGTTCCGTGCCCCCGAAACAAATTCTCAAAGTGTCCCTGAATGGCCACGAGGTGCCAGGAAAAAATGGCCATAGAACCAAAACAGTGACTACGGTCCCGAATCCATTGATTTCGATGGATTCAGGACGTTCTGTTTCAGATACCCCCTCTACCATGACTCAATCGCATGGAAACAGTTCTATTGTGCCATCTCCGGAACTAGGGTTTTGCTAAGTGAAGGCGACGCCAATTTTTCACAAGGGGATCAATTTTGAACTGAATTCTCTAGGGAAACCATGGCCATCATGAAAAAATCCACAATGGCCATATACACGTGTGGGTGTTGATGGAACCCCATTCCACTCACCAGTTTGGGTTTTGTGGCCTCGTAGCAACTTCTCAAAGTATCCCGTAATGGCCACGGGTTTCCAGGTGAAAATGGCCATAGAACCAAAACTGTGACTCTGGTTGTGAATCCGTTTATTCCTATGGATTTAGGATGCCAGGTTTCAGCTAGGGGACTCCCCCTACCATTACTCAATCGCCCAAAAATGATGATATTGTGCCATCTCTGGAACTAGAGTTTTGCTCTATGAAGGCCATCCCAATTTTGCACAAGGGGGTCAATTTTAAACTAAACACTCCTAGGAATTTGTGGCAATCATTAACACATCCAAAATGGCCCTATGCATGTGTGGGAGCTGACGGAGCCCCGTTCCGCTCACCAGTTTGGGTTTCGTTCCCCTGGAGCAAATTCTCAAAGTGTCCCTAAATGGAAACACAATGCCACAAAAAAATGGACATAGAACCAAAACCATGTCTCCGGTCGTGAAGCCATCGATTCTGATGGACTCAAGATGTTATGTTTCATCTAGGCCCCCCCTACCATGAGTCAATCACCCAAAAATGGTGTTATTTTTCCATCTCCAAAACAAGGGTTTTACTAAGTGAAGGTCATGCCAGTTTTGCACAAGGGGATCAATTTTTAACTGAACACTTCCAAGAAACCGTGGCCATTGTGAACACATCCAAAATGGCCATATGCACATGTGGGAGCTGACGGAATCCCGTTGCAATCCCCGGTTTGGGTTCCATGCCCTCGCAACAACTTCTCAAATTATCCCTGAATGGCCATGGGGTGCAACGAAAAAATGGCCATAGACCCAAAACCATGACTCCGATCACGAATCCATCGATTCTGATGGATTCAAAACACTAGGTTTCAACTGGAACCCCTGCTACCATGACTCAATCGCTCGAAAACAGTGCTATTGTTCCATCTCTAGAACTAGGGTTTTTCTCAGTGAAGGCCATGTCAATTTTGGACAAGGGGGGTAATTTTGAACCGAATTCTCCCTAGAGACCGTGGACATTGTGAACTCATCCAAAATGGCCATATGCATGTGTGGGAGTTGATGGAATCCCGTTCCTCTCACCGGTTTGGGTTTCGTACCCCTGTAGAAAATTCTCAAAGTGTCCCTGAATGACGATGGCATGCCAAGCAAAAATGGCGATACAACCAAAACCGTGAATCCAGTCATGAAGAAGTTGATTTTGATGGATTCAGGATGACATATTTCAGCCAGGGGATCTCCCCTACCATGAATCAATCACTCGAAAATGGTGCTATTGTGTCATCTCTAGAACAAGGGTTTTGCTAAGTGAAGGCCATGCCAATTTTGCACAAGGGGGTCAATTTTGAGCCAAATTCTCCTATGGGACTATGGCCATCTTGAACACATCCACAATGGCCATATGCACTTGTGGGAGCTGACAGAACCTCGTTCTACTTGTTGCTTTGGATTCCGTGCCCCCGCAACAAATTCTCAAAGTGCCCCTGAATGGCCACAGGATGCTAGGAAAAATTGACCACAGATCCAAAACTGTGACTTTGGTCGTGAAGCCATCGATTTCGATGGATTGAGGACTCTGATTTTCAGCTGGAGGACCCTCCCTATTATGACTCAATCTCCCAGAAATGGTGCTATTGTGCAATCTCCAGAAGTAGGGTTTTGCTCAGTAGAGGCCATGTCAATTTTGAACTAAATGCTCCCATGAAACCATGGCCATTGTGAACACATCCACAATGGCCATATGAACATGTCAGAGCTGATGAAACCCCGTTATGCTCACTGGTTTGGGTTCCTTATCCCCACAACAAATTCTCAAAGTGTTCTTGAATGGCCATAGGTTTCCAGGGAAAAATGGCCACGGAACCAAAAACGTGACTCCGATCGTGAAGCCTTCGATTCCAATGGATTCAGGACATTAGGTTTTAGCTGCGGGACCCTCCCTACTGTGACTCAATCACTAGGAAGTGGTGCTATTATGCCATCTCCGGAACTAGGGTTTTTCTCAGTGAAGTCCATGTCAATTTTGCACAAGGGTGTCATTTTTGAACCGAACGCTCTCGGGTGACCGTAGTCATCGTAAACACATCCACAATGGCTATATGCAAGTGTGGGAGCTAACTGAATCTCATTCCACTCATCGGTTTGGGTTCCGTGCCCTCGTAGAAAATTCTCAAAGTGTCCTGAATGGCCATGGGTGCTAGGAAAAAATAGGCATAGAACCAAACCCATGACTCCAGCTGTGAAGCCATTAATTTTGATGGATTTAGGACTCTAGGTTTCAGTTGGGAGATCCCCCCTAGTAAGACTCAATCGCCTAAAAACGGTGTTATTGTGCCATCTAGGGAAATAGGGTTTTCCTTAGTGAAGGCCATGCCAATTTTGAAAAAAGGGGTCAATTTTGAACAGAACACTCCTGGGAAACCATGACCATCATGAACACATCCGCAATGGACATATCCACGAGTGGGAGCTGATGGAACCCCATTCTGCTCTTTGGTTTGGGTTCCATACCCCCGCAACAAATTCTTAAAGTGTCCATGAATGGCCACGGGGTGCCAGTTAAAAATGGCCATAGAACCAAAACCATGACTTGAGTTGTGAAGTCGTCGATTCCGATGGATTTAGTATGTCAGGTTTCAGTTGGGGGACCACCTCTACCGTGACTCAAACACTCGCAAATGGTGCTATTGTGCCATCTTTAGAACTAGGTTTTTTCTCAATGAAGACCATGCCAATTTTGTACAAGGGGGTCAATTTTGAACCGAACGCTCCGGGGAAATTGTGGCCACCATGAACACATCCACAATGGCAATATGCATGTGTGGGAGCTAATGGAACGTTGTTTTGCTCACCAGTTTGGGTTTCATGCCCCCATAGAAAATTCTCAATGTGTCCCTGAATGATCACGTGGTACAAGGAAAACATGGCCATAGAACCAAAACCGTGACTCTCGTTGCGAAGCCATCGATTTCGGTGGATTCAAGATGCTAAGTTTTAGCTGGCCCCTTCCTATCGTGACTCAGTCTCCCAGAAACGGTACTATTGTGCCATATCCATGTTAACACAGTATAATTTCAAGAAAAGATATATGAATATGTGCAATTAAAACATAAAAATAATGGATTTTGAAGCTAATTATGACTTCTCGGCACTTTATCAGGTTTCTTGTGCATTTTCATTTAGAATTTTGTCAAAAGGATTTTTTCCCAAAGGCCAAGCTCCACGCCCCATGCTGCATGTAACCTGCGGCCATAATGCACAGGGTCGAGTCAAATACCACATCAGTGCTCAACACTAAACGCCAAAGCCACCGAGGTCAAAGGATCTAGGTACCAATGGGAATCCATGGTTGAGGCTTAACCTACAGGAAAATCGATCGTCGGATCGTTAGATGAGGATTGATCTGCAGTCACTATTTGTTTCTCCGTTAGAACATGCACAAAGGAAGAAGTTTTCCAAATTTGCGAAGTTGGGGTAGACCCCGCATGGTTTAGACGGATCATATCTGGTGGAGATGAGATATACGGTGGAGGATTTGTTCGTTGATTGAACTAGCACAGACAACCAACAATCCAAAAATCTACAAATCACGGTAGAGGGCGCATATTTGGACGGTCTAGATGTGAATGAGATCAAGATCAATGGTGTTGGGTTGATCATGAGATGGATGGCTGAAAAACACCTCTACTGCGAACGAATGATATCCCACAGGAAAGAAGCCCCGTCAGAGCCATCATATGATTTTTCACTTAACGCGATGTTCTGGTCAAATCCATTTGATGCCAACCCAATGCTTAGTCATCATTTTCCCTCATTTGGAGAGTCTAGTTGGATGATCATTCCAAATGATTACTTCAGGTTACCATCATTATCACAGTCATTATAAATGGGCTCCCAAAGTTTGTTGTTTGCATCAGTGTTCGAAAAGGTGGCAGGCTTAGCAACCTAGATATCTTTCATTTGAGATCCTGTCATGGAAAGGGATCAAGGAGCTGAAGTAATTTTTGTACCAGAGAATGTGTGGTCCGATGTGGAGGATAATCACGTTCCATCATCCCCTATAAAATTCGACCACATAGAGGAGAGTATTACCAGCGAGCTCGAGGATCACAGAGGTCGACAGGGGTGCAAGAAAACTCGACAAAGGAAAAAGAGAGAAGCCTGAAAGGTTAAACAATGCACCCACCAAACTAGGGAGATTCTCAAATATTTTGTTGTTCCCACTGAGGAAGTGGCACCACCTCCTTCCACAAAAAAAGTACAGGTAGCCGATTCCCTAAAGGTGGAATATTTCTTCGACGCACAAGGCCAAGTAATAGCTCAGATGTAGGGTGGTGGTCTATTTTATGATATTTTGCATCCCGTCATATTAGTCTCTTTCAGATTCTTTTTGAATATGTAATATTCTTATACTTTGAGACCATTTAAGGTCTTCCAACTGCTTAGGATTTGTTGCAGTTAGCAATTATGCAATGACACATGTAAAATCAGGTAGGCCTATCTCTCAGTATTCGTTTATGGTCTCAGAGACAATGGACTAGGCTGTGTAGGTATCAATACGATTGTAATTGTTTCCTGTTAGAATTATTCGAGCCTAAAGGCTGAAAATACCTATATATACTCATATGTAATGAATAAAAAAGGGTTGAAACCTATTGGACCATGAGGCTTTTGTGTATGTGTTTTAAGACATTATTTTAATATAAATTGGCTAAGCCGAGCAAGCACTTTTAACAGAGATTCCTGTGTTATTCTATTTGCAGTCTGTTTCCTTCTCTTCTCTATCTGAATGTTTTCCTTGTTATTTACTTCATAATGTTTTCTTTAATGCTTGGATAAGTGTGTATTGAGGAAGAATTCATATAAATATGCTCTATTTCTTTGATTCTAAGCATCCACAACCATTTTCTACTAAAGTTGATGCAGAATTCATTTAATAATGTTCTGTGTTAATGGACTATGCTTATTCTCTTCCTTTTCACCAGATAAACAACTCTTTGACTGTGAATGAGTAGCTACCTTGCCCCTATTATGAAATATTTGCAAAGCGTTATCACTTTATTATCATGAATGTTTTTTTGACTCCATTTCCCAATGAATTTTCACCTTGTTTCAACCAATCTACAATCTGATTTCAGTTTCATTTATATATCTATCCATGTTAAACAATTAGTGGGAGATCCCTCTCTGGGAAGGAAGAAGCCAACTTATCTTTCCTAAAGTGGTTCTTTGTGTTACCTCAAAGAGACCTTTCCACAACCTTAGGGTCGATTTGGGTGCTAACATAATTGGTGTCATTGTCGGGGAATGAAATTCATATTGTCCCTGGGAGAAACAACAAAGGATTTCAAGTGTTCATAGACAAAAGGGTTTCTGTGGGAAAACAGAAATTCTCACATTCCAGAAGGTTGTACATTGCCCTGGCGACTCCACTCAGCAAGATTCTAGTATGAAGGTGACTCCACTGGGGATATTAGTAGTTCCATGTTAGAGTCAATATGTTGAAGGTTTCATGGTGACTCCAAATTGAAGAAATCCATCATTTCACCATTTCACAGGCTAGTTCACTCAGTGTTCTATCAAAATCTGCAGCTCCATTGCTTCGATATGGACTCATTGTCAAAACGGTATGCTCCCATGAACAGGTCCCACATCCCTAGTTTTCCGAATCCTATTCCTAAAGTAGATTGGAAGACCTATTTACCTAAATTTAAAGATCAGTAAGGAGATGATGCTGCTATTCATTTGGTTAGGTTTCATATGCATATAGATAAGCTTGGAGTTGAATTGCATGAGGATTGTTTGATGAAAATGTTTATGGAAACATTAGAAGAGGAAGCAAGGGTGTGGTATGAAGGTTTACCACCTACTAGTATATATTCCCTTCAAGATTTTTATTCAGCCTTTTGTGAAGAGTATAAGTACAGTTATCCCTCTTTGGAGTTGGTTGAAATCTTTTGTAAAAATATTGATACCCTTTTTCAACTTATGGAGATTAATGCTTTGGATAAAGATGTGCTATATAGTGATTTGAGAGAAACCTTCTGGGAATTGTATGCTTATAAGAATGAGGAAATTTTAGAATCCTTGCATGAGAGGCCTTTCCATCATTAGGAAAAAGAAGAAGAGGATAATTGTCAAGATATTCAAAAAGATTCCCAACAGTTGATAATATCTTCCTTGATTGAAAATGACCTAAACCAATTTCTGATTCAACCAGTTACATTTCTTTTTTCTGAAATAGATAATGGTTTGTCACAATCTTGTCAATCTTTGTGTGATCAAGAGGAAATTTGGGATTGCCAATCGAATCCTTCTTATTATTATTTGACTTCTGAAATATTGTTACAAGGGGAGGGTCATGCTAATTTGTTTTATGAAGATTACAATAAGCATGTTGAAATATCTGTTATGAATGGTTTTGAAGGGGATTTCGGTCCACCTATATATGATGAGTATACTGATGGCTACTTGGATATTGTACCTGAATAGGTAGCTGAAGTTTTTGGAAATCCTGGACCAATTGGTGAAGAAAATTTGGTTGAAATTTATGACCGAATTGCTGAAAATATAGTGGATAGTGAGCTCGACGAAGGTAATACCCTACCCCTGTGCTATGAATTATTTGACACTAGGAGGAAATGTTTTGAGGTTATGAGTAGAGAATTGTTACACCCATTCTACCATCATCAAGAACTAGGTCCCCAAGAGAAAGAGCAAGATCAATGGTCAACCAATCCCTCATCTTATCAATTTCTTGATTCCTTAAGCCAAGAGGTCTATGTAGGGTCAAATTTATCTCACCATGAGGAAAGTATTGCATCCCATTGTGACAAAATTCCTGATCTACTCGTTGTTGTATTAAGCCCTTCTATTGTTGCTGAACCAGTGTGCCATGACCTACCAATTTATGATGATCATGAAGATGATTTCTCTAAGCACTTAATGGAATATCTTATCTCAGGGGAGCATTCTTCCCATACATGTGACCATAGCCTCCAACCCACGTGTCATAGTTCTATGACTGAAAAAGAAGACCAAAATATTAAGGTAGATTTTATTTCATGTCATTCAGTTCCAAAAGTTTTCTGTCTAGAAGGGGTTGTTCTTCCTAATGCATTTGAGAATCAGAATAGTATTTCTTTTGAAATACAAGAGCGAAATCAAGTTTTTAATCCAGGAATTATATGCATCCAAGAGGATGATATTATTGGTAGGTCATGTGTTGAAACAACCTCTCATGTTACAAAGCTACAGTTACAACATAATTATTTGTATGAGTCTGATTGTTTTAGCCTCATTGGGTTGCATGATGAATCAAGCATACATGCTTTTCAAGTTCTTCCTGAAACTTGTCATGAACATTCAATTCCTATACTTAGCATGAGTCCCAAAGGAGATGAGCATACTACTTATGGTTCTATTGAAGATAAGTTGTCCAATCTACAAGTGAAACCCTACTTTAATAGGAGGCCAGATAAGTTGTAGTTGGATCATCCTTGTCATGTCAAACAAATGGCAGGAAAGTTTGAAGGTCACCATATATGTGACGCAGTAGTTGATTACATGGATAAATTTTTTAGTTGGGATAATTGGTCATGTTTCTGCCAAAAAGATTACACCTATCATCATTGCTTTCTGCCATTATGTTCTTATTTTCATATTTTAGTCAAGCATGATGAGAAATTTTACTTATTGGATCAGTTGCTTAATTGGTTACATTGGCACTTCTGTATTTCCTAATATCACAGTCATTTCAGCAGCATAGGGTAGAATGATTTGTATATAAATAAGCTCTACATGGTGAGCACCTTTTCAGCATTTTAAGTTGCAGTAGTGTGGTACAGTTTCCAGTTTGGTTTTCGGCATGTACAGTTTAGTTTCGTTTTGATTTCAAGCATTTCAGTTTTCAGTTTCAAATTTCGGTTCAGATTTGTAGCGTGTGGTTCATCCTAAGTGATTAGTTTGCTTTCAGTCTCAGATGAAGAATTACAAGTTGCAGTTTTGTGATGGGAGCAGCCCAATGGATCAGGCACTTGGTCTATGGGGTTCTTTGCTACCTTGCAAGAATGATAACATCCCCAATTGGAGCCAGTTGTTAGCACAGTATAATTTCAGGAAAAGATATATGAATTTGTGCAATTAAAACATAAAAATAATGGATTTCGAAGCTAATTCTGACATCTTGGTCCTTTAGCAGGTTTCTTGTCCATTTTCATTTAGAATTTTGTCAAAAGGATTTTTTCCCAAAGGCCAAGCTCCACGCCCCATGCTCCATGTAACCGGCCATAACGCACAGGTTTGAGTCAAATACCACATCAGCGCTCAACACTAAATGCCAAAGCCACCAGGGTCAAAGGCTCTGGCTACCAATGGGAATCCATGTTTAAGGCTTAACCTACAAGGGCATCTTTGGATGGCCTGGATTCAAATGAGATCAAGATCGACGGTGCTGGGTTGATCATGGAGATGGTCGATTGAAAAACACCTCTGCTACGAATGAATGATAGCCCACGGGAAAGAAGCCACGTCAAAGCTGTCATATGCTTTTTCACTTAACGTGAAGTTCTGGTCAAATCCATTTGATGCCAACCTAGAGCTCAGTCATCATTCTCGCTCATTTGGAGAGTCCAGTCGGATGATCATGCCAAATGATTACTCCACGTTACCATCATTATCACAGTTGTTATAAATGGGCTCCCAAAGTTTGTTGTTTGCATCAGTGTTTGAAAAGGTGGCAAGATCAGCAACCCATATATCTTTCATTTGAGATCCTATCATGGAAAGGGATCGAGGAGCCAAAGTAATTTTTGTACCGGAGCAGGTGTGGTCCGATGTGAAGGATAACCACATTCCCCCATCCCCTATAAAATTCAACCACATAGAGGAGAGTACTTCCAGCAATCCTGAGGATCACGGAGTTCGACAGGGGTGCAAGAAAACTCGATGAAGGAAAAAGAGAGAAGCCCGAAAGGTTGAACAATGCACTCACCAAACCAGGGAGATTCTCAAAGATTTTGTTGTTCCCACTGAGGAAGTGATGCACCTCCTTCCACAGAAAAAGAGGAGGTGGTTGATTCCCTGAAGGTGGAAGATTTATTCAACCCACAAGGCCAAGTAATAGCTCAGACGTAGGGTGGCAGTCCGTTTTATGATATTTTGCATTCTGTCATATTAGTCTGTTTCTGATTGTTTTTTAATATGTAATATTCTTATACTTTGAGACCATTTAAGGCTTGCCAGCTGCTTAGGAGTTGTTGCAGTTAGCAATTGTGCAATGACACATGTAAAATCAAGTAGGCCTATCTGTCAGTATTCATTTATGCTCTGAGAGACAATGGACTATGCTGTGTAGGTGTCAATACGGCTTTAACTATTTTCTATTAGAATGATTCGAGCCTAAAGGATGAAAATACCTATATATACTCACATGTAATGAAGAAAAAAGGGTTGAAACCTGTTGGATAGTGAGGCTTTTGTGTATGTGTTTTGAGATGTTATTTTAATATAAATTGGCTGAGCCGAGCAAGCACTTTTAACAGAGATTCCTGTGTTATTCTATTTGCAGTCTATTTCCTTCTCCTCTCTATGTGAATGTTTTCCTTGTTATTTACTTCATAATGTTTTCTTTCATGCTTGGATAAGTGTGTATTGAGGAAGAATTCATATAAATATGCTCTGTTTCTTTGATTCTAAGCATCCACAACCATTTTATACTAAAGTTGATGCAAAATTCATTTAATAATGCTCTGTGTTGATGGACTATGCTTATTATCTTCCTTATCATCAGATAAACATCTCTTTGGTTGTGAATGAGTAGCTACCTTGCCCCTATTATGAAATATTTGCAAAGAGTTGCCACTTTATTATGATGAATGTTTTTTGACTCCATTTCCCAATGAATTTTCACCTTGTTTCAACCAATCTACAATCTGATTTCAGTTTCATTTCATATATCTGGCCTTGTTAAACAATTAGTGAGAGATCCCTCTCTGGGAAGGAAGAAGCCAACTTCTCTTTCCTAAAGTGGTTCTGTGTTGTACCTCAAAGAGACCTTTCCACAACCTTAGGGTCGATTTGGGTGCTAACACTCCGAAAATAGGGGTTTTCTTAGTGAAGGCCATGGCAATTTTGCACAAGGGGGTTAGTTTTGAACCGAACGCTTTGGGGCGACCATGGCCATCATGAACACATCCACAATGGCCATATGCATGTGTGGGAGCTGACGCAACCCCACATTCCATGGAACCATCATGAACACATCCACAATGGCCATCTTGAACACATGCCAAAATTGCTCCTAGGGCATTCAAATCGAGTTCTATAAGTGCAAGGATGTGTATCTAGGCATGACAAAGGTGGTCATGACAACAAGAACCTTTCATTATAGGGTCCGTGAAATTTGACACCCAATTGCATTAATAATTAATTTATAGGGTACAAAAACTTATAAGAGTTTATGAAGCAAGGTTTTATAAAACCAAGTACCTTTCATGGTAATTTAGTACCAAGTAAGGATGACAAATAAAAAATGTACATTGACTACTTGAGAGAACACATATAGTATGAAGCAAGGTTTGTACATGAATGGTTAGTAATGTTTTCTTGTTTGATTAGTGCATTGAGTAGTGCTAATGCAAGGAGGGGATACCGATGTACCATCCAGGTTATTAATACCTCATTATCATTTCCATGGAATTTTTCGAGGCATTATCAACGACAAGCAGAGGGAATGACTAATTGTATTTGGAAATAGACATGCTTAGTAAGGTATGCATTCTTATGGATTGTAAAAGGACCATGCGAATTATTAGAAGGATCCTAATGATTAGATTAGGATCTATAAGATAGATTAGGTTCTATATGTCTAGATTGGGTCTCTAGGGCTAGATAATGATTCTAGATTAGGTCTCTAGGGTTCTAGGTCCACATTAGGATTTCTAGGGCTAGATTAGGATCTATAAGCTATAGTAGGTTCTATATGGCTAGATTAGGTCTCTAGGGCTAGATGAAGATACTAGATCAAGTCTCTAGGGTTCTAGGTCCACATTAGGATTTGTAGGGATAGATTAGGATATATAAGCTCTATTAGGTTCTATATGGCTAGATTAGGTCTCTAGGGCTAGATAAGGATTCTAGATCAAGTATCTAGGGTTCTAGGTCGACATTAGACTTTCCAGGGATAGATCAGGGTCTATAAACTAGATTAGGTTCTATATGTATAGATTAGGTCTCCAGGGATAGATTAGGTCTCTAGGGCTAGATAAGGATTCTAGTTCTAGGTCCACATTAGGCTTTCCACGGCTAGATTGTGTTTGTCTAGTTTCTGGGGCTATATTAGGGTCTATATGTTGGACTAGGTTTTATATGCCTAGATTAGGTCTTGATGGATAGATCAGGTCTCTAGAGATAGATAAGGATTATACATCAAGTATCTAGGGTTCTAAATCCACATTAGGCTTTCTAGGGGTAGATTGTGTTTGTCTGGTTTCTAGGGAGATTAGGGTCTATACGCTAGATTCAGTTCTATATGACTAGATTAGGTCTTGATGTCTATATTAGGTCTTTAGGGATAGCTAAGTATTCTAGATCGAGTCTCTAGGGTTCTTGGTCTAGATTAGGATTTCCAGGGCTAGATTGTGTTTGTATGGTTTCTAGGGCTAGATTAGGGTCTATAAGCTAGATCAGGTTCTATATGTCTAGATTAGGTATCTAGGGCTAGATTAGGTCTCTAGGGCTAGATTAGGTCTCTAGGGCTATAGAAGGATTCTAGATAAGGTCTCTAGGGTTATAGGTCCACATTAGGATTTCTAGGGATAGATTCTGTTTGTCTGGTTTCTAGGGCTAGATTATGGTCTATAAGCTAGATTAGGTTCTATATCGCTAGATTAGGTCTCTAGGGCTAGATAAGGATGGTTTTGTACAATTGAATCATTAGGTCAATTGGAATCAAGGTAAACAATAATAGATATAATCTCATGGATAATGGTTTCAATGAGGGCCTAAAGTGAAAGTGACTCATTCCTTTCAAGTATGATCCTTCAAGTGTGTTTGACGGTGTTGATGGGGATGATGAGGATGGCGATGGTGAAAACATGGAAATGAGGAGGATGGTGGTGACATTGATGGCGGCAATGGGAGTGGTGATGGTTTTCAATGGCCATGATGGTGACAATGGGGATGGGACAATGATCATGGTGTAAAGCATATAATGGTGTCAACAACACATCAATGTATTGTAATATTAACTTAAACAATAACTCATACATCGAATAAAAAATATAATATAACATCTATATAACATGAAATAAATTGTCTAACATAACATGAAATAAACTATCTAGCATGAATAACATTAGACATGCATGAATAAATAATTATATGACTACACTATGTACATAGCATGAAATTGTTACCTAAATCAATTAGGCCATTTGGATCCTCCATGTTTCTAGTTGTCTCAAAAAACCTCTCATGCTAGACTACATGACATAGGAAGTAGCGTAGCTTGTTTGATTACTTTGTTGAAATTGTTTGTAGTTGGATGTTTTTACCAATGATAAAGTGTGTAAAGTGATACACCCATGAACCTAGTCTATAATACACGTTTACATAGCCATTGCTCTTTGGTTCCTTTCCATAGACTATACTATATTATCCCTGAACAACCATCGAGCTAATCAGAAAGGTAATTCCTTCACTATCAGTTAATGATGTGAGGAGGGTTTGCTTCCTTCAGATGCATCATTCCAACCAATAATTCATGCCCATTGCACTGGCTGTCAGGGAGACAACTACATAGATGTGTCCTGCAAAAGTGCAATTTACGGTCAAATTCAAACAAGTAGGGGTTTGATAACATGGTTGATTAAAAGAACAAGAAGGGAATCGAGATATGACTGCAGAAATATTTACCTAGCTATACAAGATCAGATATATGATCATAGTCGTTCGAAATAGAAGACTGGCCTTCCTCTAACTAGATTGTTTTAACAATGGCACGTGGGTCTACTACAAGTGATACATTATCCCATTCATCAACCCATTCCATTGATTCACACTCATCCCACTCACTGTTTCTACAAGGCCCACAAATGAAAGCAAGTTTTTGCGTCAATATTTCAAATAAGGGGTTGTTTGAGCTTTGAACTAAAAGAAATCCATGAGTCACTTGTACAGTATTACAAATATAAGAACGCGATTGATCTATATCAACCACTTGCGTAAATTTCTTACAACATTTCGTCTACCTATTGATATCTGCTGCTATGTGGTTCGATCTGACATTTTTTCATAGCACCATCGAACTATGGATTTTGCATCCCAGATATGAGGGTTTTTCATGCACCTCATCACCTCCTTTCATAGGGAAGTTTTGAGACATGATCCATCCCCATCATGCTCTCCCTTTCCATGACCAGTCTCAAATTAGTTCCATATATGCGGTAAATCATAATTCTTGTGCAAAATACTCAAATGATAGAATACACGTGCATTTTTTAACTGGCTCACACAACCATCTGACCATATCCAATATTGATCCATTTGTATATCTCTCTCCTTCAGCTGATCATAGAAAATTCAGAAGCAATGTTGCACATAATGTAGGTCGTGGCACCTATCATCACTGATGTAGAAGTTGGTCTCTTTCAATATTATCCTTCTATCATTGCTGCTCTCTAGTGAGTGCCTATATGTTATATGGACCATTATACTAACTTTGTCTGAATGGTAATATTGATTTTGAATCTCATTATGTGGCTGTAGGGTGTAATTTTCTACAAAATCCATAGTCAACAATATTGTGCCACTAGGAAAGGTGTCCCTGCATTGCCTATACTGTTCATCTTGCCATCATGCTACCTGGACATGTTGAACATACTGCTCTATCCTTTTGTAGAATTCCTTCATGAAATCGCATATTTGTACTTGGTGCCACAAAACCAAGGGCATTATTACAATGTGACATTTAAAATATATATATATATATATATATATATATATATATATATATATATATACATGTATATATATATATACATATATATATGTATGTATGTATGTATGTATAAATTCAACATGTACAGTATGACAGTATGCAACCCTAAATTACCTATGACTTCACCAAAGAATTTTTTTTTTTTTTTTATGTCCTTCACATTGTCTACTTGATATGTTACGTACTTGAAGCTCTTCGTTTCTACTGTCATCATCCCAAATTCGTGCCCCTCGCTTTCATGGATGTAATGTCTCAATAATGCAAATCCACTGCGCTTGGAACATGTCCCTTATAAACATGATTTTTTATAATATTTTTGTCCTTCAACTATTGGACACATGATGCTATGGATAAATTCTCTAGATGCACTTGGTGGTGGTATTGATGGGCACTCTTGCACAATGTTAGTATGCAAATTAGAAAGTATATATCTATATGTGTCATAATAATACTCAAATTCTACATGCTATCTACAGCAACATGTGTTACGATCAATGCAAATTCTAACATACCATAGTTTTCATTTTTCAAAGGACCTTTGGCCCAAGTTAAATTGTGTGTTCTCATTCTTGAATATCTCATAGAGTTCCATTTATATTGTGTCAAGGAAGTGCTTTACATGGGTTTCACACCCCTTAACACCTTTTCTCAACTTTAGCACATCTCTTTGATTCGATGACGGTGTAGTGTTATCATGCTAAAAATTTTGTACTAGTTCTTTAACAACATCAATTAGCTTCATGTATGAATGAGGTAACCTACCATCAAAGACCCAACAATATTTTTGTATTGGGGTCTCAAGTTTTTCTCTAATAGAAGGATACTTTTGAAGAGTATTTCTATCTACTTTAAATATTTTACATGTGTGTGATAACAAGTGACGTTGCCTTGCGGGTTTGTCTACAATTGATTCTGACAGTACACGACGGGGCCGCATTAATATATTTTGTATGAGAAGTATTTCCAATCAAATTAAATTCAAAATGTAGATTTCTAACAACATGACTATTGGCCTCTGAACTTCTAACTACTTGTATACCTAAAATTCTCCTAACATGAGCTAGACAATGTGATTTTAACAAAGCCAGTAACAATTGACATTTTGCTGCATCACTTTTGGATTCAAAAAATTCTTTGATGATCTTGCTACAATGCAAATAAATAGTGTGTTTATGAAACTTACCTTCAATTCCTAATAATAAACTATCTTCCACATGAATACATCTAGGAGTTATTCATCGTCCACCTTTATAGTCGAGGAAAGGGTGTCGAACATGAAGTGCGAGTCTCATCACTGGTTTGTTGTGGCACTTTGTTCAAAATTTGGTCCTGAAAGGGAGTGCGTTTGGCATGTTTGTTCTCTTCTTGGGGAGGTTTCCAATTAACAACTCGTTCACCATCCATCCCTACATACTTAGCATCAATCAAGATTTGATTGAATTGAGCTACTTCATCATTTCTTATTGATGGATTATTCGTTGGATGATACTTTGATGTTGGATTTTGAGTGGGATCCATTACCTTCATCCGTTTCACTTCTCCTGAGGAACTCGAGGTCATTATGGCATGCATTGCGCTAGGATCTAAGTCACTAACAGTTTGATGTTTACATTTTTCCATGGACAACCTGGCTTTTTCTCTTATATCATAGGCCTTTTTAGTGGGCAGCTCCTTCCTTCTAGAATTTCTTTTATTATTATGTCTATTTCCCATCTTCAATATTTTCTTTAACAAAACAAGAATATCGCCCCTGCAAAATAAATAACAAATAAGAGAATATTTTTCAATTATGAAGTGAGGAAACAAACTTTTACCACAAATAAGATAGAAGGGACACAAGATTTAGAGAAGACTTATATATTGAGTGGTAATAAAAAATATGACTTCCAAATAACTTCAAGAACATAAGCCACTAGATGTTACCTTTAATGAAAATATATAAAATCAAATAACATCCCACAACTAAACCACAATATTGTGAGATCTTGAGGTGAATTTCTAAAGTAGCTATGATTATGGTTGAGGCATCGATACACACGTGCCTAAAGGATCATACAAGTAGCCTTTGAAGCATAAGATATGAATATAGTTGATAGACTTGGGCATATGAGCATATTTAAAAGCTATTAGGAATGCATTGGAACAAAGGGAAGCCATTGGAGTTCATCTTGGAGCACCTTGTGGATTGCGTAGCTATCTCTTGCTTCCTTGTAAGCTATATAATGTGCATTGCATTTCTTTTTTGCTAACAAACCATCCCATTAATTTGTACATACACAGATCTTGTGTTAATCATGTAGATAGAAAAACTTGTTGAAAGTCACCTTAAAAAACAAGTTTTTGAATGAATAGAAAACAATGAGTAGGTTGTGAATTGCTTGGTTGTATCTTGCTTCCATTATCTATGTTGACGTAACTTGTATAATTTGTAATATTTTTAAAACTCACTATATCAATGGATTGGATACTGTGCAAAGCTATCCATGTTATCTTCCTAAGTGTACAATGTAAACTATGATCATGGAAGTATGTTTTGTTTCCTTGACACTGGACATATAGATAAAACTAATATGGTAGAAAGAATGAAAGTGGCGTGAGACCACTCAAACTATTACAAAAAATGATCGAGCAAAGATCTTTTTTGCTCTCAACATCCCATTAGTGTGTATATGCATAGAGCTTGTGTTACCTGTATAGCTAGAAAAACTTGTTGAAACTCATTGCATGGCTATCTCTTCCGTGGCTATCTTCCAAGTAATGTGCGTGTCTATTTCTTTTTTTCTTTCAAAAATTGGTTACTATGTACACACATAGATGTTGTGTTATCGGTATAGCTAGAAAAACTTATTGAAACTCATTCACTGGCTATATATCTCATCCTTAGCTTATCTATGTTGAGGTAACTTACATGCAATTTACAGTGTATTTCTTCTTTTCTTTCAACATCCCATTAATATGTACATACATAGAGCTTGTGTTACTTGTATATCTAGAAAAAATTGTTGAAACTCATTGCAATAAACAAGTTTATAATTAATAGAAAACAATGAGATAAACTAGATTCATATCACTATATGAATATACCTGTAACTTGGAGTATATTAGAATATTTAAAATATATTAAGAATTCCCTAGAATTAACAACAATGTCACCTCTACGACCTCACTTTGAAATGTTTTCTCATCATCTTGAAATAATCAACAATAAGCCTAATTTTGGTAGCTTGGAATTTGGCACATGGTTTTTCAACAGTAGTTTGGGTTCGTAGATGGTATTGGAAGGTGGTATGGGGCTTTTGTGGGATGTGTGCGCGTAGGTGCATGTGCCCACAGGTGCGCGCGCTAGTACGTGTGTGTGCATTTGCACATACACACTAATTATGCACACGCATGTTTAAATTCAAATTTTTCTTGGCACCCTTGCAAGTTTGGTACTATGTTCGCATTCCCAAACCTTGAGGCTTGGACTGAGTTATAGAAAAACACACCAATTTCTGTAACTTCATGTCTTTCACCCTTCGTTCCGCATATGCTCCACTTGTGGACTACTGATGAAATTGCACACACTTGTCAAGCTCTTTGTGCAGATTCTAACTATATTTTTTTTGAATAAATATATTATTGTTTTCTATTTTTGATTCATTTTTAATTGCACTCGTGTCAAATTTGTATAAAACATAGGTCGTTTATTTCTGCTATAGCTTTTGAGTGGCTTACATATTTCGGAAACGGAAAAGAACTCGCACACGAGTACAAGAATACTTACAAACTAAAAAAAAAGATGATTGATTATGCTAAGACCATGATAGGGTGAACCAACACTCGCCCATGTCATTTTAGGGCTTCACTGAATTTATTAATTTTTAAAAAATATAAAATTAACTTTTAAAATTTTGGAAAAATTGCCTTGCACAAGATCCTCCCATTGCCTATGCCTCTACATATTTTTTTCCACATAATCTGACAATTTACATAACAAACCGGTGGACCAATGCGAACATATGCATTATGTTTTAGAGAAAAAATAACATACCAATATTAGAATAATGAAATTTTTTGGTGGTTATACCAATTTTCCATAAATAAAAGTTATATATTCCAGAAGGTGATCCGAATTTATACGTTTAATCTTTTTACACCTAAATCTAAAAAGTTTTGTAGGTACCTCTAATAATTCATTTTAATGATCAGATTTATGTTTTTCCACGATGCCATTGCAACTAACGCATTGTAAGTGGGTATCATTACCTTGCACCAGTCCATATGTGTGTGTGTGTGTGTGTGTGCGCACGTGCGCATGCGCGCGCGTGCACATGCGCATGCATGCGTGTGTGCACATGTGCATGATTTAGGGTATCTTCGAAATAATAATGTATTAGCTTCCTTTTTTGAATAATTTTAAAATAAAAGATGATTTTTTATTAATGAATGTTTTATCTCATAGCAGTGCGTTATGTTATTTGATTCCTTGGGGCACTAGTGAGCATCGGTTGCACCGAGACAATTGTATGCATCTAGAGTATTGGTTATTTTTTATGCAAAATAAGAATAAAATTTTTTTCCAATAGGGAAAAGGGATATTTTGAAATAGGTGCATTGTATTATTTAGAGCACCGATGCATATTTTTCTAAAGTGCATCAGTGCAGTATAGTAATTCTAAAAGAACTGATAAAAAACCTCAGGATGCCTACCTACACTAGAAACCTATACTATAAACAGATAAAGGAGACCTCTTTTGGAGAGGTTCCTCAAAAACCTCAACTAGAAGGTGTTTTCCTAGTAGTGATTTGGCTATAGTTATAAGCAGTATCAACTAATTGAGCACATGAGAATTGCACTAGAACACAATCAAATAAGTTATGATCTAGTGGAAACATAAGAAATTAGAAGAGAGCACCTAAGAACCATTGTAGATTTTACAACAATTTCCTCAACTTCAACCTTGAGGACAACACTACTCTTCAAGGGGGGGAGCATGTTAGGGTACTAACCTAACTGCAATACTTTAGGAGTTAGTCAACTAATGTATGCATCCATATTCATTTGAATAAGGCCGATTAGATAATCTTGAATAATAATTCATGTAAAAATGGCCACTTGTTAATTAAGGACCAGTAGGTGTTGGTACCCAATTGACTATGATCAGACCACAAGTGGTTAGGGTTTTGGTATAGGAATCCTATTTAAAGATATATGATACTATAGATTATGTTTTTTGTGTATTGTTGTAATTGGATTTTTTGTCAAGTGAAAGGTTTCCCAACATTAAGAGGTGAGTGAACACTACTTTCTCATTGACTATCATAATACAAGAGTTTATTCTACATCATTTCTCTATGCTATTGTCTCTTGTTTCATTATTCTAGTCTATAATTTTTTTTTCTTACATTATAAATATTTGTATATCCTATGTTTTTCTAATTTTAAGGTTTAAGTACACTACACTACCTACAATGTTTTTTATGTGAAGAAGAGACTTTCTTATAAGAGGAGGATTATTGAACAAGTTTGTACTTGGGTTCCATCTTCCTTTGAAATTGACATTTTGAGGTTGTAACATTTTTCCCATGAATGCGTGTTCAAGTAGTTTTGATAAATTTTGAATGAATGCTTGTATCAATGTTGGGAGAAGGGTGATATGCATTATTTTCCTTGGGGTAAGGTTGAGACGTGTTCTTGGATTTTGAGGAATGTTGGGATATGTACTTGTCTTATTGATTGCGTAAAATTTCATATCAAAATTTAGTGTACTCCTAGGACATATGTTGGATAAATAATTGTATGAGGAGGAAATCCAACAAGAGGTTGAGAAATTTGATGTAGGATAATGGCATTCCCTTTTCTATATTTCAAATAGTTTTGAGGTTTTTGATAATGATGTTGAAATGTAATTGTATTGTTTATATATGGGTTTGAGGATTTGTTGAAAATGGACGAATTCTCAAAGATAAAAAAAAAAAATCAAAGTATGAATGAAATGGAGACAGAGAATCAACTTCTCCCTAGCTAGCATGTTGAGGAGCCGCTTAGGCTGGAGTAGGTAGATATATCCCCTCAAAGGGGGGTTCTGTTAGGGATGCTAGGAGAGAGTCTCTTGAAAGGGAATTCCCATTCGTTAGGGTGGAACTTAGTTCCTATGAAAAAATGTGATATTTATTCTAGAGAAGAAGAGCGGGTGGGGACACATCAATGTCTTGCGGAAAATGAGGTTGTGGGAAAACTCTTGTTCCACACCCTTAACATGAGTTAAACATGAAATTTGGAATGAAGGATCATGAGAACAGACATTGTTACACCTAAATCTTGCCATCATGCTGATCAGTGTAAACACCCCTGAAGATTATTTGACTACGTCATTAACTTGGAAGATATGCACACCCATTTATACTAGGTTTTGAGAGGTCATCGCAGGTTGTCCTCCTGCGACCTGCAACGTTGCAGGTTGTCCTCTTACAGACTGCGACGATGTCAATTAATGGACTAAAATAGCTTCTTCGAGCCCATTCTCGAAGCTAGCTGATGTGTATCCCTATCCCGAGCCTTTGGGGGAGCTAGCATTCGGTTCCTAACCTCTTGGAAGGATCCCCTATCTCACTCCTACCATATCTCAACCTACCCTATCCACCTAGTCCTATATAAGTGAAGCTCTCTCCCATCCCAAGAGGAGGAAGTCTATAGTATCAAATTGCTTGTGAAATTAACTTAGGAGATATATCTACTCATCCTTGAGAGATCCATCATCCATTTGGAGGCTTTGGCATTGGCTTGATTGGAGAAGGATTGCTACGTTAAGTCAGTGGTTGTAATCTCTTCATCCTATGTATTTCCCTTTTAATACATTAATATAAGTGCTTTCCACCAATCTCATTTTGTTAATGATATATTGCGTAGTTTGCCTACTTAACTGCTTACTTAGATCTATTATTGTGCAGGTGCATTTTACTGCTTGTTCTGTTGTGTTGTCTTGACAGGTTTTGCAGCTGAGATCTGAAGACCATCAAGTTTGGAGCAGCATTCAAGGAGAAAAGGATCAACGATCTAAGAGGTAATGCATCTAGTTCCTTGATCTCTAATTAGATCAAGGAAAGTCATTTATGTTCTGTCTCTATTTGTTCTAGACTCACATTGAGCTAGGGAGATTGTCCGTCAAACAAATCTGGCGACCATACTGGGAAATACATTCTTTGTTTGTAGTTTTCAATTTGAATTCTATTTTCAGTTGATTTCTTTTGCAAGCCATTTTATTTTTCCTCCTAAGTATTTTTCACCATCAGATCTTCACTTTGAAGAGTCTATAGTCCTCCTATGAGTCTGTACTCACTCTTTTCAAACCATTTCATTGCTCATTATTTGGAAATTTGTTCATTCTTGAACTTGGATCTCTCCCGTCGCACCTGGGCAGTGAAGGTAGAGCGACACTATGTCATTTTTTGATCTCTGTTCTCTATCTTTTGGCCTATCGTCGCAACTCATACACTGGTGTACTGCGACATTGTCGCATTTCCCGTGCTAGTAAACCACGACGGTCGCTCTATGTATACACATAGACTGTGCCGATCTGTTAAAATTGACATGTGGGCATTCCCCTCCATATTTTTTATTTGATTTTTGGTTTGGTGTGCAGACCCTCTCTGTGCTGAAAGATCCAGTCAGAGAACCTTTTTATTAGTGTATTGAATTTGTTTGGTTTTTGTGGGGGTTGTAATGGGCCTCATTTCTTGATAAGATTCAGCTTAGTAGTGGTGGATACTTTGAGTTCCCCCATATTCATCCACTTAGCCTTGTCATCACCCCTCTCCTCACCTGATCTGATCCTTGCATTGGATCTGATCTCAAACTCCCTTTTTGCACTTGTCATTAAGCTTTGTTTGCATTTCAATTGTTTGATTGAGTGTTTTGAGTCTTGTGAAGTGTTTTTAGTCCATTTGAGTGCTTGTCTTTTGCTTGATATTTCCTGAGTTTTAGAGTGCTGCAAATCAATGTTCTTTTTAGTTATTCATGCTTAAAAATATTCATATTATCAAGTTGTTATCTTGGCATATCATTGGAAATTGAAAGTGCATCATTTTCACTGTTTTCAAGTATATTTGGAAATTGTTGTAGAAATTACTTCATGCATTGGAATTTCCATTCAATTATCTTTTGGGAAAGTTTGAAGAAAAATTATTCGTTTGTGCTTTTTCAAGAACTATGAATCACTCATTTTCTTGAAGAATTCGAATGAGATCAAGTTTTTACAAAAGTGACTCCATGCTTGAGAAAAATTGTATGCATTTTTGGTTTTTTGTGTTTTTAAGCTATCATAGTGAAATTGAAAAGTTAGAGCGCTCTAGGTAGGAAATTTCTCTCTTTTCATCTCTTAAATTTTGATTCGAAAAGACAAAACAAATATGTTTGGATTTGGTTTTCATGCTTGTTTATTTTTTGAGTTTTGCTTGAAAAAACAGAAAACGAGAAGAGTAATTTTTATCAAATTTGGTAGATTTTGGGATTGTGTTGCTTTGGTAAAATCATTGGAAAGAAGTTTCTCCCTCCCATACATAGAGTTCATCAAAAGAAAAGTACATTTTTGCATGTAGTTAGGGCTTGCATTATGTTTACGATTATGTACTCACCTCATGCATTCACCTAACCGTCCAAGATAAAATTAACGGTAGAAATAGGGTAAAATTTTTAGTAACTTGTGTGTAAGTTAGAGATGTGTTCCGGTGTCGTAAAATGTGGCATCCGTCATTACTTGCCAGCACTATATTTTGGGGGTATTGTAGTATTCCACGTACTTATCGGTATATCGAATCTCTTTCACGTACCCACCAAGTACTTTGTGTGCTTGGCGTATATCGAAAGGTGTTTCACATACTTGGCGTATATAGAAAGGTGTTTCACATACTCGGTAGTATATAGGAAGGTTTCATGCCGTACAGTTGTGCATTAGACATCACCACTATGGATTTGAGCTCCCACTTACCTTGCGTATATCGGGAGACACCATTAGGATTCCTGAGACCAACTGAGTTAAACTTTTGGCCGTCTTGGCAGAGCAATACACCGAGAACAACATTTTGGGATATTACTACGCACGTACCGTCTAGGTAATCGGGTATTCAGGAAAGGGTATGGTCCCAATCCTCCTTGTTGCATTTTACTGTTGGACCCTGTGGTATATAGCAATTTGCAAAGCCTTGACAATCCTATGAGGTTCCAGACTGTTGAATCCACTCTTATCACATAAGTTTGCTTGTGGCCTTAGTTTGCGTAGGGTTTTTTCTGGATTGCTTTTCTTTTGTTTAGCTTTCCCTAGGAGAAACTGTTGTTTCAGTCACTCTGGTTGACTTTCCTTGGAGAAGGTCCCGTCGGATTCAGAACTTACCACCAGAATATCCCCTTAACCAAGAGGTAATTTCGAAGGTAAGGATGGACCCACAAGCCAAGGTCGTGTCACCTGAAGTGGAAAAACCTACTTTGAATGTTGGAGCACATATGTTTCCTCCAGATTCACCTGCCTCCCACCCCCCGTAGGGTGAAGAAGCACAAAATTCTACTTCCCAAGACCTACCTCCCGTTCTACTAAGAGAGCCTGGATCGTTGGAATGGATAAATTCACCCCATGACGGCCCTGCGGAAGCTGTTGGTCCAACAACAGCTTATTGGACATCATCTCTAGGCCACCCAATGGCTCATTTTTCCGTTTCCTCCCCACCTACCTAGACTACTATAGAAAATACTCCACCAACCAACTGGCCCACTTCTGCTGATATTTTCAGACCTCTTTGTGAGCGCCTGGATCATTTACGTTCCTTGGGTGATGAAGTTCGAAGACAAAGCCTCCCACAAAGGGCTAGCTTTAGAGAAATCCCAATTCACACAATATATTTTGATTCACTGGAACCATCCATGCACAACCTGACCACCCATGAGACTGGTCAACCCTCCCAGGAGACCAGTCCCATACCTCAGATGACTCAACCGGTTGAAGGACAACAGTCCAACACACCTGTTACTACCATGGTTACGCCACCTTCAACCCCCACACCCCAAAATTCGTGGGGAGGATACTCTTTACCCCCTACCTTCTTTATAGGTAATGATACTCCTACAATAGATAATCAACAACCCGTGTTGGGTCAACCTTTACTTAGTGGTCAGCAAGTTGTTGCTGGGGGGAAACCCCTGTCTCTTCACCGTAATACTACAGGAGGAGTTCCCATCGGTCCTTCCATTGGGAATTCCTTACGTCCCAGACCTTCCACTACGGGATTGTCCCATGTTGGGGGACCGTCCAACACAATTCAACCACCATCGAGTCAAGCGTATCCAGGCTATCTTAACCTTGTGTCGGGACAACTCAATCCGGGAAACGCACTCTACGAGGTACCCTACCCCAAAAATCCATACACTCTATGGGGACAGTAAAATGTTTTACAACACAGACCCCCACTTATAGTCTCTCAAGTTCCCCCATTCCCGTTTGGTCCACCCCCGCCTCCCATTGGAGGCAGCGGGCCCCCACAAAACTATGGAGGAGACAGACCTCTACCTTCTGACAAAGGACCACCCCCTCCTGGCAGTGGAGGCGGAGGCCCACCCCCTCCCGACGACGGAGGTGGAGACCCTCCCCCTTCCAGCAGAGGTGGGGGACCATCCCATCTTGGTGGTGGTAGTGGTGGACCATCCCATCCTGGTGGTGGTGGTGGAGGACCATCCCATCCTTGTGGTGGCGGAGGAGGACCATCCCATCCTAGTGGTGGTGGTGGAGGACCACCCTACTATGGTGGTGGTGGTGGAGGTCCACCCTACTATGGCGAAGGTGGAGGAGGAGGCCCTTACCCTTTTGGCAATGACGGTGGCCCACCACCCCCTCCGGGCAGAGGTGGTGGAGGCCCACCCTATTTCGGCAGTGGTAGCGGACCACCACCTCCTCCCGGCAGAGGCGGTGGAGTCCCATCCTATCCTTGTAGTGGTGGCGGACCCCCACCATTTGGAGGCGGCCCACCCCCTCCAAGCGGCGGAGGCGGGCCCCCACCTTATGGTAACGGGCCACCTTATTATGGCAATGGACCACCTTACGGTCAGTTTCCTCTAGGAACACCTTATAATCAGTCAATTCAAGGTCCCACCGGTCCATATATGCCTTATCAGTACTGTCAGTACCCTCAACTGAACCAACAACTGCCCTTTTTGGCTACTTTGGACTTACCCGACTTGTCTCGTCTAATGAATGATCCCACTTTCCATGGGCACAACTGGCCACCCATTCTGGTTAAGTTACCATCAGATATCCCCAAATTTGATGGAAAGCCTAGCGAGGATCCTAAGAACCATGTGATGACATACCATTTATGGTGTTCATCCAACCCATTGATGGACGACTAGATCCGTCTTAGGTTATTTCAAAGGACTCTCACTGGCCTAGTAGCCAGTGGTACATTAAGTTGCCACCTAATTCTTTTCCAGATTTCCGATCTCTTGCTATGTCGTTTTTGACCCACTTTGAGTTACCCATTCGCTATGAGACTGGTACGGACTTATGTGACCTCTCTTCACCAGAACATAGCCACTCATATTTACGATCATATTGATGAATGGAGGCGGATACGATGTCTTATTAAGGCTCATATTCCCAACCAACTTTTAGTTGACTAGTTTACAAAGTCACTTTTACCCATCGTAGCTCGAGACATAACTATGGGAGGAGTTGTCACTGAGGAAGAGGCTATTTCGCGTGTGCATTACTTTGACTTGGTCTATGCTCAATCTGGCACGTTATATGAAATTGTTCCCGATGCCCCTCGCCCTACTTACGATCCTGGGAAACCACCCAAGGGACCACAAACTAATGGAATCATTGGTTCCCTTTCCTCCCGGCCTTCTATTCAAATTGGTGGCTCGTCGAACCCCCAAGGTTCCTCCCCATCACCACCACTGGCTGGAAACAACACTACCAAGTCCACCGCTCCTGCCTCCACCAAAGAGGTGAATTCTGTGCAATCAGCTTCATCTCAGAAGTCCGGTGGTAAGAAGAAGAATCAAGGGAAACCTAAGAAATCTTCTAACCCACAAGAGCCCAAGCCTACTCAGGAAGACACCAAACATAAGCGAAAGATGAAGTATCCTTGTTTGTTGTGCGGTGACAACCATTTCTCAAAAGAATGTCCTCATCGAGAAGAAGTTCAGAAGTTTCTTAAATCAAACTCTACTACCATAGTTCTCAAAGATCCCTTCCCCACTCAAAACCAACAGCTGATCGCACACACCTCTCCTTCCCAAGGAGAAACATCCACCACCGCACATGTTCTCATGATGTGTAGTGAGACCATCAACTTGAACACTCGTTCTCGTTCGTATGACTCTGTCCCGCCAAAGGAACCCGTTGGAAGTAATACTAAAAAAGCTTCCACTTTGATTCCCGATGTCACCGTACCACCCGCTTCTCTCACCATCAAGAAGCCCTCTTTCGAGTCAGTGTTGCATCCACCCAAGAGCACGATTAGAAAATCTGTTTTCAATCCCAATGCTCAGGCAACTCAGAACTACAATATTTTAGAGGACCTGGCACAAGCCCCTTGTGCTATGTCGATGCTCTAGGTCTTGCAAAACTGTCCTAACCAGCACAAGACTCTCCTCGCTGCCATCGGCATGGTTGATCAGGATTCGTTGAATACCATTATGTTCCGGCTGGAATACTTTAAACTGAGGCTTTCCCACCAGTTGGCATTTCAAGTTTCCACAAACATTGCTGGGAAGACTATCCATCGTACCTTCTTGGATGAAGGTGCCTCTACTTCAGTCATGTTGATCTCATGTTGGAGAGCCATTGGCTCTCCCAAGTTGAACTGTTCTCCTACCACTTTGAAAGCATTCGACAGACGTGGCTTTCAACCTCATGGGTTGTTACAAGCTTTAGCAGTCGAGTTGGGAATCAAGACTAAAACCATTAACGTGGAAGTGGTTGCTGCTCCATTAGATTACAACATTCTGCTTGGTCGTAATTGGTTTTATGCCATGACTGCAGTCGTATCATCTGTCTTCTGCATAGTACAATTCCCCCATCAAGGCCAAATTGTTACTGTCGACCAACTAGATTTCTGCACACCTGACACTGCCACTCATCCAGACGATAATGTTCCATTACTTGGACAATATTCGCATCAGTATGAGAGCGTGGGGGTTGGCCTCATCAAGGACTCATCCCTTATGGGAATTTTTCCAACCACGGATCCCACAAATCATGTTTCCATGGTGAACATGATCTCCTCACATATTTCATCTCGACCCAACTCTACTGATTCATGGCTTGTACCTAATGAAGCCACAACACACCTGATTGGAGACACTATGCCTTTTTCACTCGCAGAACTCACGTACGAGGCTATCGAGTCAGCTCCGGAGGACCACTTAGCTGTGGCCTCCACCTCCTATTCTCTACAGCAGACATTATTCTTACCTAATCCTCTACTACAAAATTTTCATTCTGATGAGTCCATAATGGAAATCATGAGTGCAGATGATCCTCCGTGGGAAGATCTCCATCATTGGTCATCTTTCGTTCTTCCATTGGACTCTATGGAGAACAACATTTCCACCATCTTTACACCGGATGTCTACTTTGGCTCTCAGCCCTCGATACTTGAATGTCAAACGGACTCTGAAGGCAATCTTGCCAACATTGAGACTACCATTTCGGTCGACATATCGGCTACACCTGGTGTAGTGGAACATATTCATTGAGGCCAGAAGTGTTCCCCTGAAGAAATCACAACATTTACAGCCTTGTTCAAGCAATTTCGAGACGTGTTTGCTTGGACGTACGAGGAGATGCCTAGGATAGACCCCGCTATTGTTTCACAAACAATTCAAACCTATCCTGACGCCAAACCAGTCCGACAAAAGTTGCGACCAGTGCAACCCCGAAAGACTGCGGAAATCAAGGCAGAGATAGAAAAGCTCTTGAAATCTAGTTTTATTTACCCTTTCCCATTGATAGAATGGGTCTCGAACATCATCCCTGTAGCTAAAAAGAAGGGTACCATTCATGTCTGTGTCAATTATCAGGATCTTAACAAGGCTTGTCCTAAGGACAATTACCCGACTCCCTTTATCGACTAGATAATTGACAATTGTGCTGGAAGTGTCATTTTTTCTTTCATGGATGGTTTTTCCGGCTACAACTAGATTGAGATCGACCCAGCTGATCAACATAAGACAACTTTCATCTATCCATGGGGTATGTTTTCTTATCGCAAGCTCCCTTTCGGTCTTAAAAATGCTAGTGCCACATTCCAGCAGGCCATGTCGTATGCTTTTCACAACGTGAAGTACTTTGTGGAACCTTACTTGGATGATCTACCTACCCATTCACGGCAGCATGAGTACCACATTGACCCTCTGATGATAGTTTTCCTCAAATGTAGGAGGTATAACATCTGCCTAAACCCTCACAAGTGCATCTTCTGCGTTGAGCCTGTATGCCTCCTTAGTTTCATAGTCTCAAAATATGGGATCCGCATTGATCCCCTAAAGGTGGCAGCCATTGTCACTCTCCCACCTCCCACTGACATAACGAAACTTCAAATTTTGCAAGGGAAGGAAACTTACTTAAGGTGTTTTGTCTGTAATTTCGCGCAAATGACGCAGGGCTACATGAGATTGATGAAGAAGAATGTCCCATTCATATGGGACAACCAAGCTCAAAAATATTTTGAAAGTTTGAAACATGCTATAATGCATGCCCCTGTGCTCCAGCCGCCCAATTATTATAAGGATTACATCTTTTATCTTGCCGCTTCTGCCACCATGATCGCCATGGTCTTTGTTCAAGATGACAACAACGCCCAAGAGCATATGATATACTATGCAAGTAAGGGTCTTATTGATGCCGAAACGCGTTATTCATATGTCAAGAAACTCGCTCTCGTGGCTATCATTTCCATCCAAACGTTTCGACATTACATCTTGCTCTGCACCACCACCATCATCGCCGATTTGAACCCCATGTACCACGTTTTGACACGTCAGGTGCTTGGGGGAAAATATTCACGCTGGATCCTGATACTGCAGGAATTCAATCTCCGTTTTGAAAAGGCCAAGTCTAAAAAGTCTTTGGTGTTTGCTGAGCTGATCTGCGATCTTCCCCGTACTGATGTCAAATTTCAGCCCAATGATTCTCTTCTGGACGAATCATTGTTCCTCATCAGCACGTCCGATCCGTGGTATGGAGATATCACTTTATATCTTCAAACCCAACATTTCAGACCTCAACTCTCGTGCGATGACCGTCATCGAATACGCCACCATTCAAAGTAGTATTTGATCATTAGTGATACTTTGTATTGTCATGGTATCGATTCTATTCTTCGCTGTTGTCTCACCCATGAAGAGGATGAACACATTCTAAATGACTGTCACGCTGGGGCGTGTGGCGGTCATCTCTCTGGGATGGCTACAACCCAAAAGATACTTCGTACATTATATTTTTGGCCATCTATCTTCAAATATTATATCGAGGCTGCTAAAAAATGTCTTCCATGTTAGCACTTCCAAACTAAGAAGCGCAGCCACCCCGCCCCGTTACACCCAGTTATTGCCGTTGGCCCCTTCACTAAATGGGGGGTCAAATTCATGCATTGTAAGCCTACCTCAGCTGGGGGGCATGGTTACGTCATCGTAGCTGTGGATTACTTTACAAAGTGGGCTGAGGCTATGCCTACATACACGGACGATGGCAAAACCACCACACTCTTCATGCTTAATCATGTTATAGCGCGGTTCGGTGTTCCTCAAGCAATAGTTACCGACCATGGATCTCACTTCATGAACCATATGGTTGACGCTTTGAGCACTAGATTTGGTTTTCTCCATGAAAACTCAGCGCCGTACTACCCACAGTCCAATAGACAAGTAGAGGCCATTAACAAGGTCTTGAAAACTATGATCCAATGCATGGTGGGTACGCACAAGTCCAACTGGCATAATATGCTCCTCTCCGCACTATGGGCTTATCAAACTTCCATTAAGACCGCCACTGGATTTACTCCCTTCCAACTAGTGTATGGATTGGAGGTCGTCCTTCCGATTGAGTGCAAGATTTCATCCCTCAAACTCGCAGTTGAACTTCTCCTCAACACTACTGCCGAGGAAGAATGCTTCCTCTACCTTGCTAAACTCAACGAGACTCGCTGCGATGCCACCCTTTCCAACGAGGCTCATAAGAAACTCATCAAAGTGTAGTATGACAAGTCAGTAGAACCTCGCATCTACAGCGAAGGAGATTTGGTCCTTACATACGACCAAAGACATGATAAGCTGGGGGCACGAAAGTTTGAGTCCATGTGGCATGGACCCTACATAGTGAAACACATCTTAGAGAAGGGAGCTTACAATCTTGAAGACTACGACATGATATCTTTAGGTTAACCCCGCAATGGGCTTTACCTGAAGAGGTACTATTCCTGAGCCTTTCATGCATAAGTACTTTGTATATACTGTACATGGCGTGTGTGTGTTTTGTGTGGTGTGACGCTTTGATTTTTTGCGTGCTTAGATCTTGTTTTGTTTCTTATACCATGTTCTGTCTGCGTGTGCAGATGGCAACTTGCTACGGGTTCACGGATGGCGCCAGCTGGCATACTCGTAACCTTGCTTGAGCAGCCTAGGTGCTCTATTCTCCCACTGGCGAGCTTATCAGCTCAGGATGAATGTGGCTAGGTTTTGCAACCAACAATGCTCTGGAATATCAATCAGTCATTAGAACCCTAACTGACGCCATTTCTTTGGGTATGGACTTGTGACCTCTTAGAATGGATTCCTAATGAGGGCAACTAGACCATGAGCCTACTTTAATTATCAACTCGGGGGACGTACAAACTTAAGAGGTGCTAACACTATATGTGCTCTAGAGGATAGTCTTTGTTGTGTTTGGGGTGTTGGTATAAATCTCATATGTTTATCTAATCAAGAAGAAGGTGAGCTGAAAAGGTTGTAAATCTATAAATGACAAGTCCCTATGTTAAGAAGTTTAATCATGCTGAAAACAGTAAATCTATACTATGAATTAAATTGCTAAAACAGTAAATCTACACTACGAATTTAAATGCTGAAAATAGTAAATTTAATCTATGAATAAAATGCTAAAAGATGGAATTATGATCTACTAATCAAAATGCAGAAATCAATTACTGAAGGTTGAAGGTCTAATCTAAAACACTCAAATGTTAAAACCAAATCTAGAACATGAATATCTAATGCTAAGAATTCAATCTAATCTATTCGGTTTAAACACTACAAGTGATGACCATTTACATTAAGGAACTGAAAATGATTTATCTCTACGATCTAAGTCTGATAAAAGAAACATGCATGAGCTTTCTAGATATGAATCATTTTTTTAGAACCAATATGAAAATATGTAAAAATAGATATCAAAATGTTCCAAAATATACATGTGCAAAACGCAGCTACAAGACTATAGAATGCGGTCTACCGAACTACAGAATGACCGTTGATCAACTACAGAAAATATGATGATCGAAAATAATCTTTTAATTGAAATAAAACCACACTATCCAACACCATCAAGTTATCTTCACACATGATAAGAAGTAAATCAATTCACAGCATAAATGGAAAAATACCTGAAACAGAGTAAAGCTCCTGACTTACGTGTTGGAGGGGCCCTCCCCAACCCGTACTCAGGAGTAGGAAAAACTTATGAACGAAAGCTTGACTGTAAGATCAGTTTCTTCATTAAAATAACTTCGGGATTCAGAAATACTCTGTGACACAAATTGTTCCTGCAGTACAAAAATGTATAAAACGATGATTCTACAAAATAGCAATAGGACCCCCTCGCTACCCAAGAGGTCCATATATATATATGCCTCAAATTCTAACCTAACTACTTGCTTTAATCGCCAATCCTATTGAACAGGAGTTCTTCTCTATAAGTCAGGGAAACAGGGCGCTGAGCCTTGCATGGTCCTTCAGTCTCTCAACTAGATTTGCGTGTTGTCCCTTAGTGTACGTGCGCCTACTCCAACATACTTGTTTTCATGTATTAGTTTATAAAAAACGCCCTTTAAGCATAAAAAGAATAATCTAAAAACATCTTCATTAAATAACCAAAGTAAATCATTAAGCCACAAAACAAGTGTATTTCCTTAAACATATCATGTGTTTTACTTTGGCAAAAAGGCTATTAGGATACCTATTATTCAGGCTTATCATCTCCCCCATGCTTGAAGGATTCACCCATTCTTGGGTGACATATTCAGTTCTTCAAATACTTCTCTGATATCCCATGCGACTACTCTGGGGGTCCCTGCCTGCCTGTAGTAACCCATGCTCTGGTCATCCTTAGCCCAAGCTCTTTTCTCTTGTTCCTCATTAATCTGCTCTTTAATAACTAGGGGAAGGGAAAATGGGGAATTTAGCTTCATGCCAATCCAGCTGAGATGATTCCTGATCAATGATTCTCTGTATAGCTTAGCTTTAAAAAGAGAAGCCTCCAGCCTGAGAGGGGAGTGAGGCTCCTTCCTCTTTAGATCATTTTCTATTCTGCCCCATCTTTCAACAATGGTCTCTTGAACCTCTCTGTATGTGCACTGGAGAGTAACATCAAAGTGTGCCATGACCTCCTGCTACTTTTCAAGGAGAATAGGGATCATCTCCTCATCAATGGTGAGGTTCCTATGGTCCTGAATTAATCTCTGAGGGTGAGTCACCTCTGCCCTGATCCATAGTGAAGTATGCCACTTCTCTGAAAGATAAATATGGGAATCTTGTGCCCTCTCGATCTCATTGTTCGTCCATGAACACAGTGCCCTCAACCAGAAATCGCCCATGTAGGGATTTGGCGACCAGTTGGGCAAGCCTGGAACTACAAAATTGTGTAAGAAAAATTCACAGAGCAGATCCTTCTCCAACTCTGTGGAGTGTAGAGATGTGTCCAAAAATTATCTTTGGGTGTTTATTTCTAAGGGGAGCCCCTGCTTTAACCTTTGGAGTTGGAATTTGCCCCACTTCTCTTGTAGATAGATTGCATAGATCTCTGAGGGTGGTCTGAGTCCTAGTATTCTATCATAGATTTTCATGGTGGTCGCCAAGGTGTCCTCCAGCTGGAGAATCTTATGATCCTTTTGATCTAACTCTTCTTGTGCTTGGACCAATTTCTCCTGTACTGCCGAATTTTGTTGTTTAGCCCATTTTAGCTCTCCCACGTGCTGCATTTTCAAAATTTGTGTCTTTTTGTGCACAAACACTGGAGAAGCTGGCTGGCTTTTATGTGTCCTTGATTCAATCTTGTATGCTGCCAACTGTCCTCTGATTTTTTCTAGTTTTGCTTGTGCTTCAGCGAGCTGGTCATTGACCCCAGGATTCTCATGTTGATCGGTAGGGTCCCATTGGAAGGCACCTTATCCTTCTAGTGCATTTCGCTCTCCTAGTGTAGTCTTCTCTTCAGGGGTAGTTGATTTTTCTGGTGAAGTCGGATCCTCCTGATCTATCCCGAGATCTTCATCATCAGACAGAGTTTGAACAGTGGGGCTGGGCTCCTTTTGTACCTCCTCTATATGCTTGATTTTTGGTGGTTGTGTGAACCTTTTGCTCTGTCGCATGGCCCTTGCTTGCTGGTAGAGACCCCTTAATCCTTTTGGTGGGAGCTATCTCTTGAATGCTTAATCTTTATCAGGGTATCGTCCATACTATCCAGGTCGATTTTTCTTTTAGCCCCTGAGCTAGAAGCAATCTTTTCTTTTGCTCTAGAAGCTAGGGGTATGCTGATAGTAGGTGTACCCTTCATCCTCTGTACATCCTCGATTGAGATTACCACGAATTCTTCCCATGAAAGCTCTGGGACCTGCACTATTAACTCTTCATGAATTATCAACTTGATTAGCCCATGGTGGGATAACACATCCTCTTTCTCTTCAATGACGTCCTTGCTCATTTCTCCCAACGACAGGAGAAGATAGTAAGGGATGCTTATGTTGTTGTTTGGTGTGATGTGGCTCCTGTGCCTCAGAAGGTCCAGATTTCAAAAATGGAAGAGGAGGACGTAGCTCAATCTCCCTGTAAATGTCACATATTTTTGAACAACTGCAGCTACTTCATCCCAAGGTTCTGGCATAGTGACTCTCTTAACTCTGTTTTTATCTTCTTCATAAGCTTCTTCAGGTCCAAAGAAAACTTCCTTTGCACTCTGGTTGGCTTCCCTGTCTTCTTTGGCCCAATATACACCCATAGGTAGGCCTAGGTATTTTGCAATGGCTTCCTCATCCAACCTGATACGAAGTCCTCTAACCCTAGTGACGAACTGCTCTTCTTTGATGTACTTTAATTTTCTTGCAAACTCCAAAGCCACCTCTATGTCAAATCCTCTCAGCCCGGAGATGAAGGGCATCCAGCCCGCTTTACGAAGGATAGATATAACCCTTGGGTTTTCATAAATGGCTCGGTGATTATTTGGTTCGCTCTTTTTGAACCCTTTTGTCATCCTTGGATTTTCTACTATAATCAACAAAACAAAACGTTTGGGTGTTGCTGACTTACCTCACTAGCTAGGATCGATTCACAGGTTTGAAGGAAGCTTGTTGCAAAGTGCCAATGCAACTTCAGTTTTCCTTCTTTTGTAAAGCTTGTATTTGCAAAATTGGGTCTTTTCGTAGATTATGCTAGCTTATTTAACTGTTTTACTCCACTTCTCCTGATCATTTGGGACGTACCTGCCACCTTACGCATTCTTTACCATAATCGAGCCCTACATTTTATTTCATCATTGTACATTGCCCCTTTTGCTCTAATCATTGGGAAACACAGTAGCCGGATTTGAGTTTATCATTCGTTGACATGACTTAGGTGGTAATCATGATTCATTGAGGTCATTCTGAACTATGCCGTTGAATGAAGATATAAGTTGTCCTCAGCTTCAGAAATAACCTTTTTGTGGGTTGATGATTTGACCTCAAAAATAAAACAAAGAGATTTAGAGATTACCTTGGTATGCTTAGCATACCTGAGTGCTTGATGTGGCCTGATTTCGTGTGTGCTGGATTCTGTACTATATCTTCGCCATGTCTATAGTTATTTTCAGCATATCTGTAGTTACATGTGTTTGATTTTTCTCTTTTCATTCCTTTGAAAATGCTGCATCTGGTTGGTTTTGATTTTTGTGCTCATTTCTATTTTGACTTTGTGTTGATGCCCTACATTGAGTTATTAAATTTTTTTTTTTTTTTTTTTTTTTTTTTTTTTTTTTTTTTTTTTTTTTTTTTTTTTTTTTTTTTTTTTTTTTTTTTTTTTTTTTTTTTTTTTTTTTTTTTTTTTTTTTTTTTTTTTTTTTCTGTAGTGTTGGCTCGCTTGATGGTATGGCATGCTCGTGGGAATATATGGCAGGCTCGCTTGAATAATGGCAGGCTTGCTTGAATATAGTGGTTGTTTGATTGAATTCTGTAGTGCTTGATATCTTTGTTGGTTGACTTGAATACATGACTGGCTCGCTTGAATATCGATACCTGGCTCTCTTGATTTGATTTATTTGCAGGATGTTGGCTAGTTGTTCATGGGGTTGTATGATGCCTGCAATGTTATTTGTGGTTATATTGATTGTATCATTTATGTAGTTCGGTATTTTTTCATTTTGCTTATCATTTTTTATTATTTTTTCTTTTTTCATTTTTTTATCTTTTTCATCCTTTTTTCTCTCTTTTTTCATTTTTTCCTTTGTTTTTTTTTCTTTTTTCATTTTTTTTTTCATTTTTCTCTTATGAACTGGATTTCAATGGTTTTTCATGTTCTCTATTAGCATTAGTTGTTGCTGGTAGAGCACCTGTGTGAACTCCTCCTTTGACTATGGATTCTTGTAAAGTTTGAGCCTATGTCCATTTACTATCATGGGAAACTCTTCTTCATCAATTGTAATAATCGTTACAGCTCCATTTTCATAGATTGTTTCAATAATGTTAGGTCCAAGTCATCTAGTTGTTAGTTTTCCTTTGAAAGTGTGAAATCTGGAGTCATAGAGTAGTGCCCAGTCACCTTCGTTGAACTTTTTATCCTTTATGTGTTTTTCATGCCACTTCTTCCTTTGCTGCTGGATGATTTCAGTATGTGCAAGTGCTTGTTGGCGCTGCTCATCCAGTTGATTTAATTGTAGCATGCATTCCTGTTGGATTTCAAAAAGTTCCATATTTAACTGTGCTGCAATTCTTAATGTCTTTATTTCAAATTCAATTGGCAGCATAAATTTCTTTCCATAAACTCGTTCATAAGGTGTGAAGCTTGTTGTTGTCTTCCATGTGGTATTATAAGCCCAAACTGCCTCACTCAGTCTGTCAACCCAATCTCTTTTGTGGAGTTGGATAGTCTTTGTCAAAATCCTTTCTAATTCTCTGTTGGTTACCTCGGCTTGACCATTTGCTTGAGGGTGATAGGAGGAGGACTATCTATGCTTGACATTGTTTCTTTTAAGCAAGTCTTCTATTAGATTTGATGTAAACTGTGGGCCTTGATCAGAAACTAGTTCTCTTGGTACTCCAAACCTGTGAAAGATCTGCTTAGTGAAGAATTTTTCCACGTTGGTTTCATTTGCTCCAGCAAGTGCGGCTACCTCAGTCCACTTTGTAAGGTAGTCAGTGCATACCAGGATGTAGCTCTTCTGATTTGACTATGGGTTTATTGGACACGGAATCAAATCCCCATTTTTCAAATGCCTCCAAGGAGATTTGTGGATGGAGAGGCATTTCTTCTTTCTGTGTTGGTTTCCCCATTCTTTGGCAGTCATCACAGTGTGAAGCATATTCATAAGCATCCTTGTGGAGTGTTGGCCAATAATACCCCGTTTGCAAAATTTTATAAGCTGTCCTCTTTGCAGCATAGTGTCCTCCACATGGTTCATTGTGAGTGGCATGCATTACGTCATGCACTTCATCTTCTCTAATGCATCTTTTGAGTATTTGATCTGGTCCTTTTTTTGAAGAGCATTCCTTCTACCCATGTGTAAGTGGCACTTTGTCTTATGATCTTATTCTTCTCTTTGTAGTTGTAATGTGCTGGAAATCTTCCAGTCACTAAATAGTTTGTTATCTCAGCAAACCGTGGGCTCCTTGTGGACATTGAAAAAAGATGTTCATCAGCAAAACTGTCATTCACCACTTCATTGTCTTGTCCATGGGTGAGCCTAGATAAAAATTCAGACACTACATTGTGTTTGCTTGGCTTGTCCAAAATTGTGATGGTAAACTCGTGTAGGAGGAGTAGCCACCTTATGATTCGAGCACTTGTATTAGGTTTGTTTGTGAGATACCTTATTGACGAATGGTCTATATGGACAAAAACTTGGTAACCTGTTATGTAGTGCCTGAACTTGTTAATGGCATGTATGACAACCAAAAATTCCTTCTGTATAACAATATAATTTAATTCTTCCCCTACCAAATTTTTACTGATATAATATATAACATAGGGCTTCTTGTCTCTTTCTTGTCCAAGGACAGATCCAATGGCCTTATTTGATGCATCTGAGTGGATGTGGAATGGAAGTGCCCAATAAGGTCCTTCGAGTACTGGAGCTGTAATTTTTTTCTCCTTAAGGTTGTCAAATGTTGTCAGGCAATGTTTTTTCCAAATGAATTCAATGTCCTTTGTGATAAGGGAAAACATTGGTGCAGCAATCCTGCTATAATTCTCAATAAATCTCCTCTAGTATCCCGTTTTCCCAAGGAAACTTCTCACATCCCTTTGTTTGATAGGTGGTGGCAGCGTTCTAATTGCTGAAACTTTTGCTTGATTAGCCTCAATCCCCCTCTGTGATATATGGTGCCCAAGAATGATGCCTTCTTCCATTAACATTCTACATTTGTCATTGCTCAGACTGCAACGACGCCAAAAAGTGGTGAGCTCTTAGAATGGATGCCTAATGAGGGCAGCTAGACCAGGAGCCTACTTTAATTATCAACTCGGGGGACATACAAACTTAAGAGGTGCTAACACTATATGTGCTCTAGAGGATAGTCTTTGTTGTGTTTGGGGTGTTGGTATAAATATCATATGTTTATCTAATCAAGAAGAAGGTGAGCTGAAAAGGTTGTAAATCTATAAATGACAAGTCCCTATGTTAAGAAGTTTAATCATGCTGAAAACAGTAAATCTATACTATAAATTAAATTTTTGAAACAGTAAATCTACACTAAGAATTTAAATGCTGAAAACAGTAAATTTAACCTATGAATAAAATGCTAAAAGCTGGAATTCTGATCTACTAATCAAAATGCAGAAATCAAGTGCTGAAGGTTGAAGGTCTAATCTAAAATAATCAAACAATAAAACCAAATCTAGAACATGAATATCTAATGCTGAGAATTAACCAATCTGATATATTCGGTTTAAACACTACAAGTGATGACCATATAAATTAAGGAATTGAAAGTGATTTATCTCTACGATCTAAGTTTGATCAAAGAAACATGCATGAGCTTTCCAGATCTGAATCATTGTTTTAGAACCAATATGAAAATATGTAAAAACTGATATCGACATGTGCCAAAATATACGTGTGCAGAATGTAGCTATAGGACTACAGAATGCGGTCTACCGAACTACAGAATGAGCGTTGATCAACTACATAAAATATGCTAAACGAAAATAATATTTTAACTGAAATAAACCACACTATCCAACTCCATCAAGGTATTTTCACACACGATAAGAAGTAAATCAATTCACAGCATAAAGCTCCTGACTTATGTGTTGGAGGGGCCCTCCCCAACCCGTACTCAGGAGTAGGAAAAACTTATGAATGAAAGCTTGAATGTAAGATCAGTTTCTTCATTAAAATAACTTCAAGGTTCAGAATAAGTCTTAGACACAAATTGTTTCTGCAGTACAAAAATGTATAAAACGATGATTCTACAAAATAGCAATAGGACCCCCTCACTACCCAAGAGGTCCATATATATATGCCTCAAATTCTAACCTAACTAATTGCTTTAATCGCCAATCCTATTGAACAGGAGTTCTTCTCTATAAGTCAGGGAAACAGGGCGCTGAGCCTTTCATGGTCCTTCAATCTCTCAACTAGATTTGCATGTTGTCCCTTAGTGTACCTACGCCTGCTCCAACATACTCATTTTCATGTATTAGTTTATAAAAAAACCCTTTAAGCATAAAAAGAATAATATAAAAACATCTTCATTAAATAATCAAAGTAAATCATTAACCCACAAAACAAGTGTATTTCCTTCAACATATCCTGTGTTTTACTGTGGCAAAAAGGCTATTAGGATACCTATTATTCAGGCTTATCATGTACGATGTTGTCATCCATCTGGATTCTCAACTGGTGGTCTCTCATCTTACCCGAGTTTACACCATCTGCGATCCTACCTTACTCCTTCTCTATAGACGATTTAGTCTTCTGGAAAGGTCTTTCGAATCCATTACGTACCTGCACATTCCACGAGACATGAACACAGTTGCCGATTCCATGGCCAACTTCATCTTAGATTGGTACATTGTACACACATGAGCATATTCATGAATGAAAAGTAGACATAACATGTAAATAACTCATTGTATAAGAAAACACATGAACAAAATCACATCATTCATCCATTAAAACACATAATGTATAAATCCTCCAAAAAATGTCTGTATATATATATATATCATGATAAAATGGTGCCGATACACAAGTCTGAAGCACAATGTATTTCAGTGAGTCTCTACAAAATCTGAAGCCTAACAGCTTTCAGTGAGTCTCTACAAAATCTGAAGCCTGACAGCTTTCAGTGAGTCTCTACAAAATCTGAAGCCTGACAGCTTTCAGTAGTACAAAATCTGAGGCTCATATAGCTCTCAGTACATACATAATAACATCACTGGGCTTGACGCCAGGCCCCTACACCCCTAGGTCTAGCAGCCCTTGCCTTCTAGATGTTGAAGCAGTCAACTACCCACGCCACCTTGCGGAGGAGCGTACCAAAACGCATAGTCACGCCGACTGTATACCTCTGCGCCTCGACAACTTATGTACCGTTGCATCTGGGATGTTCAATGTGAACCTTGTAAGGTTCTCATAGACTTCATCCATCTCCATGATGGCATCATGCATGGCTGGTGCTACTGATGCTCCCTCTCCTCTCCTCGCGAGAAGCAAGACTCCCACCGGTCATGAAGGACCCACGTCTGCACACACATGTTATTAACCCATCAGCACTACCCCAAAAAAATTATAAATACAAAAAATGTTAAAAAGTACAAGGTTCATTGTTCTTATTGATGTCCCCCCACTCTAACTCCTCAGGTAGCACTAGGTCTAGGTCTTCCCTGTAATCCGTACCGCTATATGGATCGTCCTCTACCATGAGTAGCTGGCCTTCCATCCTGGTGAAGAATCCAGGACTATACCCAATGATAGGACCCCCTCCATCATGGCGGTCCATCACCTCTGTCCACTGGACCATGTGTGGATCCCTGGGATCCCTGTCATCCATAGTCACCTGCGGGCGTAGAAGGGGAACTCGCTCCAATAAGAATGAGATCACTATCAATCCATACCCGAACTACTTGAGCTCTTCATGACAACACTTGGTCAGCTGAGCTCGTAGGTTCGTGAGGTGTCCCTCACACTAGTTGAACACCTTCAGAGACACGCAATCCTCTGCATACAACATCTGGGACTTGGTAGCTAGATGAGTTGCTTGGATCCCTGCTATCCTCATTATGGTGAAAAGAATAGCTCGCAGTGGACGATCATGCACCTCTTTGATGGGAATCTTCCCACTAGAGGCACGGGTATGCGGAGTGCAGTGCTAGAGGATCAAGTTGTCCATCGTCTGATCACTTCCCCGTGATCCGGTAAGAGCCACATTATCCCTCCTCTGGGACAATCCAGTCAAGAACTACATTTCCTCGACATCTATGGTCAGTATGTGCTCGACAACGACGAAATACTGCTATGCCGCATCCCAACAACGAACCATATGTTCTAGCAGTAGGACTTGGGCCCTCATGCCCTGGACATTGAAGAACTTCAGTAGCCCACAGTTCCACAATGCCTCCACACATAATGGGTCATTTTCTGCTTGCACATCATCTACGTCGTGTTCTCGCTCACGCCATTCTAGAACCATGTCGACGGCCACAAACCTGTCAAAAGGAGTATTTAAACATCATTAGACCTCACCCCAACCATCCAAACTTTTTCTTTTGGCTTATGTTTTGAGTTGTACTTGGACATTTCCATCGTCGTAACTTGTCCTTGTAGACAAGGGGACATCGTCGCAAGACACCCTTGCAGGCTCTGCGACAACTCGGGTTCGTCACAGTTCCCGTAAGGGATACCTGCGACGACCCGAGGGCTCACAAACTCCCCAAAAATCAACTCAGAAACCTAAAAACTAAACTAAAATTGAAATTCTAAACCACTAGAAATATGTTGGATGAGATTTAGGGTTACCTGCTCCAAACGGCTCATGAAATGGTTGCTCGTAGCTTCGGCAATCGGCAAGTGAAATTCTGCTCCAAATGGCACTTTTTCTCCCCAATTTGGCAAATGAACAATGCCAACTATATTTGGTCATTTTTTCTATTTATAAACAAAAAGGGAATACTATTTTTCAAATATTAGATGCTCTTTGGTTTATTTGCTATAATTTGGATCATTTTACTACATTTGAATACCTGGTTGACTGTTTGACCTAGTTTTCAAGCGTGCAGGAGACATTAAGTGTTCCATTTGCGCCCTTTTCACATTGTTGTGATCATCTCAGGTATGAACAACTCCTTGAATGTTTTGTCGTTATTTTTCATCCATTAGATTTTGATTATTTAATGATGATGATCTTAGGCTTTGTTCTTTCTCATGCTCTTAAAACCATGAGAATAAGTCACTGAGTTACGATTTATCACTTTTCCGGGCTCGTTAAAATCCTACTGAAAAGGAACCCCCTGGAGTCTATCTTTAAGCTCTTTTCAGGCTCTTGAAATACGAAAAGATTGCCAAGTGAACTTGCCGCGTTCAAGCTTGTTAAAGTATTTGAATGGTTGTCTCCCTGGTGATAATTTACCCCTTTTCGGACCAGGGGGGACTATTTACAAAAAATGTATACTTTATCCAATCATGACTGGAAGAGTCCTCTCCCACGTTGTTTTACCCTTTTTCGGGCGATGAGGCTAACTTTACGAAAAAGGACCGTTGGAGTCTTCTTTAGTTCTTTTCCGACTCTCTAAATATGAAATGATGACCGAGTTTACCTTCTATGGACTCGTTAAACTTTCACATTGAAGGGCCCGTCATGGGACGAACCCCTCCTATCCCAGGTTTGGAAAATATTTGGGATTGGACTCATCTATGAGATGAACTACACCGAGCATCTGGTTACCCTCATCAAGCTCGTAAAAAACACATGAGGAATTCATCATTCATGATGGGTAAAAAGGAAAGCTCTTGTATTACACCTTTATCAATGATAGTCCCTAGTCGTTCTTGAACATGGCACTGATTTGCATTTGCTCACAATACTTGGATCATCCGTTTGTCCTTGAGTCTTGCCTACTTCCTGAGTCTTGTTACTCCTTTGGGCCATCCAAAGAATACTTCCACCATCAGTTGCATTAGGAGTTGGTGTCGTGATTTTCATGTGAATACTGCCAAGTCATGCCATGCCCATGTTCAAGAATACTCTCACCATTCATTATCTGCAGTCAGTACGCCTTCCACCATGTCGTTCTATTCTGATTCAGTCTTACATGTTACTGTACCATCCGATCTACTCCAAACATCTGTTGTCGTGTTTCGTGTCGATGATGGGGGATTCATCATGTCCCTCCTTCGATGGATTCATCCTTGTCGACTTCAACACATCATCCGAGGATTGAATCTAGAGACCAATCAAGTACCTTGGCCCTACATGCCTCAATGGCAGGTCACCTCACTTTCAACATGAGTTTACATCAATGCCTCTTGATTTAAATCTTTCATCTGGCGTTCGACTTCAACTCATTTATTCACGCTTGATGATATGTACTGTGATACCTTGGGAATCATTGACATTAATGATGATTTCCCTCGTGCTTGTTAACGGTATACATTAATGACCGGTAATCAAGTGGTTTCTACCATGTTCGACGTCAAGACATTTGTAATCATATGGATAGATTCATATCATTCAGGGTTCGGCTTGAAGACCCTGGGGAGTCATTTTTTTACCCAGGTTGCAATGGAGATTGTTTTGAGTCATATCACATGGATCCACATTTGTATTGGTCGTGGTTGTGTTATCATCTCACCATGGATCTACGCTTGTGTCCAGTACCCATGATTGTGTTCAGTCAGTCATTACTACCATGGATCTATAATGTATTGGTCGGTAGCCATGTTGTACGTCATATGAGACTATGAACTCAGAGTTGGCGGTACTGCAGCAGTGTCCTTCGTCCAATGAGCCATTGCCATTCCTTCTGTCAAAGCATTTCACCTGTCCAGTTTCAAACAGCTTCATGCTTTGGGGGGAATTCTTTTACACCTAAATCTTACCATCATGTAGATCAGTGTAAACATACCTGAAGATTATTTGACTAAGTCATTAACTTGGAAGAGATGAAAACCCATTTATACTAGGTTTTGAGAGGTCGCCATAGGTTGTCCTCATGCAACCTACGACGTCGTAGGTTGTCCTCTTACAGATTGCAACGATGTCAGTTAATGGACTAAAATAGATTCATCGAGCCCATTCTCGAAGTTAGGTGATGTGTATCCCTGTCCCTAGCCTTTGGGGGAGTTGGCATTCGGTTCCTAACCTCTTGGAAGGATCCCCTATCTCTCTCCTACCATATCTCAACCTACCCTATCCACCTAGACCTATATAAGTGAATCTCTCTCCCATCCCAAGAGGAGGAAGTCTATAGTATCTAATTTCTAGTGAAATTAGCTTAGGAGAGATCTCTGCTCATCCTTGAGAGATCCATCATCCCTTTGCAGGCTTTGGCATTGGCTTGATCGGAGAAGGATTTCTACATTAAGTCAGTGGTTGTAATCTCTTCATCCTATGTATTTCCCTTTTAATACAGTAATATAAGTGCTTTCCACCAATATCATTGTGTTAATGATATATTGCGTAGTTTGCCTACTTAACTGCTTACTTAGATCTATTATTGTGTAGGTGCATTTTACTGCTTGTTTTGTTGTGTTGTATTGACAGGTTTTACAGCTGAGATCTGAAGACCATCAAGTTTGGAGCAACATTCAAGGAGAAACAGATCGGAAATCTAAGAGGTAATGCATCTAGTTCCTTGATATATAATTAGATCTAGGAAAGTCATTTATGTTTTGTCGCTATTTGTTCTAGACTCACGTTGAGCTAGGGAGATTAGGCCTCGAGTCCGCTCTTGGTAGATTGTCCGTCAAACAGACATAACATGCCATCTCAATGGTGCTAATCTATATGACGTCCATTATGGAGAGAGAGAGAGAGAGAGAGAGAGAGAGAGAGAGAGAGAGCATGAGCTATGTGAGAAAGTAATTGGGAAAGAACCGTAGAGTAAATCATCTTCCTTAGCTAAATAGTATAATAAATTATCTTCCTTAGTTAAAAAGTGTCGCATATCATGCACTCATTTTCTTCTTCAAGAATAAATTTATGAAAAAAAAAGAGGTAATTTTTTTTTTTAACATTGTAAAACACATTTTAGTGCTAATATGGTAAAATAAAATGCAAATATATGGGTCCTTGCACAAATATGGGGGACCTTTTAGATGCAAAGGATGTTTTTCAAAACATGTTCTTGTTGTAGAATTCAACAACGCATACGCATTTATTAAAAATAGGAATATGAAAGCCTGAGGAGGTCAAGTTGGATGCCACAAAGGCTAGGAGAACAAAATGCGTACACGTTTTGGTTCTCTAAAATGTGTACATGTTTTAGAGAACCAAAACACGTATGCGTTTTGGAGAACTAAAACACGTACACATTTTAGAGAACCAAAACGCATACAGGTTTTGTAAATAATATTTTATTCCATAAATACAGACACTAAAACCCCCTAACACCCCTCCCCAACACCCTAACACCCCCTCTCCAACTCCCTAAAACCTCCTCCCTAACCCCTTAACACCCCCTCTCAAAATCCCTAATACCCCCTACCCCTAATCAGCCACACAAAACTCTCCAACTCACTAACGCCCCCAACCTCGTAACACACACCCCCAACCCATAAAACCCCGTCTCTAACTCCATAACACCCCCTACACCTAATCCCCAACACCCTCCACCTACCCATGTCTCTTCTCTTAGGCCCCTAACACCCCCCTCCCTACTCTCTCTCTCTCTCACCCCTTTCCTCCTCTCCCTAACCCTTACTAACTTATCTCACTCTCTTTCTCCCCTACTCCACTTACCCCCAATATCATAACACCCACCTATGTCTCTACCTATAACCCCTTAACTACCCCCTCTCTCTCTACCTTTAACCCTTTACCACCCCATGATGTATCTCTCTCTCTCTCTCTAAACTCAACACCCACACTCCTTACCTATGCCCCCCTTTCTCTCTAATTTACCTACTCCTCCCCAAACCGCTCTCTCTCATTATTCCTCACCCCCCCAAACTCTTACTAACCCAATTTCTCAGTCTCTCTCACTCCCCTACTCCTCTATCTAAACCTAACCCCCACCCCTCCCTCTCTCCCCCAACCCCATAACACACCACCGCCCCATTGGTTCTCTCTCTCTCTCTCTCTCACACACACACACACACACACACATCCCTATGCATCCCCCGACTACTAACCCCCTCATATCTCTCTCTCTCTCTCTCTCTCTCTCTCTCTCTCTCCTCTTCTACCTAACCCTTACTAACCCCTTCTCTCATTGTCTTTCTCCCCTGCTCCAATTAACCTAATTCTCCTAAAACCCCCCCTACTACTACCTCTAACCCATTAACACCCCCCTCTTCCTCTACCTATAACCCTTTACCACCCTCCAATGTCTCTCCATTTACCTCTCTCTCTCTCTCTCCCTCTAACCAGAACACCCACACACCTCACCTATACCCCACTTTCTCTCTAATATACCTACTCCTCTGAAAACCCCTAATCCCCTTGATCTCTCTCTCTAACCCCAACACCCACACTCCTCACCTACACCCCCCTTTCTCTCTAATATCCCTACTCCTCCCAAAACCCCTAACCTCTCTCTCTCTCTCTCTCTCTATATATATATATATATTTTCCCCTGTCTCCCTAACCCTTACTAATCTTTAGTTTCATTCTATATACCTAGCCATCCAAATATTTTTCATGTTAAATCATCACCAATCCAATTCTTCCACACCAAGTCATATTCACTTTCTTCATGAAAGATGTTCATTATATATACCTAGCCATCAAAATATTTGTAATGTTTGCATTTGTTATCATCACCAAGCCAAGTCCCACACTTATCCTCCTCGCTCACTCTCTCTCTCTCCCCCATACTCCTCTACCTACCCATAACTCCTAACCCTCTGTAGATATTCCCTAATCCCCTAACACCCCCTGCTCTCTCCCACTATTACCCCCTACTCCTCTTGCTACCTCTATCCCCCTCCTCCTCCTCCTCTCTCTCTCTCTCTCTCTCTCAACCCTAACTCTTATTAACCCCCTCTCTCACTCCTCCTTCTCTCTCTCTCACCTCTTCCCCCTAACCATTAATAACCCCCTCTCTCCCTCTCTCTCTCTCCCCTACTTCTCCACCTACACTTAACCCCCACCCCTCTCTCTCCCCCATCCCCCTTAAACTATCCTCTCTATCTAACATTCTCACTACCCCTAACCCCCCACTCTCTCCACCTAACCCCCCTCCTACTATCCCTACCCATAACCACCCCCTCTATCCCTCTCTTTCTCTCTCCTACTCCCCCTACCCCCTATCTCTCTCTCCCCCTAATTCCCACCCCCTACCACTTACCACCCCCCATCTCTCTCTCTCTCTCTCTCGCCCCCCTAATCCCCCTCCTTCTACCACTCATCACCTCCCATCTCTCTCTCTACCCCCACTCTATACCCCCCTTCTCTTTGACATCCCTAATCCTCCCTAGATTCCCCCCTCGACCGCAATATCTATCTCTATCTCTCCCTAAACCCCCCTCCTCCCCCTACCACTAAAATCCTCCTCCTCCTCTCTCTCTCTCTCACCCTTACTAACCCCCTCTCTCATTCTTTCTCGCCCCTACTCATCTTACCTCTAATTCGCCCCCTCGCTCTCTCTCGCTCTCTCTCTCTCTATATATCTCCCCTCCCCCTATTCCCCCCTAACCTTCACTAATCCCCTCTCCCTTTGTCTCTCTCCACTACTCCTCCACCTACACCTAACCCCCACCTCTCTCTCTCCCCACCAAACCCCTAAAAACCTCCCCACCTCTCTCTCTCACACTCTCACAACCCCTAACCCCCCTCCTACTCTCCCTACCAATAACCACCCCCCTCCTCTCTCTCTCTCTCTCTCTCTCTCTCCCCCCCCCAACTCTCCCTACCCATAAACCCCTCTCTCTTTGTCTCTCCTAATCCTGCTCCCCGTACCACTTACCACACACCACATCCTGATCTCTCTCTCTCTCTCTCCCCCCCCCACCATATATCTCCCTTCTCTCTAACTTCCCTAATCATCCTTAAACCCCTATCCCTCCCCCCACCCCGATCTCTATCTCTTTCTCCCCACCAACCTAACTCCTCCCCTCTACACCTCCCCCCGCTATGATATCTATTTCTTTCTATCCCCAAACACCCTCCTCCCCCTACCCCTAATGACCCACACCCTTCGGCCCTCTGTCCTTATGATTTCTCTCTCTCTACTCCTCCACCAACCCCCTAACACCCTCCTCTCCCCTCTATCTCTCTCTCATACAACCAACCCCTCTCTCTCTCTCTATCATATTTGTAACCCTTACTAACTCCCTTACTAACTCCCTCTCTAACTCTCTCACCCCCCTACTCCTCCCCCTACCTTTAACCCCCATCCTCATCTTTGTTTCTCTCCCCTCTCTTCCCCCTAACCCTTACTAACACCATCTCTTACTCTTTCTCTCCCTTAATCCTCCACCTACACCTTAACCCCACCCCTCTCTCTCGCCCCCAACACCTAACACCTTCTCCTCTCTCTCTCTCTCTCTCTCTCATTACCCCTAACTAACCCTCTCTCTACCTAACCCCCCTCCCACTCTCCCTATCCATAACCACACCCTCTGCCCCTCTCTTTCTCCCTCCTACTTCCACTAACCCTACCCCTCTATCTCTAGATCTCCTACTCCCCCTAACCCTACCCCTCTCACTCTCTATCTCTCTTAATCGCCCTCCCCCTACCACCTAGCACCCCCCATCTCTCTCTCTACCCCAACCCCATACACCTTCTTCCCTCTAAATACCCTAATCCTCCCTAAACACATACCCCCCAAACCCCCTTCTCCCCCTTACCCCTACAGTAAAGTTGATTTTTATCAAAACATGTGTGCATTTTAGCTCTACAAGACATGTATGCGTTTTGTAGAGCTAAAACAAGTACGTGTTTTGTAGAGCTAAAACGCGCACGTGTTTTATTTTTAATGGCACCCAAATAGGCGAGAAAGGAAAATTTGAATTTAAAAAAAACACACTCGTGTTTCTTAGCACTAAGACCGAGCCTTGTCACCTATCCAGGTGTCATCACTCTTCCTATGTGTCTGCTTTGGACTTAGCTTTGGGTTAACCAAACCTCTGGTATGGAATATGGTAAACCATAGCTAATTAGACATCAAACCAATTTTTTCAATATGCTTCTGTTTAGCCGTTGGTTACAGTATGTTGCACACCATCATTTTTTATGAAATGCTAGACACAGATAGCTTTTTTTCTGTAAATTCCAAATATGTAAATTTTAAAATGAATATATATATTTTTCTATTTTTTTCTTATTTTTATTGTGTCATGACTCCTTAACTAAAAAAACACATTGTTAGTGTTTCGCCCATAACACTTATGTTTCTCATCCATTTTGAAAAAAAAATGTATGGTGCACTAAATGACACCACCTCTACACGGTATAAAAAAAACTATTTCGAAATAATTGAATTAAGACCTTCAAAGGTTGCACCCACACTTGGTGTTCTTTTTTTGAGGTTCAATCACTTTGACAATTAAAAAAAATTAAAAAATTATTAATTTGTTTTTGGAAAAATAGCGGTTCACTAATACCAGATGTTCTTTATATGTCTACCAATTTTCGTAACTTGATTCTATCCTTTAGGCACTCAAATGTTGGACCCACAAAAACATATACCTTATAATTTGTCCAAAAAATAAAAAAGTGTTGGTTAAAAAGATGAAACTTTAAATAGTTAAGAACATTTTCAACAAAAAAAAATTATATATTCAGAAACGTCATTTAATTTTCTACATTTCATATTTTTTACTCATGGTAAGATTCATTGTGTGTGTCTTAAAATATCCATTTAAGTTGATGGATGATTGTTTTTTCACTTTTCTATTGCATCTAACATGTCAAAAGAAACCCTAATTAGCTTGCACACACCCATATTATTGGCTAAAAATACTAAAGATGTTTACACACAATAAACTCACATCAAATAAAAACTAAACACACATTGAGTAGGATTATTTTACCACGCATAATACCCCATCTTTACATGATTTTTCACAACCATTCACTTGTTATGTACTATCCATGCGTATCCATGAGTGGTATCCATTGTAATCTACTAAACTTTTAGCAGCTACAAGAGTGTAAGATTTTCAATCAAAACCCAATAAAGATCATTTTGAGACTCGAAGATACGTTAGAGAGATTAGATGTGTCAAATGCATTTGGTGGCATTCAATATGAGGAGTACATACATGAGTGAGACATATTCGCTAGTGCCTACTCCTTAGAAGCGTAAGACTCAATATCGTGCTAACGAAACATCCCTTTTAGCAACTCTCACTCTCAACTATAGAGAGTTGATACTATGCTACCAAAACATCTCGGTTACTAATTTTAAACTATTTATGGCATGAAAGAATGTCTCGGCATAAATCTGACGCATTTACCAAAGTTGTATTTACATGGGCATCAAAGATGAAGTGAAAACGTCTATCAATTTGCCAATTAAAAATATCGTGTTTGATTATATTAAATCATTAAGTAAGTGATGAAGTTAAAAAAGTTTTCTAAAATAAAATGAGTTTTTTCACATAAGAAAATAGAAAAATTATATGTGAAAAGAAAATATAATTAAATAAATTATAAAAAAAAATTGTAAAATAAATTTAGTTAACGTTTTTAAAAGGAAATAATATCTTACCATCCTGAATTTAATTTTTACAAATAATATTAAATAAAAAACTAAATATAACAAATATAAATAAGTGTAAAATATAAAAAATGTTTTGAAGACGTTTGTAATTGGCTAGATATGACAAATATGAACAAAAGCTTTTATGGTGTTCAAGTGCAATCTCCGAGAAAAACTGAACAATGGATCAGAAGTTCGATAAAAAGTCCATCGGAGAGGTGAAGAAATTATCAGAATGGGGGTCATTAGGGGAAGATCTTTGAAAACAGTCGGAGAGAAAGTAAGGAGCGGTGACGGCAACAGGAAATTGAATGAAGAAATTATTTTTTATTTCCACATGGAATCTTTATGGTTTTAGGATGGGTATATAACCTCAGTTGAAATTAATTTTAATTTTAATTAAAAATAATCAAACCAACTTTAATTTTAATTACAAAAAATAATCTGTCTAGCACTAAAGATAATCAAACCAACTTTATACGAAGACTACAACCCTCAAGCACCCCGACAGCTCAACCCTGTTCCATATAAAACTAATCATGTATTTATCGATACCGACCGCAACAGGCAGCGACCTACAACAGTCAGACTACTCGATGTAGAGCCTTAGAGACGGGACAAAAACTGACAATCCCAGTCAATTCGAAACCGGCTCTTCTTGTCTTTTCTCTTTTAAGTCGAAGCTCTTCAAGTCTTAGCCGTATATTGTCACCAACCAGATTAAACCCCAACTTCCTTTCCAGATTATAATTGCATTGTCCCCTCCTTTTCATCTATAACGACATTCACAATTATTTCCTCTATCGATCTTCGTTGGCGTGCCATTGACTAGTTCTAACTCAGTTGTCAAGTTAGTAGCTGTAACCCAGAAAAAGCTCAGCGACTGTTACCTTGTTGATTACGTTCTGTTCAACAGTGAGGCTGGCTCTAATATTTATAATATTTATAATAATTATATGAAATATTTAATTCTTCTCATATAATACAAAAATAAAGAGTTAAAAAAAATATAATAAACAAAAAAACATAATAAACATAATAATTAAACCAATCACACACCTAATGACAAAGAAGTTTTATAGTGGAACCCTTTAAGTAGGCTTCACAAGAAATACTATGGGCCATTACCATGGGCCCAAAAAAACAATGGCCTGGTCAAGTTTACCTAACAAGAAAGACAAAGAAACCATGACAAAAATCAAAATTTCCATATTAAAAATAGAAATGTAAAGATTATATATATATATATATATATATATATATATATATATAGGCTTGGGATATAGATATTAATGGCGTGTAAAAAATAAAAATCTACTTCAAAATGATATGTGAAATTAAAATTAACACTTTATTAATGATGTTGATTTTATGAAATGACACTATTGACGTGTAAAATGGAAAATGACCACTATTTACTCGTTAAATTTTAACCCTACTTATTAAGATTTATTAGCTTTTTTTAAAGGCAAACTTATACTCCTATCAAATGTTTCTACTTCCAACTATTAATATGTTTAAAAAAATTCTTAACTAATAAAAAATTGTTTAAAAAAACTCTTAACCAATAAAAAATAGTTTCAAATGATACTACAACACCAAAACCATATTACTATATCTTTATAATGTTTGAAATTTAAATTAAATTACATACCATATTACTATACCATAAAATAATTAAATTACATACCATATTACCCATATTACTATTATGGATAAAATAATTATATTATTGGTTTTTAATAAAAACTAAATTTTATTTATTCAATTAAACATTAAAAAATAATTAATTTAATTAAATATTTTAATATTTTAGTCGTAGGGGTAGTTTAGTTGATTGGATTTTGATTCCAAAGATTGTTGATATTAAGGTCGGAAGTTCAAATCTCACGAACCTAGATCCTTGACTTAAGCTTTTTAGAATTTTAGAATTTATATAAAATTTGAGAAATTAATAAATTATAGAAATTTTTAAAATTATAAATATTAAAAAATTATAAATAATCATCTTCCAAATAATAAAACTTATGTATTTTTGTTCTTAAATTACTAAAAAGATATATAAAAATGAAAAGTGTGTGTTCAAATATAAAAGTTTTGACAAATTCATCATTATAGTCATATTGGGGAGTTGAGGAAGAGGTCACTTATATAATAGTGGTAATATTAAAAATATTATTACATTTAAATTTAAGGAAAGTTGTGGTGCAATAAAAGAATAAAGGATAATAGAAAATTAAGATACTATAATTGAAGATGAAAATCATTTTCTCATAGAGCTCAATTTTTAAATATTTGCTACAATACCAACCTTCCTACCTTTCAATTCATCTCGACTATGGTGATATGAGAATGTTTCTCTGAAAGCTTTAGAGACGTGGCGCCAAACTATAATTCACACCATCAAACTTTATAGATCAAAAGGTTTGTGCATTCAATGAGGTTTTTTGCGGTCCACATGTCTCAATTCTAAGGGGATGGCTAATTATAATGTCAAGCATTTGACTCTTACCCCTTCTAGTTGATCTCATATATGTTTTTATTTGGATGCCACATCTTTCATTCACTTGGTGGTGTTGATGTTGGAGGGCCCTAACATAGAAATGGGAACTAGGTGCTAGGTGCTATACAAGTGAGTTTCACCATTAATTTAAGATGCTCACATGATGTGCACATCACAACTGAACGTCAAGCTATTGCAATCTGAGAATGGGTAGAATGGGTTATTGTTGATTTGGAATCAATTAGCTTTTAACAAATTTAATTAACTAATATAGATCTTAATACTTTTATGTTTATTTTCTTTAGTTTACAACTAGTTTCTACTTCATTGTCTTTAATTTGAATTTATCTTTATGGATTATATTTGTATTAATAGCAAGATCTTAATGTTTTTATGTTTATTTTCTCCAGTTTACAACTAGTTTCCACTTCATTATCAGATTCCATTTGAATTTATCTTTATGGATTATCTTTGTATTAATTGCAAGATATTAATGCCTTTATGTTTCTTTTCTCTAGTTTACTTCATTGCCTACAATTTGAATTTATCTTTATGGATTATCTTTGTATTAATTGCAAGAGCATTTTTCTTATTGTTATAGTTAATTTAATATTGATTGTGTACCTACCAATGTCAATAACTTGGTGCAAATAATGTTACAATCACACAAAACAATACATGGAGAATTACTTTGGAGAAACTTTATGGAAAAACTCCAACATGAAGAAGATGCTTCATTCATTGTCTCAAGAAGGACGACCAAACCCCAAATGAAAAAGTTGAAGAGTGCATATAAAAAGGATTGCACTAATTGTAGATCCAACATTTCCATGTGCACGGTGTTAGACAAACAGATTGGAGCAGTTTCTCCTGCAGTGTCATACCATACGGGCTAAGTTCTAGAAGCACAAAAGAGTGATCACTAAACCTAAATAATGGATTTATGAAAAGATAAAGAAATCCACAAGTCACGTATTATTAGAGCTACATAGAGGCCATAAAATAAAAAGTGTCGTTGAATTTGGAGAAATCATACGGAAACAAGATGAGTTGGAAGACTAAAAAATAGTATTTGCAAATCCTGGCAAGACACTACACTACCTAAGATATGAGGAAGTGAGATAAGGTTGAGATCCAAGATCTTATGAACGCTACACCCACTTACGAGAATCTCATTATTTCCTCCGTTACCAAATTTGTACGACTCTAGAAATGTGCTATGTAGAAATCCATCCTTGGAAAGTTCACCATGCTCCAAGATGATGCCATCAAATAAATTATAGAGCTGGAACCCTTTATTGAATATCTAAAGACATTGTAACTAAACAAGGATGACTTGAAAGAAGAGGTCATGGATTGTTGTGGCCACATTCTACCTAACAACATAGGGGATAGAGCCTATATGGATAGAAGTGTGATCCACCAAGACCCCGAATCCAAATAATCCTTAGTACAAAGATAAAGATAGATAGCCAAGCATCTCTATATAACTTAGGTATCTAGGTATCTAGACCCTATAAATATATATTTCTTTAAAGGCACAGAGATCCTTTTATTCCAATATATTTGGAATATTTTATAATTGCCTCGACAACTTTATATGTGTATGAAGGTGGAACTAGAAGGGGGATTTGTTATGTTACAATATTTTATGTCATGTTACTTTCTTCTTTGTTATTTTTTTTTCTATATAATAGAATCTACATCTTCTAAAAAATCATGCCCTAGCTATGAGATTGCTACATCCTAGTCATGTGTAAGGTATTAATCTCACGAATGAAATCTTGATGTTACTAAATACAATGGGATTGCATGGTTGTTTTTCTCACCTTTACATTGATATGAGATATATTTATGAAATTTCCATTATCATGTTGTTTACTTATGAGATAATTCATAGGCTTATTTATATGGAAATTATTAAAGGCTAATGAATGAAGTCCATTCTTTCACTAATATTTAAAACTCTTCACATTAACTAATTCGCAACTATCAACATGAATCAGGTGAGACCTCCTTTTGTTGGAAGGTTTTATAATCTATCATACCATTATGTTGTTGTAATGCCCTGATTTTGACCCCATTGCATTAAACATTTAAATGATGTAATATCGTTATAAAATCATGGTGAGGATCTCAAGGCCAAGGCCCCACCATCGATTTAGCATTTTTGTATTGGTAATTAAAAATCGATGCATGTGGATTGCGTGCTAGCATGACATGATATAAATTATAAATATGATGTAAATATGTATTTTAATAAAAATACCCATAACTAGCTATGCAAGGCAACAAGAGTATGGGGGCATGATTTTTACAAGGAATAGTGAAGGAAAACATTCAAACCCTTGAATCCGATAATTTTAATTCAAGTGTCAATGAGAGAACCCATGAACCATCAACTACCCATGTTGACTTTTGCACTTCTTCTAAGAGGTACTTGAAATAGTTATTGTTTTGGAAAATGGAGAGTATGGTTGTCCAATTTCGTTTATGGAAAAGCTACCATTTTTTAAAAACGTGTTTGAATTCCTGGGCAAGCTAAGATCCATGAGTTTGTTCCCCAATCCATCACTCACTCACTAGGGGGAATTCCTCACATAGTACTAATTTGTTGGGCATTTTCCTTCCCGTTTTCCCCTGTGTTTCCTTCATTTTCTACCTAAAGAAGTGTGTTTTTGGGTTGCATAATGACTAGGAGGAAGGGAATTTCGAGTTGGAGGTTCAAAGAGGCCTTTTTTCCATTTGAATGTTTATATGCCTGTTGGAAAATCATTTTGTCCCCTAATGATCAATTTCCCCCATCAAATTTTATTTTGTTATGCCCAGGGATTGTATGACTGTGTAATAGTTAAAATTGAGTTATAGTTGTTGGGAAATTACCTTGAGACTATGCTAGCTCATCCAACTTGTTGATTTCCATTTGACCCCCATGTGCCTTGCTATGAGTGAATTTGGATCAGCATTGGGATACACACATCCCTTTTTTTGGCTTGACCTTGTTTGTAAACAACCAGGAGTAGACAAGGATTTGGAATTGGCTTGATAAACCTAGTGAAGGGTGTAACCTCACCAAAGATGATAGGGCTTTCGCTACTTTTCTATGCACACCCTGAAGAGCACTAGAAGGGAAGGTATGGCCTGAGGGACTATGGATTAGTTAAGGGCATGCTTTCCTTGTGTTAGGTGTGTAGGTATTGTGGGTTCCATGCTAGCTGATATTGTAGAGGTTCTGGTAGCTCTATGGATTGAGCTCACTAGCTTAGCAATTCCTTTCCCTCTATTGCCTTCACAGCCTGATAAACTCAGATGTGGACTGACTTGGCTAAGATGTGGTATATACTTGGATATCCGTGTGTTTGTTGTTCCCTTTTCCTTGTGGAAATCATGCCCAATAAGGGGGCGATAGATGTGTTGAGATATTGATGAATACAACTGGCCTATGGTTGGGTGGAACGTTGCACTTGCATAGCTAGTTGCTTGGGACAACTCCATTTCAAGATAAGTATTCAATGAAAGCCTTGGTGTTTTCAATTCATTAGTTATTCAAGTGTTGAATGAAATGAATACTTACACTAGTTGTTTATAAAAGATGCATGTGATTATTATGCTTGTTTATGCTGGCTATGTGTGGTGGATAGATTTTATCTCCCTCGTTTCTTTGTATTATGCATCTACACAAGCATTTTGTTTGCATGAATTTGTAAAATGAATATTGGGTGAAATTTGGAAGCCCGATTTTAGTTCAAGTTCCCTCCCTTAAGTTGGACTGATGGAAGGGGACGTGACAGTGTGGTATCAAAGCTATAGGTTGCAACATCGGGCCTATATGGGCTATGTCTTGTAACTTGCAGTGTAAAGTTTGCTCCATGCCTGCGGTTTCATCGAAAAATGGTCATTTTTCCTAAGTATGTGTTAGCGAGTTTTAGTGAGTTGTGTCGAAGTGTTTCGGTGAGCCTAGACAAGTTTCGATAATGTACAGTTTCGATGAAGATTCAAAAATTCACCGAAGAAGCTTCTCGATGAAGATTGGAAAATTCTACCAAGACATATTGGCAAGTTTTGGAAAAGTTCACCGATGAAGCGTTTCGGAAAAGTTTGAAAAATTTGTTGAAGAAGCATTTCAATGAATATTGGAAAATTCCATTGACACATATCGACGAGTTTTGGAAAAGTTTTCTGATGAAGCGTTCCGGCGAAGTTTGAAAATTTTTCCAAAGAAGCATTTTGACTAAGATTGGAAAATTCCGCTGACACATATCGATGAGTTTTGGGAAAGTTCTCCGATGAAGTGTTTCGGCTAAGTTTGAAAAATTCATTGAAGAAGCATTTCAGTGAAGATTGGAAAAGTCTGCTAACACATTTCGACAAGTTTTAAAAAACTCCATCGATGTGTTTCGGTGGAATGGAGAAAGTTTCCTGATGGGGTATTTCAACGAGTTTCACGAAGTTCCGCCGATGCATTTATGTGAAATTGGTGAAAATCCACCGACATGTTTCGTCAAAATTGGAGGAAGTTGCAGATGGACTATTTCAGCGAGTTTTGTGAAGTTCTATTGATGCATTTCAGAGAAGTTTGGAGAAATCCGCCGATGAATGTCACAACACTTGGGGAAAAGAGGCCAACGTATTGGCAAAATTGGATAAGTTTGCTGAAATAGAGAAATTGGGTAGTTTGCAGGTGAATTTCCTCGACGAATTTCAGATGCCATAAATAAAAAAATGCTATTGATCATATGCATCATATTGTGCAAAATAGAAATATTTACAAAAAAAAATGAGGGTGCTTCCAAGCCACAAGGGGGAAATCCCCCTTGGCCCCCACTTTTTTTTATCTACAAATTTAGATCTTAGGTTCAACCACGACTATTGAAGTAGTATAAAAATTTAGTGGGTTGTGGATTTTGAAGTTTGATTGGTTGCCCCTAAGATGCAAACAAATTTTTATAATTTCTAAGAATGTAAAATACAACTAACAAATGTGTCTTATGTGAACATGTTTTGCAGAATGATAGTCATATCAGAGATAGATAAGTTTTGGCATTCTGTATAGCTCAGGTTGAAAATATTTGGTCTTGGTTGGGCCAAGAAGATCAACATTATGGATGATGCACAAGATCCCTATGAGCCTGAGACATATGCCGTGGGAGAGAACATAGAAGTTGAGAATGCATAAACAAAATCTAATGGGAGAAGAAACCAAGAGACTCCCCTAGATATTGCAGCCTCCATGAGGAGCCTAAGGGTGGAACTACAAATTTTTAGAGAAGATAATGAGAGGCTGATTAAATGTCAAGAAGAATAGAATCAATTCATATTAGGTATGATGCAAAGTTTGACAAACATTAAAAGAAGGATTAACTCTGGGCATCACTCAACAAATCCAAAAAAGTGTGGGAGTAGCTCAAAGAGAAATTCCCACAAGAGGTCCAATAGCTCAAGAAGCATTTCTAGAGATAGGATATATACTCCAGAAATATCTTCTAGTGGATCATCTAACTCTGTAGAATCCATTAAAGGTTCAATCCATTCATCTCATATGAATAAGAGGAAGAGACATTACAAGAACAATTCATATGGGGAATTTAAGAAGGCCAAACCTTCTACATTTGATGGTGAGGTAAAATATGGTCAAGAAGATGAAGCTTGGCTTATTGGGATGAGGAAGTATTTCCAAGTCCAAGATTACTCTAGAAATATGAACGCAAGGGTGGCCATATTCAATCGAAATGGAAGAGAATCTGTATGGTGGTATCACCTTAGGAAAGTGAACAAGATCAATGAAAGGAAGATTATGTGGAAGCAGTTCAAGAAGTACATCAAGCATAAGTACCTCTCTGATCGATACTACAATGATAAAATCAAAGAATTCCATAAGCTGAAATTGGAGCAAATGACCATAGAAGAATATGCAAGCAAATTCTTGGAGATGCTGATATATGTCAAATATATAAGACATGATAAGATGAAAATTCAACATTTTCTAAGTGGACTACCTTAGTCATATAAATATAGAATTGAGTTTGATGAACCTCAAACTCTAGAGGAGGCCATGAGAAAGGGAAATTATTGTTATGATCAAAACAAAAGTTAACCTGATTTCCATAATGCATGGAACGACAATAAAAAAGAGAGGTTTGACAAAAGGATGAAGGGTTTCAAACCTCCTCATCTCATAAATCAACAAAGGAATCCACCACAGGGTTTGACTAAGCCAACTAGAATAATTGGAGACAAGCCAAGAGATCTAAAGGATCCAAGAGAGCCATTTCACTATTGGGGATGTGGAGAGGACCATATGCTTAGGAAATGTCCACATCGGAATGGGAGTGTAAAGCGAGTTCACAATATCCAAGGAGCTGAAACTATGGGTCAAGTGGAAAGGACCATCCATATATTCTATGCAACACTAGAGGACCGCCAAGCAGGCTATAAATCAACTGCGGTTGAAGTTGAAGGTAAGATTGCTAATAAATCTGTCTATATTTTGATTGACCCTGGATATACTCATAGTTATATCACTCCTAAAATTGTTGAGATTTGTGTTTTTAAGAAATTAAGCTTAGTAAATAATGGTTAGTTCAACTAGCGACTGGAACCAAGAGAAAATTTAGTGAAATGGTAGAGAAATGTCCATTATAAATAGATGGATTGTTCACTTCTGCACATTTGAATATTATGTCACTTGGTTCCTATGATATTCTCATTGGAATGGATTGGTTATAAGCACATAGAGTTGAACTTGATTGCTACATTAATACTTTTGAAAGCATGGATGAAGAAGGAAACCCAAGGTTTATGAAAGACATTCCAAAGGTGGTTTTTGTTAGGAATATTTCATCCATGTAGCTAAAGAAGTTCTGTAGGAAGGGTTGCCAATTTTATGCCGACCATGTTTTGGATTCAATAGAAAATGAAGTTTCCAAGTTGAAGGACTATCACGTGTTGCAAGAATTCAAGGATGTGTTTCCCAATGAGATTCCATGACTTCCTCCAATAAGGGACATTGATTTTACAATTGAACTCATGTCGGGAGCTGCACCAGTTTCCAAGGCACCCTACATGATGAGTACACTAGAATTGATAGAATTGAAAATGTAGTTACAAGATATGTTGGAAAAGAAATATATCAGGGCAAGTGTGTCCCCATGGGGAGCATCTATTCTATTTGTGAAAAAGAAAGATGGAACACTTAGGTTATGTATTGACTATAGGAAGTTGAGCAAAGTCATTGTGAAGAACAAATACCCATTACCTCGAATTGATGACCTTTTTGATCAAATGAGAGGGAAAAGATATTTTCAAAGATTAACTTGAGTTCTCATTACCATTAGGTAAGAGTCTAATATGAATATATTCATAAGACAACCTTTAGAGAAAGGTATGGGCACTATGAGTTTGTAGTAGTGCCATTTGGTCTTACTAATGCGCCAGCTTTACAAGATATGTTGGAAAAGAAATATATCAGGGAAAGTGTGTCCCCATGGGGAGCATCTATTCTATTTGTGAAAAAGAAAGATGGAACACTTAGGTTATGTATTGACTATAGGAAGTTGAGCAAAGTCATTGTGAAGAACAAATACCCATTACCTCGAATTGATGACCTTTTTGATCAAATGAGAGGGCAAAGATATTTTCAAAGATTAACTGGAGTTCTCGTTACCATTAGGTAAGAGTCTAAGACGAATATATTCATAAGACAACCTTTAGAGAAAGGTATGGGCACTATGAGTTTGTAGTAGTGCCATTTGGTCTTACTAATGCGCCAGCTACATTCATGTCTCATGAATAGTGCTTTTAGTAAATATATAGACAAGTTTGTTCTTGTTTTTCTAGATGACATTCTTATCTATTTGAAGAATGAAGAAGATCATGAAAAACATCTGAGAATGGAATTGAAATTGCTAAGGGAGCATAATTTGTATGCAAAGTTGAGAAAATGTGGTTTATATAAAAATAAAATTCATTATTTGGGTCACATTATCTCAGAGGACAAAATATATGTGGACCTTGAGAAGATTGAATCCATTATCGATTCACCAACTCCAAGGAACATGACAGATGTGAGGTCCTTTATGGGATTTGCTGGTTACTACAGGAGGTTCATTGAAGGATTTTCCAAGGTTAGTCCAATTACTTCCTTATAGAAGAAGGGAATGAAATTTGAGTGGAAATCAAGATGTGAAGAAATTTTCTAGCGGTTGAAGAAGCTTCTCAGGAGTGCACCAATTTTGAAAATTATAGATCCAGAAAAAGACTTTGTGGTGTGTACAGATGCATGCAATCAGGCACTTGTAGGAGTTCTTATGGAAGACAACCATGGTGTACGCTATGAGTCAATAAATTTGAAGGAGCATGAGAAGAACTATGCCACCATGATTTAGAACTTGTAGCCATAGTGCATGCTTTAAATATGTGGAGGCACTACTTAATGGGAATAAAATTTGCACTAACAAACCATTGTGGTCTGAATTATTTGTTTGAGCAGCCAACATTAAATGCTAAGAAATCTAGATGGCTGGAATTTTTTTGTGAATTTGATTCTGAGATCAAACACATAGAGGGGAAAGAAAACAAAGTGGTTGATGCACTTAGTAGAAAAGTACATGAACTACATGTGGAAACCCTTAGTACTTTTCAATTAGATTTGAGTTAGTAGATTGTTAACTGTATTGTTGAAGATGAAATGTATGTACAGAAAAAATGACAAATTGCAACAACAGAACATTGAAAAGAGGTATGAAGGGTATCATTTGGAGGGTGACAAACTTCTTAATTATAAGAATAGAATTTATATTCTAAAAGTGGCATACTTCATGAGGATTTTTATGGATGAAATCTATAAAGCTCCATATTACGGTCACCTAGGATATTAGAAGAGAATTTCTACAACAATAAAAAATATTTCTAGCTAGGGATGAAGAAGGACATCGCTGTATACATTTCTAAGTGCATGAATTGTCAGCAGGTGAAGGTTTAACATCAACACCTAGCAGGTTTATTGCATCCGTTTCCAATTCTAGAATCGAAATGGGAAATAATTTCCATGGATTTTATTACGGGTTTGTCGATGACAATAAAGTAGCATGATTCCATCATGACGGTGGTGGACAAGTCAACAAAGGCATCACATTTTATACTGGTTAAGTCCACATATAAAATCGATTCCGTTGCAAATATTTTCATGAAAGAAATTTTCAGATTGCATGGATTTCCTAAGACAATAATTCATGACAGAAATACCAATTTCACTTCAAATTTTTGGAAAGGTCTTTTGGCAGATTTGGGTATGCAACTAAACTTTACCACAACATACCATGCTCAAACATATGGGAAAACCGAAATAGTAAATTAGGTGCTTGAATACATGCTTCACATGTATGTAATGGACAAACCATCAAAGTGGGAGGATTATCTACACTTGGTATAGTTTGAATATAATAATGGGCAGAAAGCATCATTGGGAAAGAGTCCATTGGAGGATTTCTATGGCCGGAATTGTAGGACACTAGTGACTCTAGATAAACCAGTGAACATAATTGTACTTGGGCCATAATTTCTTAAGGAAATGGAACAAGAGGTTGCAAATATCAGACAGAATTTAAAAGTAGCCTAAGATAGATATAAAAGATATGCAAAGAAGCACAAGGTGTATAGCGAGTTTAGTGTTGGGGATCATGTTTATCTTAGAGTGAGGCCAAGGAATAGTTCCTTAAATCTTGGAAGTTGTGCCAAGCTATCACCCAAATATTGTGGGCCATTATAAGTGCTTGAAAGAATAGGGCTGGTTGCATATAGGATTGCATTGCTTGCTAATACTAGAGATCATAATTGTTTTCATGTTTCCTTGCTTAAGAAATATGTACATGATCCTAACCATGTGATTAATTGAGATGTGATCCAATTGGGACTTGATTAAGGGTTCGAAACCGAGCCATTGCGCATCCTAGACAGGAAGCTAATGTTGCTCCAGGACCAAACGATCATACAAGTAAAGGTGCAATGGAATCACTATAGTCCCGATGAGGCTACATGGGATATGGAGGATGCCATGAGAGTGGCATACCCATTTTTGTTCAATTTTCAAGAGGATTGAGGATAGTGCTAATTTAAGGAGGAGGGGAATGCAATTCCTTGATTTTGACACCATTGCATTAAACATGTAAATGATGTAATATAATTATAAAATCATGTTGAGGAGCTCAAGGCCAAGGCCCCTCCATCAATTTAGAATTTTTGTATCAAAAATTAAGGATCGATACATGTGTATCATGTGCTAGCATGACACGATGGAAATTATAAATATGATGCAAATACGTATTTTAATAAAAATACCCACAACTAGCTATGCAGTAGCTATGCAAGAAAACACAAGTATGGGGCATGGTTTTTACAAGGAATATGGAGGGAAAATATCCAAACCCTTGAACCCAATAATGTTAATCCAAGTGTTAATGAGAGAACCCATGAACCATCAACTACCCATGTTGACTTTTGCACCCTATCATTTAATTATTCTAAGAGGTAGTTGAAGTAGTTATTGTTTTGGGAAATGGAGACTATGGCTGCCCAATTTCATGTATGGGAAAGCTGCCATTTTTTAAAAACGATTTTGGCTTCTTAGGAAAGCTAAGATCCATGAATTTTCTCCCCAATCCATCATTCACCCACTAAGGGGAATTCCTTACACAATGCTAATTTGTTGGGTGTTTTCCTCCATATTTTTCCTTCTGTTTCCTTTCTTTTTCTAGCTCAAGAAGTGCATTATTGGGTTGCAGAATGACAAGGAGGAAGGGAATTTTGAGTTTGAGGTTCACAGAGGCCAGTTTTTCCATTTGAATGTTTGTATGCCTGTTGGAAAATTGTTTTGTTCCTGAGTGTTCGATTTCCCCTCTCAAATTTCATTTTTTTATGTCCATGGATTGTATGACTGTGTAATAGTTAAAATTGAGTTCCAACTGTTGGGAAATTACCTCGATACTGTGCTATCTCATCCAAATTGTCGTTTTCCCTTTGAAACCCATGTGCCTTTCTATGTGTGAAGTTGGATGAGGATGGTATGCTCGCATCTTTTTTTTCTGTCTTGAACTTGTGTATAAGAAACCAAGAGTAGACAAGGATTTGGAATTGTCTTGATAAACATAGTGAAGGGTGTAACCTCAATAAAGATGATAGGGCTTTGGCTACTTTTTTGTGCACACTCTGAAGAGGACTAAAACTGAAGGTATGGCCTGAGGGATTGTGGATCAATGAATGGGATAGTTTCCTTGTGTTGGGTGCATAGGTATTGTGGGTGCTAAGCTAGATAATCAAGTGTAGAGGTTCCAGTAGCTCTATGGATTGAGCTCACTAGCTTAACAATTCATTTCCCTCTACTTCCTTGACACCTTGATAAACCCAGTTGTGGACTGTCTTGGATGAGATGTGGTATATACTTAGCTATGTGTGAGTGTGTAGTTCCCTTTTCCTTGTCGAAATCATGCCCATATCGGGGGTGGCATCTATGTTGAGAGATTAATTAACACAATTGGCATATGGTTGGGTGGAACGTTGCACTTGCATAGCTAGTTGCTCGAGACAACTTCATTTCAAGATAAGTATTCAATGAAAGCCTCATTGTTTTCAATTCATTAGTTATTCAAGTGTTGAATGAAATGAATACTTACACAGTTGTTTATAAATGATTATTGTGATTATTATGTTTGTTTGTGCTTGCTATGTGTGGTGGATGGAGTTTTTTTCCCTTGTTTCTTTGTATTATGCATCTGCACATGTATTTTGTTTGCATAAATTTTTAAAATGAATATGGGGCGAAATTTGGAAGCCCAATTTTAGTTCATGTTCCCTCCCTTAAGTTGGATTGATTGAAGGGGATGTGATAGTTGTGGACATTTGTTCGATAGTTCGACTACATAGACTATCTCCATACAAGAGACAATGAGATTCATGTGGTTGAATCAAGTTGGACACTATATGATTGGTTACAAATCACATCAGTATCATATCTGTGTATCCTAGGCTAATGGACGATGCAATATATCGACAATGTGTAAATAGTTAAAAATATAAAGGATTAAAGAATTACATGACATCGACTAGTATATTTGTGAACAAAACCAACAACTAAGGAAAATGGTGCAATAATAAGAAAATAAAGGATGAATATTTGAAATGCAAGGTCCAATCCTTAGATGAATGTATTTATTATGTCGTAGAAGAGTTGAAAGGTTACCAAGCCTCCTACACTACCACCATGGAAAAAATTAATAGTACATGATATTATTTGTTAGGGTCCTACCCTAACCTGCCTTACTTTAGTATTTAGTCATGCATTATATATGACCATCGCTTTAGAATAAGGCTGACAAGATAGTAGTCAACAATCAATGTAAAAAGGGTATCTCTATTAATTAAGACACACTAGGAAATTCACATGTATTAATTATTTGACCATGTCAAGTAGTTAGGGTGTTGGATATGGGAAGCCTATTTAAAGAGCTATAAGGCTATGAAGGGTTTTGTCAAGACTCTATTGTATCTAAGATATTCTTAAGTGAAAGTCTCCCAACCTTATCATAATAAAAGATTCATTTCTAGCAATATTTATGTTTCTATTGTCTAATGTTTCTTATTATACACTGTAAATTATGGTTTAATACATCTTAATAATATCTCTATTTATTCTATGTTGTTTTAACTTTTAGGGATACAGAACACCACAAGTGGTATCAAAGCCACCTTCTTGAGCTAGCATGCCTCCAATATTTTCCGAGATTGTTTTTTAGGCTAGGTACATGTTTCAAAATATTTAAATAATAGTTGAGATCTATTGTTCAACATGTAAAATTGTGGTCGGGGAAACAATTAGTACTTGGTCACATTGTACCCTCAGTTGATACAATTGTTGGAATGATTGTTGTAACCTCTATTTGTAATATCCTCTCCGTGACCCCGCTTTTTCTATAACGAAAAATGAAAATATAAGCGTACAATGTATTGGTTCTTAGCAAGAAGCTCAAGGCCAAGGGCCTATCAGTAAACAATGTATATAATGCTTTGATTTCCTAAGTTGTTTTAAAGTTTGAATTGTAGACTTATGAGACTAAAGGCGCTAATGCAACTAAATGATAGGAGCACGAATCCACCAAGGGAGAGGTAAAATGGTTGGGAAGCCAAGAGTTTGAGGAAATGAGTCATCTTCGTGCCGTGGACACTTGATGAAAGGTGAATAGTGGGTGTTTTCTTGATTAGCTTAAGATATTTTGGTGTTGTCTTAAGTTTAATTTATGGTTAGTTTTATGCCTACTACCTACTTACCAAATTATCACTATGAGCCTAAAATAAATCTAAGTAGTGCTCATAGGTTATTATTCAAAAAATTTATTATCCTTACTATTATGGTGGAATGGCACATTAACGTTACAAAATGTCTTTATGCAAGAAGAGTATATACACATGAGTGTATTATCCTTAAATATATATATTAAATATATGTGTATTAATCTAAACTATATAAGTAAAAATGCAAATAAATTTAGAGCAAGAAATTATTATCTATAAACAATCATTTATCAAAAATAAACATTTAATTGAAAATACAAAAGGACAAAGGAAATAATGTGGGAATTAAGGATTGGGGTTTCTAAATTAAACTTATGATTAAACTGACATAGATATTGAGGACGGTTAGGGTTTTCCCTCAACTGAACCCTCATTTAAAAAGTCAACACATCCCTCAAAGGAAGTGAAGAGGATGCGATAGGAATAGCAAAGTAAAAAGAGGGATTATGATTAGAAGCAAAGGATCTTGGATGGCGGTTGACAGTTAGAGAAAAGGGAGGAACTCGCTCCAAGTAGAGGGACCTCTCGAATTAGCGATGGTAAAGGGAAAGAGAAAGCGAACCCACATTGAACAATTTGTAGGAGGAATCTAGAAAGATATTCCTTTCATGTCATACTTTGCATTAAGAAGAAAAGGCATGGTTAAGGGGAGGGGTTACCACTGCTTAGCAAAGGGAAAATGTGTCCTGAGGGGATAACATGGTTCAGGAAATGAGGAGGGGTTCCACTTAACATACTTGAGGTTAGTGTGCACCTATAAAATGGACGGTGATCTCGATCAAGGATGCCACCCCTATATAGTACCTTCCTTTATCATTCTCAGATATGAAAAACGGCCTGATAGCTTGGGTGCTTATCGTTCTAGTTTGCGGTATGTATTCTATTCTATATTTAGTTGTATCTCTTAAATATTCTGGTAAAGAGTACCTCTCCCACTTATTTATATATAAAATAGACATGTTCCTTTATTGAAAGAAGGTGGTCCCCTGTGTAAGAGGGTCAACCTCAATGTTTGTCCTGTATCTTCTGTGGTGATAGTAAGAATGGTTCAATCATTGTATAAGAGTGCCAACCTAAATGCCCTCTGTAATACTAGTTTAATATTTCTTTTTTTGTAGTTAATAATGGTCTCACTATAGAGAAGAAGGGTGGGTCTGGAAATGAATGCGGACATCATTATGATTTAAACTATTTTATCTAATCCAACCTCATATGCACTGTTGCGATGACATCTTATTGATATTGTTAGTTGCAACAACAATGTACACTGTTTATTTTAGTAGGGAGAGGGTGGATTTGTTTAACTTCATCCTTGGTTTATTGCACTTGTAATGGAACAACAAAAACGTGTTTATAATGCACCAATCAAATGCACAAACATTCATATTGATTGTTGCCGGTGGAGATTTAACTCTACAAAGTGCGTTACATGGATTTACATAATGTAGAGAGTAGCGACCTCAATAGAGGCGACTGTCACTCTTCTATTTAAATATCTATTTTGGTTACTCTGGCGTGATGAATGAATTCATATTTCACAGTTTCTTTTATGTTGTGTAGAGATAGTAAGATTAATCCCTATTCCAGAAGGACCGAGCCACATTCTTCTTGGCATATATTCTTGGTTTATATTTTGAGATAAATATACAATTTATATGTGCACAGTGAATAAGAGGCATAGCCTAAATAGTCTAGCACAACTAGTAAAAAAATGTGTGCACATTATGTGTAACTTGAGTAAGGAAAGGGCATAGCCATGGTACCGTTGTATTAAATTATAATAAACTATAACTACTTATGTAGGAGAAAATTTACGTACTTGAGTATAATTAAGGATCGGTTTTACTTTTATTGAGTTATAAGAAAGCTAGAGGAATCTCCACAAAAGATACTCTACTGCCTTAGTGGATTTGTTTCCCAGGTTAGGGGTGACCTCTCGGTGGGAAAATATATGCCGGATAGAGAATCAGATGGTTAGGTGGAATGTTGCAGTCAAGCCTTCAATTGCTATGTCTACCGTTTGAGATAAGTATTTTTAGTTATTTTTTAATATTAAAAGTGTATAATTTTGTAAAGATCTATTCTTATTGTGTGGAGTAAATTAAGAGGTTTCGATGGCAGTTTGTTCACATATGGTTCCTCTTGTTTATGAATTTTAAGTCATTTATCCCTTTGTAATTAGTACATATGGATTAAAGGAATAATTGGAATGTAAGCTTAAGTAGTGATCATAACTTTCAAGGGGATGAGGATTAGTATTTAAATTATAAGATAAGTAGCCATGAGTATAGAAGAATGTTAAAAATATATGATGAAAATTAGTCATTTGTTTATTTCGAACTTAGCATCATGAGTATCCTTAATCGTTTTGAAAATGAAATCTGCAGTTTCACAGGCCTTAGAATTTCAATTTTAGAACTACGTGGACGATTAAAATAGTTTATGAAGGTTCCATGGATTAGAATATGTTACCTTATATTGATCAAGTCTTTATTAAAGAAAATAAATTATAATTACGTGCATAGGGGATTTTAATTCACCAATCAAAGAAGTTATGTTAAATTTAAAAGTGTTTACTTTGTAAAAGGGATTGATAGGCAATATACTACGTGGTAAATAGATCGATGGGCTTACTTGCGGTATAAAGTTAACTATTCAAATTGGGGACATAATAGCATGAAATAGTAACCTATCTCATGGATGATTATAAATGATTGTAGAGTGCAAGTAAATGTCTAATGATGGAAAGGTAGTCCTATTGGTAAGAATACATTAAATCCTCACTCTTTAAGAAATTAGGAGTGAAGGTTTAGTGTAAAGAAGTATTTGGATAAATAAAGGACTAATATCATAATGGAGTAAACACACCTTTAATCTTGAATAGTTTAAGAAAGCAATACCTGGACACATTTGAGATTATAATGATCATGTTCAAATAATGAGGGTAGTATGTCCCTTTATGTTCAAGTGGAAGGCCATACCTTCATGACATGATCTTATGTCGTTAATAATCCTTGATGAGGATTAAAATTTATGGTATGTTTATGTATTTATATGTCTCTTATACATAAGATTACAAGTAATGTAAAGTACTTTGATTATATCGATTCAGTTAATCATGGTGACTAACTTAGTAGTTGTTGAACAATGTTAAAGAAACAATTTTATACCCCATTTCCTCAAAATAGCAAGGAGGAATTTGGGTACATTAGAAGTGGTATCAGAGTAGTGTTAACAACACTGCAGCCTAATTGGAACATCTATGTGCAGGTATGTTGTGTACTCTACAAACTATTGTCTATTTGAAAGCAAGTTGTTTGCAACAATTGTATTACTTTACTGGCATGCATTTTATAGCCAATATGGATTAAGTTGGTATGCTAGAACACTTATTGATTAAAGAGAACATGGTTTAATGATAGTGGAAGCATGTAAAATATTTACATGAAATCGACATATTTGATTAAATGCACGGTGGCATGAGTTGGATAAGAAAGACGATTACTAGGATATATATGACTAACTCATGGTTACAAATAAGAATTACATATACGAATGATGAAAGATAAATTTGTTATTTTGTAACCTGATTTAGTAAACCTTATGATAATGGTGGTTTGAGTTAGTTACAATAGGATATTAAAGTATTAGTTTATTACATTTTGTTACCCTATTTTTTTATGAAGAACTAAGGTAGGATTAAGCATCAATTAAACATGAAGTTTGGAAAAGATAAAATACCTTTAGTTCTATTTTTCTAGTCAGTATCCTTATGTGGTATTAGTGAAAGATGTTTTATTTGATGACATGACATAGAAAACCTGGTGGATACACTGAATTATGCATTCAAGATCACAAAGATGCATGATGTGAGTATGCTTAGAAGGATAAAAAAGGAAGCATCAAAGAAGTAAGGTCCAAATCAATGAAAAATATATGCAAAGTAGGCAAAAATGCATCTGTTTGGTTACAATAAAGGTATTGCATAAATGATACACTTTGACCGTAGAAAGAGTATATGTGTATAAATAACATAAATACTGCTTCAAGATTTTTCACTATGCATAACATTGATGTTGAGTACATCAATATGGAAATTCACTGTCACATTTTTGCTTTGCACTTAAAAGTATTTTGTCAAGATAACTATGATGTGATTAATTCTATGCAAGTAGACACACGTGTGTCATGCAGGCACAATGAACTACATCAAGATTTGTCAAATTAAGTGAAAACAATGGAAAGCGATGAATGAGGTAACTTCTAATAGACCAATGATGCAATGAATATTTTGGAAAAGATAGCTAGGTGCTATTAACAATTTCACTATATAATTGAACAATGAGTAATGCATTGGCGATAATGATTTTTATATGTTAAATTCTATGCTTTGTGAGGAAAGTAAAAAAGAAATGATTAGTAAACCTTATGTTTTCTATTGAAGTTCTCCTGAAAGAAGTGAGTTGAATATAGATGATATGTTGGTGATGAAACATACGGTTGAAATATGTTACACATACCTTGCATGTTGCTAATAGTAATGAATATATGAGACTAATGCATTTTGCACAAATGCATGATATATGACCATTAGGAAAGTATGCTACATATTCCTCTTGATTTCGAATAATCATGTATATGAATATAGTTTACACATGTGTCATGAAATACTAGAAAAATATCAAGTTATGAAATTGATAATATGATGTTTGAGATACTTGATGTGTAATGTTGTTAATTGAGTCTTGGAGGACATGATTATACATGCCTTGATGTTGAGTTGCGAACTTTGGAACATCAATATTAACCAGGCTCATTATGTTTGATTCGATGTTGAGCTAGTAAGCTATAGAGCATCAATATTATTTGGACCTACCATGTTGATTGGATGTTGAGCCGGTAGGATTTGGAACATCAAGTATAATCAGTAATCTGATTATTATGATGTGTGATGTGATGATAATACTTTTTTAAAAGTATCAAGTGTATGTCATTATGACTAACAATGTTTTGAGACAATTGCACGTAATGGGATATGGAAGTTCCAATAAGACCATAACTTAAGAATAGAATTTGAACATATGAAACCTGCAATAAGAATAATAAATTTAATACCAATAAAGATCAATCAAACAACGAATTATGAAACCTTTGAGATAATCACATGGGATGCCCTAGGTTATAAGGCTCTTGAATTTTTAAGAAATCTTTCCACACTAAAACAAAACTCTTTATATTGAAAATAAATCAATATATGAAAAGGAAAAAGTGAACTTAAAGAAAAAAGTTAAAAGGAAATCTCTCTCTCTCTCTCTCTCTCTCTATATATATATATATATATATATATATATATATATATATATATATCTATATATCTATATCTATCTATATATATATATATATATATATATATATATATATATATATATATATCTATATATCTATATCTATCTATCTATATATATATATATATATATATATATATATCCCAGTCAAATTTAGGGGGAATACGCGGAAAAAGTGAATGTTATTAATTTCTCACAAGTTTGTGAAAGTGCAGTAGAGGTATGCTGCAATCCAGTACATGGTACTGAGAGGTAGTCGAGAATACCATAAATATTCCACTGTCTCAAGCACTGAGAGGTACTTATGTTGTACCGACTAACTATAGTCAGGGTGCAGTTAGAAGAAATCTTCCTAGATATGAACTTACGACTGGTTCAATGATTAAATGACAAGTGATGAAATTATACATAAGGAACAAAAATAACTAAAAAAGGGAAAATTCTTCAACATTTTCTAATGGAATCTTGTCTTGGCTCACGAATTTTCTAGCAAGGAACAAAAAAACTGTCTCCTGCAGACTATGGTAGGGTGGTCAATTGTTTTCTTGACTAAGTTCAAAATGTTGATAGCCTATATAAAAACCAAATAAGTATCTGAGATATTTGTTATTGATTTTATTTGAAGGATTTTCTTGTGTTTCCATAATTATTGTCATTATTTCTTCATGTTCCATGAAAAGAATTTTGTGAATATTTTATCTTAGATCATGAGTTATATATATCATGTATGATTAAAATAATTTGAAAGTGCAAAAAAATTAAAAAGTGAATCTTTGTATTAACTAAACTCCAAAAAGAGTTGTTATGGAAGGGAAATGACAGGATGTTGCAAAGGAATTATTGTTTATGTTCTATTTTATTATCGATGATTATGTGTATGCATATATTTTATAATTCTAGAAGTAATTGGTATTGCATAATGCAGACAAAGAACCTTAAAGACATGCAAAATATGCCGAAGATATCGAAGTTCAGAAAGGCAAGTAGAAATAACATAAGGTTGTGTTTCACAGAGACAATTGGTAATTGAAGATAAAATTTTCAAAGATACGAACACCGAGGATGGTCTTATTTCTAGGGGGGTGAGGATGCAATATCCTCTCTATGACCCCAATTTTTCTATAAGTGTACAATGTATTACTTGTTATTTTTTCTACTTTTAATCAATATTATCTAGGATCTTAACTAAAATAATAACAAGCACAACATAACACAAGAAACACAAATATTTTCCTTGGGGAAATCATAAAGGAGAAAACCCCGCAAATTCCTCATAGCTAGAATCATCATTAATACAATATCACAAAATGGAAAACCCCAAAACAAGATAGTCTTTTGCATCTCTCTCTCTTTATCCTATGGGAACTGGTCTTCTCTCTCACACTTATGCGAACTCAAATGAGTGAGTGTGTGTCCAAATGAGAGAGCCTTCTTTCTATTTATACTTTACTTTTGGGGTGACCTTTTAACTGACTAGGTGTTGATGTCCCGAAATTCGCAGCACCAGTAGTAGGGATTCTCCCCAGTAAGTAAGCCCAATTAGATCGCTCACCATTTGGTGTGGGGAATCCGTCTGGTTGACGGTCCGGCTACCATATTTGTGATTGTTAAAGTTCTTTACCGGTTGCGGCCCGGTTCACCATTTATGTAATTTTATCTTTAATTATGAGATGCAAGTGCCCTAATTAAATGCATATAACTTAGATCTAATAGGTAGGGGCCTCACAAAGTGATGCGCAGGTTCTTACCTCTCATCTTACCACATCCACCTTATCAATTCGCTTATTTTCTATCTTATACTAAAATAACTATCATATCCTATCCCTGCAGGGAGAAAATTTGAATTAAGAGTAATATACTGGAAATGTAAATACAAGTCTAACAAATAGTTGTTTCAACACAACATCCACATTTACAGCAGAAAGAATACCAAAGATAGCCCTAATATAATTAAAACAATTATTACTCATTTACACATAAACCTTTGCATACAAATTAAAATCATTCATCACCAATGAATTAGTTCAAGAAAGTTAGAATGATCTCACGGTATGAGTTATGAATGCAACAAGAAATAATTCCACATTAAGCATTCCACACATTCCAGGAAAAAATCTCTGTGCAACTTTCCCCAGCAAACAAATCCTTCTTATTAGCAGAAAAATAGTTCTCTTACAAAATGGTCCAGCTTCTATTATGCTAGAAAAAGTTTGTACCTATGTATTCTCCTCCTCTATTTATCTTACAAAGGAATTCGTCCTCTACTGACTCTTCATTCATCCTAACCCTAGGAATTCCCAAAATTTTGTCTTCTAGTGCTTACATTAGAAAATACAAAAAAGATATTTATAATTCAGATTTATGTGGGACCAACCAAACTAGAGAAATATTCTCCCCACGCATTAGCCCCTTCAAATATGACATTAAGTCTACTAGGATCCAATACTTGTAAGGAGACTTCATGATATGACAGTTGAGTCTCAATGTGCGCCAACCCTTCTTTTGCGGCCTTGTAGCTATCTTCCAAGAAATATGCATGTATGGATGCTTGCCCTACAAAGTGGTGAATTTCTTCTTCAGTGAGGGCGTCCAACTTTCTGATGTATTCTAATTCTCCCTGCAACCCACTCTGCAATTCCGCTATGCGTAGATATTTTGAAGGAAGTTTGTTCATGTTCGGGAGCGAAGGGAGATGACACTTTTTATGAACTTGCTGGATTTTCTCGTAAAAATCCTGACATTTATGAATAGTGTTTGGAATGTAATTATTTAGCTTTCTAGAAGCCTTCCTGCAAAATTCCAGAAGCTCCATTTCTGACTTGAAGTTTGCTGATGTCTTTGGAGGAAAATTGTCAGGGTATTCAGAGTTGGTTTCTCTCGAGACCATTTGGATCCTAACCTTTTCTGCAACATCATACAACCTTTTCCTGAATGCTAATGACTCTGCAGCTATCTCATTCATCCTTGACATCACCAACTTCATCTTGAATATTTCATTTATGAGAAATTCTTGGGAATGGTATATTCATTCTTGAATCTTGTAGGATAGACCGAAAAATGGAGTTATGTCTAGCTTCCTCTTATCTTCCAACTCCAGTTGCTCCGCTAAAGATTCATTTTCCTTAACCAACTCTTCCATCTCAACATTCAACGCTTTGACCTATTGGTTTGCGGCCAACTCTCCTAATTCTAGATGAGTGATCTGAGCTTCAAAGTTGATCCTCTCTCCCTCCATAATCATTAACTGTACATTTAATGCTTCTGTTTCTGTGTCCTAAATCGGGTATTCATTCATTATCGTTTCCTTTTTAGATAGGAGGGTGCCATGTTCCCTTTTCAATTCCATCCCTTCACCTTGCTCCTTTACAAAATTATCTTTTAATTTGAGCATCTTCTCCTTACTTTGCTCAATATTGTTCATCAATTTTCCAATATTATCTGCATTCGCATGCGCAACAACTATGTTGAAAGATGTCATGAACTGTGGGTCTTTGTGTGTACCCTCCATGATGGTGCTCTCCTGAACAGGGACGACATCGGGTTTGGAACCGATTTTTAGCCTCTTTTATTCTCTCTTTGTGATGGTTTTCCTTTTCTGATCAAAATGATAGTGTCCAATTTGGCCATGGTATGATGCTTTGACGAGGTGAATGTGGTAAGACCGACATCCTGAAATGGGAAGTGTCCTCCGGTGATTATTACATCAGACATATTAGGTGGGTCTGTGTCCATATCTTGCACATTCATGCTTTCTTTTCCACAACTTCCTTGGAATTTTCTTCCTCCTCCTTTTTCTTTTGTTGTTCAGCTGCTTCTTTGTCCGCTCTTTCTCTCATTTCTTCCAACCTTGCGGCTTCTTCTTTCTGGATCCTTTCAATAACTTCCCTCTGGACTCTTTTAGTCTCTTCTTTCTGAATTCTGTTAGCCTCTTCTTTCTGGATCTTTTCGGATTCTTCCTTCTGGATTCTTTCTCCCTATTCAAATAGATTCCTCTCAGCTTCTGCTAACTGCAACCTTATGACTTCATCCTTTTGTTTCCTTTCTGCATCCTCCTTTTTCTTCCTCTTTGCTTCCTTGAGAGTGTTAGCCTTAGAACTGGAACTGGCTTCACTTTTGTGATGAAAACCCTTTTTCAGCTCAGTCATGTTTCCTATGCTCCGATAAACTTCTTCATCTTTCAAGAAGAGATGCACGTATTCAAAGATAATCTTGCAGGAAGCACAATGGGAAGCGACCTTACCTTCGCTACCATTCCTTCTGAAAATGTTAGTCCCAAAATGAAAGACCTATAAATCCTTAACAAAATCCTCATCCTCCTTTGCCTTGTGGAATTTGTATGCTCCGATAGTGAATGGAAAAGGTGGGTAGGAAGTCATTTTCTTGTCATGAAGAAACTTACCAACCCCATTGATGAAAACTTGTCTCACGACCTCTTTATGTACAACAAAAACAGTGGCATACTGAGGAAATAGAGAAGGGGGCTGGGTTCCCCCATACATTCTGATATATGTTCCTTCCATGGAGAAGTAATAATATCCATGTTCCTCTATAATTGAAAAGGCATTCTCAGAGATACAATTCAGTTCTTCATTGAAGATTGGCTGGTATAGTGGCATGATTAACCCCTCACAAATGAGCTTGTAGTTACTTGCGCATTTGTGATCCCATGTCATATGATAGGATACATGGAGGGGAGATTCAGCTAGCCTCCAAACACATCCCAAAAAACAGAAAGGGTGTCTAATCAATATGAAATCCAAGAGGTAAGAGGACATGAAAAATTCATCTTTCTTCTGTGTCAGTCCCCCTTGGACTATGATAATGTGTGACACCATACTCTCGAAAATGATATCTGCCTAGTTGAAAAATGCACCATGTGTGGCGATGTGGTACATCACTAGTACCCAGCTAAGTTTATATGTACTTTTGCTTGCTAGGCAAAAAACCTGGCTTAACATCAGAGCTATGATTCTATACGGGGTCTGCAAGTGTTGACTATCGTATTCTCTGCTAGTCCTTGGTCTCAACTGTCTTTCAGGGACCATCATATTCTTAGCAAACTCGAAGTGATCCATATTGGCCCCTGCTATCTAGTCATCGGTCATCATGATTTTAGGAGAAGGAAGCTTGTAGGATTCAACTATGTGAAGTGGTTGGAAGGATGCAAGCCATTCTCCTTTGAAATCGGAAATAATCCTGGTGTTAGCATCTACATGGGGAAAAATCCACCTGATAACTTCTGAGCATGGGAATAATTATGGGCGTGTGGTTTCCTTATGGAGGCCGAACCTCTTTATCTTCTGGTAGACCATTTATTCTTCGATGGAAGCGGCAGGGACATTTCCATCTCTGATGGCTCGATATAGTTTGCCCCATTGGAATTCTGGAGTTCCTTAAGTCATGTCTTTAGTATCTCCAAACATTATCTCTAGTGAGGTATCTAATAATATCTCTACGTCTGAGTTCGATTCTACTAACTTGGACTTTCACTTAGCGGACCTCTTGTGCACATCAAGTCTGTTGAGACACAGAATGAACCAATGAGGAATCCAAATGTTAAATGAGCAGAATTTGAGCAATGTTAAAATGTTATGAGTGTTTGTTTTACTTTATTTTTCAATGAATGTTTTCAAGTACAAATTTGTTTGCATTAAAATTGAACCTTAGGGTGACAGACAAATTTTCTTTGCACAAACAACTTATAGAAATAAAAATGAAGCTTGGAGATACTACAGAAAACATAAACAATCAAGCAAATAATGTTTTTCATGCTGAAAGAAAAGTTATTAAGTTTCAAAAAGTCCTAGGAATGTGCATAAACATGGAAAGTAGGGTGCGCCTGGACAAGTAGAAACATTCCCACACATCTTTAACCAATGGTTGTTTCAGTTTTAAAAATCCCCGCTCGAAAGAAAACATGCCTTCTTCTCTAACCAAAACTCATCTCGACGGGCACGACGATCTAAAAAAGACTAAGATAGAGAGAGATGTCGCGTGCGTCTTGAAGACAAATGAAGGTTCGGCGGCATGAGTGTTTTCTTAGACATGCAGAAACTTGAACTACAAGCCAGGACCAAAAATGGTCTTCTGTGTGGTTTCAAGTTGCTTAAAAACCATGGTAAAACGTAGAAGCCGTTGGTCAAGGATGACTCAACCAGTCAAAACACACATTCATAACGACGAATGAAGGTACACAGGTTATGACGGGTGAGTGGGATAAGGTGGATAACACTGAGCGGGGATTTTAGCTAGTTACAGTGTCCTTAAGTGACAAAAGAAAAAATGGAACTAAGCCTGAACTAGGATGAAATCCCCCCCAAAACCTTGCAAAGCTCAAAGCCAATCAACAAAGGCCCAAAATAAAGTTTAAAACAAACACCAAGCAACCAATTAAAAATGAAAAACGTGTTAGACTGCCTACCTGTCACCGGTGGAGTGGCTTGGCTGGTGAGTGACCCTGTCAGTGGGATACTTTGCGTCCTATGACCAACGGTTGCTTAAGATGCTCCAACGACATTTCTTTTTCTTTTGCAAAAAAAAATTAAACCCCCATTTTCTATATATAAACAAATAAACCCGGCATAAATGTGAACGGTGTTGGTGGGTGGGGTCACTTAATGACTCTATCCGCTGCCTCTAATGCCTCTTTTTGCGCTAACCAAAAAAACTCTCGTCGACCATTTCGGCGGATTTTCCCTTGTCTCCGCGAAATGGTCGCGATAACTCATCAAAATGCTCCGAGTTGATCGATGGGTCTTCATCAGGACCACGAAATGGTCAGCGTGGTTCTGTAGAAACCTGTGACATAATCGGTGAGTTTTTCTCAAATCATGGAAAAACATTCCCAATGCAAGGTTGGCCCAAGGGTCACGACATGTCGGCGAAAAATCAGGTCAAAGTGAAAAGGTCGACGAATCCTATCCAAAACACCGTGAAACGGTCGACGCTTTGCTCAAATGGGAGCGAAATGTCGGTGAGAAACTATCTAAATGGCCACAACAAAGACCGGGGCAGACTCGTCAAAACGCAACGATTGGTCGGCGTGAACTCAACAAAACAAAATGTTAGGTCTATGCTAACTCACCCAAAATCTCTGAAACACTGGGCGAAAACCACCAGGAGGCAATGAAACAGTCAGCGCTTACTCACCAAAAAACTCCGAAATGTCGGTGAAATTTGTCCACATCGCTGCGATTTGGTCGGTGCGAATTCATCAAAATGATGCGACTATTCTGGCAAAAAAATCAGAGCTGTACCCACACTGAAAAACATTTGTTCTTCAATATTTTCTAAGAAAATTCTAAGTCTGAAATGGGAAATGGTCCAAGAAGAAAAAAAAACTCTAAAAAATAAAGGAGGGGCCCTACAATTTTTTGAAAATTTTGGGGAAATGGTTGCAGCAGTAGCAATTGGCTATTCACTGGTGAACACAGATCTATGAATAATCCCTCTTTAAGGTCAAAAAATCATACATGTTGTTGACCCTGTATATAACATAACATTTTAAAGACCAGATTTCATACAGGAGAGTACTCCTACTTATATCACATTGGTCATTGGGGAATAAGGGTAACTTTGAACCAGACTTCTTGATCACTCTCCCGAGGCCAAAATGTGGGTTTCATTTTAGTTCCATCTTTTGGGTGCCTGATAAATAGGACTCCACAGGATCATAACAAAATCACACAGATGTATTCGTTTGTTCCTCATTCCCATGCCGTCAGCATTCCTTTATATGCTTTCTTTATTGATGATTTTTTTCATCTAAGTCTTCCATGATAGCTTCCTTCAATCCTTGGCATTTGACTTGGGTCCTTCCATCCATAATGTCCTTTTGTGTGAGAAAGAGAGTTAATTGTTTGTCATGCTCACGGACGGAGAAGGACCTTGCTAAGATGACTACTATGACAACTTTATTGACTAGATATCTTCGTTTATCACAACCATTTCTTTGATGGAGATGAAATTTTCTGGAAATGTAACTCTTTGATGTAAGCTCCTTTGGTTTTTAATTTGCAGCATGGGATCATTTTAAATTCCATACATCTATGACACCTGCTTCCTCTTCGTGGGTCCATCATAGTGAGATGCCTAAGATGATATTTTATGTGAGCTGAATGGAGCCCCAAGATAGTAATTCAAAAATCATAAGTCATAGTTAATTTACTGGGATTACATGACTCAATTATGAAACTAAAGCGTATTTTCCCTTTCTAAAAACTGATCAACAAATATCAATGTCACATAGAGAAAACTTTCGTTTATAAGTAGATTCTGACTTTTTAGGAGATGCCTTTGAGATTGATCAGAGTCCTATATTTCCATATACCAGTATGTTGGTTTGTGGTTTATTTGAAATGAAATAAAGGGAAACAAACAATAAGAAAACAAAAAGAAGTTGACGAAAAGAAGATAAGACAAACTAAACTATTCAAATCAGAAAACAACAAAGTTGAAAAAATAAACAAAGGAAAAGTTTATTTATCTACAAAAGTGATCCTAAACCTAAGTAAAGTATTGTTTCAAAGCAAGGCCATTGACATGGATATTCTCTTCCTCCCCTTGTAAATATTTCATTTTATATGTCGACAAGCCAAGCTTTTCGGCAACCTGGTAAGCGCCAAGCCATAATTGTTGAAATTTCGTATGCTTCCCTTTTCCTCATGTGGGTGATCCCACTTCAAAACTAAGTCTCCTACCTCAAAAGTTATTTTACCGGACTTATGTTTATCAAACCATTTCTTAACAATATCTTGGTGCTAACAGAATCTATCTTTGGCCTTTTGTCGTGATTCTTCGCATTTCAGCAAGGTATTGATTCGTGACTGTAGGATTTCACTACTGGAACCTCGAGAGGCCTGGGCTAATTGCAGGGATGGGAGTAGTATATTAGGTGGGAGTATGGATTCTTTCCCGTAAACTAGCGTATAAGGGGAGAATCCTAAGGAATTATTTGGAGCAACCCTATCTTCCCATAAAGCATTTGGGAGGGTTGTATGCTAGTTCCTTTGACTCTTAATGACAGTTTTCTTTAGTATTCGAATGAGACTTTTGTTTGTAGATTCATCTAGTCCATTTCCTTGGGGATAATAATTTGTTGAATAATGAAATTTTATTACTCTTTCATAAGAAAATGCGGTTAATTTAAAAGATGAGAAATAAGTTGCATTATCAAAAGCTAAGTAAATTGGAACCCCAAACCTGGTTATGATGTTTTCTTGCACGAATCCGATGACTGCATCTTCGTTCACTTTATGCAAAGGAGCAGCTTTTGTCCACCGTGTGAAATAATCAGTAGTTGTGAGGATATACTGGTGCTGTAGAGAATAATTTTGATTAATTTCCCCAATAACGTCTATGCCCCATTGCTCGAATGGTTCAGAGATAACAACTAGCTGCAATGGTCCTACTACTTTTGTCCATCTTCCAGCACTCCTTTGACATACATCACATTTTATGGCATGAGCATGAGATTCTTTGAAAAGAGTGGGCCAATAAAATATGGCTCTTAGTATTTTGTGAGAAGTATTATCACCAGAATAATGCCCCCCCTGCAGGGCGATCATGTATTTCTTTGACTACTTTATCAGCATCCTCTTTCTCAAGAAATCTAAGAAGCATCCCATCATAATTTTTTCTGAAGAGTACTCCATCAATTATCTGATAAGAAGCGGATTTAAATCTAAGTGCCCTTCTCTGTTTAGGACTCCAGTGTTCCGGTAGGTATCCTTGTTGTAAATAGTGCACCAAATCTCTGTACCAATATTTTGGATCAGTGAAGATAGGACATTCTTCGGTTAGATTCAATTCAGCTTCGTTTTCCCACTCCTGATCTTCATCGGTTGGATTTTCAGTGATCAACTTACACAGACATTGACCTTTGATCATAGTGGCTAGATTGAATTCTAAATCACTCTTGAAAAGAGGTTACCCAGTTTCCTCTTCTTTCCCCCAAATCCTTTTGCACAAATAAATATCCGACAGTAGGGTGAGGTACTACGACTTGCATTCTGTTTTTTAAAATGTAAGGCCTGAACTGTTTTACCACTTTAAATACTTCATACGCTTGATTATCTATGGCCGGGTAATTCAATTCAGCCCCTTGCAACCTAGTGCTCATGAAAAAGATTGGATATTCGTCTCCGTATTTTCCTTCTGAGTGAGCACTGTTGCGAGAGAAGTATCTGAAGCACAAGTGTATATGATAAAATCATTTTCAAAATCTGGACTTCTCAAAGAAGGTGCGTGAGCTATGGCATCTTTTATGTCTTTGAACGCAACCTTCTCGATGTCGTTCCATTTAAATTGCACACTTTGCTTCACCATTTGCTGCAAAGGTTTAACAATTTGCGCGAAATCAGGCACAAACCTTCGAACAAAATTAATTGTGCCCATAAATGATTGCATAGATTTTTTATTATGGGGCATGGGAATCCGAGCTATAGCTTCTACTTTCTTTGGAGCTATCGAGATTCCCTTCTTTGAGGTGATGTGACCCAAAATTTTTCCTTCCAGAACAACAAAAACACTCTTTTTTGGGTTCAGAGATATACCATATTTCCTGCAACGGTCAAAAATCTATTTTAAATGGAAAACATGGTGTTCTCTTTTCTTGGAGAAAACTGTTGCATCATCTAAGTATATGACCACATAGTGGCCAACTAATCCTTAGAATGAAATATCCATGGCCCTATGGAATGTGGCTCCAGCATTCATTAGGAAAAAAGCATTCTTCAATACGCGAATGTTCCCCACTTCGTGCGTAATGTAGTTTTTAATCGATCATGCTCATCCACCAATACTTGATTATAACTAGACAATCCATCTAATAGGGAGAACAATTATGAGCCTCATACCATTTGTAAGATCTGCTCCATCGATGGCACAGGAGAGTTGTCTTTGTCCGATGCTCTATTCAAGTTTCGAAAGTCGACGCATAATCTTATTTCTCCTGATTTCTTCTATACGGGGACCAGATTGGCCACCCACTCAGAGTGTCGGACCTTAAAAATAATCTTAGCATCCAGCAATTTTTTTAATTCCCTTTGTATTAATGGTTCGAGTGTTGGATGCATCCTTCATAATTGTTGTTGTAATGGTTTCACACCTAGCTTCATGGGTATCACAGGCTGTATAATGTGTGTGTCATATGTTTTCAAATCTTCGTAAGTCCATGCGAAAATGTATTTGTATTGCTGGAAACGTTTGATGAACTTACATCTTTCTCCCGGTGAACAACATTTACTCAGATTAATATTCTTGGGCTCAGCTTCTGTACCCAAGTTTACTAACTCATGTTGCATCGAGGAGCTATTGGTATTGAGAGTGGCTTGTCTTTTGAATTTGTTTTGTAAATCAAACAGACCTTCAAGAGTTCTTACTCCTTTCGGCATAAAATTTCCTTTACTTGCGTCCTTTTTCTCCAAATCCAAATTCTGTTCATCTTCATCGAGAATGGATTCTTTAAAGGCGTCTTCAGTCGTCACGAAGCTGATGATTTATTCATCATCATCAAACACCCTCATATTTGTGACATTATCAGGTACAGATGACTTGAAAATCAATTCGATAGAGCATTTTTTATTTGTCTGTACTAATCTAGAAGCAGAAGGAGCTAATAAATCAGCTGCAACATTCTGTAATCTAGGAATAGAAATTATGTTAAAAGTATCAAATTGTAAAACCAAATTCCAGACTTCAGACTGATATCCTTTTAAGTGTGGAGACAGGCAATGAATTATATTTCTTATTTGTCTGACAACTATTTTTGAATCACCAAAGACTTTTAAATTCTTGATATTCAAATTAATAGCTCTTTTTAAACCTTGAACTAGAGCTTCATATTCAAATGTGTTGATTGTACATTCAAACTCTAGCCTACAAGAGAGACACTGTTTGTTTCCTTCAAGATCAACCAGAACACCACCAGCTCTGGATCCCTCTTGTGTTTTGGAATCATCAAAGTACAAGATCCAACATTTATTGCTTGTTTTAAATACGTCAGTATTATTTCCTAAGTCAGTAACTAGTTCTTATACTATGTTACAATCAATATCATCAGTCCATGAGAATTGAAGGATATGAGAATGTTTATCTGAATCATGGCTAAGATCTTCTGTTTGATAGTTTCCCGGTTCAATTTCTAAAAACCAATTCCCCAAAACTGAAGACGAAAAAATTTGCGGGCTCATTCTTTTCCTCCAACTTAGTTACATTATGTTTGATATGAGGCTCTCTCAATACCTTGATCTGATTTTGCTTGTTCTAATATCGTAACCACAAGTGGGACCAATCTATTGCAAAATAACCATTCAGTTTTGTAGACCATTCCCTGCTCAGTATTAAACCATAAGGTTCAGGTATATCCACTACCATTATATATATGAATTGGCATTCCCTCATATCTGTAGATAATATGATAAGTACATCTTTCATCTCCCCTATGACTTTAATAGTAGACCTATCCAATCGTATGATCTGAGAAGGAGATGGTATTGGTTTCCCATTGATTTTCTTACAGATGGATAATGGCATAACATTGGATGAAGCTCCAGAATCTACCAAGCAATTATGTACATTATGATTAAAGATTTCAAATGTTAATAGGAAATGCAGAGTCTGTGATTTTGATTTTCCACCAATGCTTGCTTCGTTAATCTCAGTGTTAGACTCAACGGTTTCTAAGGTACTACTTGATTGTGGGTCAAAAGATTCTAACAATTTCTTTCTCTCCTGAGGAATATTACATAATTCAAATAAAGATATATTCGATTTAGTTTTCTTGATGTATTCAACAATATTATACCCCATATTTTATTCTTTTCTACTTCTCCCACCATTTCCTGGCTTGTTCACTAAGGATTTTGCCTGTTTATTTATTACTGTGCTTGTTTCTTTCACAACTTCAATATTTACTTTGGGTTGAGGATGCGTGATGCTAATGTTTCTCTTTGGAGCTTCCTTTGTGATCTTCACCTTAGGAAACACCAAGATTTGATATGCCACCGGTCCTTTACTTCTACTGGTAATATTCACCAATGATACTTGGACCTCTTTTGCTTGCTCTTCTTCATTCAACCCCAAAGTGGGAGCCCAGTCCCATAATACCATTGTGCTTTCCTTAGTTTTCTCTTCTTGCTCTTTTGTCTGATCTTCTTCCACCTCTTCCTGATCTATCAGTTGTGCATCCAACAATTGATTCATTACCAAAGTCATCGAATTAATCCACTGTGGGAAGCTCTTTTCAGAATGTTTTTCTTGATGAAAAGTGCAAAAATGTTCCATGCCAACCTCATTCAAATTTAGAACAGCAGAATTTTTTAGAGGCAGTAGAAGCTGTCCAATTTCTTCCATTTTCTTGTAGAAGGGCTTGAATGGTTTTCTAGATGTACTAGCTCTCTTCTCTTTCTCTAAGTCTACTATTTTGTTTGATAATTTCTGTACCATTTTAACCATGTTTTCTAGTTCACTCAAAGATTATTCCTTAGGTCTGGATAATATCCGAGGCTTCTTTTTGGTCATTGGTTTCACTTCCAATTCTAATGCGTGTTTTGAGATACTATCCAAGTCAACTTCTACCTTCTTATCCTCTTCATAATTTTCGATTATAGTAGCCTTAATCACCCTTTTAACAAACATGGCGATAGGTGGATACAGTGCTGTAGTATAGTATTCTACCAAGGATTCCTCAACGGGTTTTGTTGCAGCACTAAAACTGTTTAACAGGGTGGTGAATCTATGATTGAACTCCTGCACCTTTTCTTTTTTATCCATTCTCATAGAGAACAATTCTTTCATGAGTGTGGCAACGGTCTTTTGATTTCCAAATTTCTTTAAAAAACAACTTTCAAAACCATCCCAATCTACAATGGAATTACCTTGCAAACTGAAATACCAAGAAGATTCCCTTGGCTCAAATATGTAAGGGAAAAGTCTGTAGACCACATCTTCATGTTCAACACTTAAAAGATTTAGAGCCAAGTAAAAACTCTTCAAGTGATATTCAGAAGATATTTCTTTTCCAAAATCAAACTTGGGAAGCACCCATTCTGGATGTTTAGGCCAATCGTTCAATGGAGCAACCAAATTAAGTGGTCCTGGCCCTCCACACAGGTACATTTCCAACCATAATTCGTGGCAGAGAATGTGGTGGTGAACGAGGTGGTGAATGTGGTAGGGTATGAGGAATTTCCTAAGCTGGAGGGGATTCGGGTCTCAACTGATCAAGAGGCTCTCTGATTTCATGAAAATATAAATCCAACAACTCTTCCAAATTCTCTGCAAGCACCTAATCTCTAGTGTATTGGGTTTCTTTATTAGGAACTCGCCTTCTAGGTAATGCGGGAATTACATTTAGACCCCCGATTTTTCTTACATAAAAGTGTGTATGTCTCTAGAAGTGGTCTATCTCGTCAAATGGGACAACACATAGAGGTTCTTGATGTTCACCCCTAGAGTTTAGTTTTTCTTGAACTTTTGGTTCCAGAATGAAATCTTCTGGTATAACTGTTTCAAGTGGTTTTCCAAAGGAATCTCTTCGTACAAATGGGTCTCCTCTGCCAGCCATGCACTGGAGGCCCTCCTTCTAGCGCCAAAACTGTTGATGCCCAGAAATTCGCAGCACCAACAGTACAGATTCTCCCTGGTAAGCAAGCCAAATTAGATCGCTCACCGTTTGGTGTGGGGAATCCGTCCGGTTAACGGTCCGGCTACCGTATGTGATTGTTAAAGTTCTTTACCGTTTGCAGCCCGGTTCACTATTTATGTAATTTTATCTTTAATTATGATATGTAATTGCCCTAATTAAATGCATATAACTTGGAACTGACAAGTAGGGGCCTCACAAAGTGATGCACAGGTTCTTACCTCTCATCTTACCACACCCACCTTATCAATTCGCTTATTTTCTATCTTAAACTAAACTAACTATCCTATCCTATCCCTGTAGGGAGCAAATTTGAATTAAGAGTAATATACTGGAAATGTAAATACAAATCTAACAAATAGTTGTTTCAACACAACATCCACATTTAAACCATAAATAATACCAAATATAGCCTTGATATAATTAAAACAATTATTACTCATTTACACATAAACCTTTTCATAAAAAGTAAAATCATTCATCACCAATGAATTAGTTCAAGAAAGTTAGAACAATCTCATAGTATGATTTATGAATGCAAGGAGAAATAGTTCCACATTAAGCATTCCACACATTCTAGGCAAAAATCTATGTGCAGCTTTCGCTAGCAAACAGATCCTTCTTATTAGCATAAAAATAGTTCTCTTACAAAATGGTCCAGCTTCTATTATGCTAGCAAAAGTCTGTACCTCTGTGTTCTCCTCCTCTATTTACCTTACAAAGAAATTTTTCCTCTAGTGACTCTTCGTTTACCCTAACCCTAGGAATTCCCAAAATTTTGTCTTCTAGTGCTTACATTAGAAAATACAAAAAAGATATTTACAATTCATATTTATATGGGCCGAGACAAAATAGAGAAATATTCTCCCCGCGCATTAATCCCTTCAAATATGACATTAAGTCTTCTAGGCTCCAATACTTGTAAGGAGACTTCATGATATGACAGCTGAGTCTCAATGTGAGCCGACCCTTCTTCTGCGGCCTTGCAGCTACCTTCCAGGAAATATGCATGTATGGATGCTTTCCCTACAAAGTGGTGAATGTCTTCTTGAGTGAGGGCGTCCAAATTTCTTATGTATTCTAATTATCCCTGCAACCCACTCTGCAGTTCCGCTATGCATAGATCTTTTGAAGGAAGTTCATTCATGTTCAAGAATGGAGGGAGATGACACTTTTTATGAACTTTCTACATTTTCTCGTAAAAATCCTGACATTTCTGAATAATGTTTGTAAAGTCATTATTTAGCTTTCTAGTAGCCTTCCTGCAAAATTCCAGAAGCTCCATTTCTGACTTCAAGTTTGTTGTTGTCTTCGGAGGAAAATTGTCAGGGTATTCAGAGTTGGTTTCTCTCCAGACCATTTGGCTCTTGACCTTTTTTGGAACATCATACATCCTTTTCCTGAATGCTAATGACTCTGTAGCTATCTCATTCATCCTTTCCATCGCCAAATTCATCTTGAATATTTCATTTGTGAGAAATTCTTAGGAATGGTATATTCGTTCTTGAATATTGCAGGCTTGATCACAAAATGGAGTTATGTCTCGCTTCCTCTTATCTTCCAACTCCAGTTTCTCCACTAAAGATTCCTTTTCCTTAACCAACTCTTCTATCTGAGCTTTCAGCTCTTCAACCTGTTGGTTTGTGGCCGACTCTCCTGATTCTAGCTTAGTGATCTAAGCTTCAAAGTCCCTTCTCTCTCCCTCCATAATCATTAAAAATTTAACTGTACAGTTAATGCTTCCTTTTCTATGTCCAAAATATGGTATTCATTCATAATCCTTTCCTTTTCCGATAGGAGTGTGCCATGTTTCCTTTTCAATTGCATCCCTTCACCTTGCTCCTTTACCAAATTATCTTTTAATTTGAGCATCTTCTCCTTACTTCGCTCAATATCATTCATCGATTTGCCAACATTATCTACATTTGCTTGTGCAGCAACTATGTTGACAAATGCCATGAACTGTGGGTCTTTGTGTGTACCCTCCATGATGGCGCTCTCCTGAATAGTGACGACATCGGGTTTTGAGCCCATTTTCAGCCTCTTTTCTTGTCTCTTTGTGATGGTTTTCATTTTCTGATCAAAGATGATAGTGTCCAATTTGGCCATGGTATGATGGTTTGACGGGGTGAATCGGGTAAGACCAAGATCCTAAAATGGGAAGTGTCTTCTAGTGATTATTACATCAGACATCTCAGGTGGTTCTGTGTCCATATATTGCACATTCGAGCTTCTCTTTTCCACATCTTCCTTGGAATTTTCTTCCTCCTCCTTTTTATTTTCTTGTTAACCTGCTTCTTTGTCCGCTCTTTCTCTCACTTCTTGCAACCTTGCGGCTTCTTCTTTCTGGATCCTTTCAATCTCTTCCCTCCAGACTCTTTCAGTATCTTCTTTCTAAATTCTGTCAGCATCTTGTTTCTGGATATTTTTGGCTTCTTCCTTCTGGATTCTTTCGGCCTCTTCCAATAGCTTCCTCTCAGCTTCTGCTAACTGCAACCTTATGACTTCATCCTTTTGTTTCCTTTTTGCATCCTCCTTTTGCTTCCTCTCTGCTTCCTTGAGAGTGTTATCCTTAGAACTAGAATCGGCTCTGCTTTTGTGACGAAAAAGATTGTTCATCTTAATCATGTTTCTTGTGCTCTGATACACTTATTCATATTTCAAGAAGTGATGTGCGTATTCAAAGTTAATCTTACAGGAAGCAGAATGGGAAGCGACCTTACCTTTGCTATCGTTCCTTGGGGAATTTGTATGCTCCAATAGTGCATGGTAGCGGTGGGTAGGAAGCCCTTTTCTTGTCATGAAGAAACTTACCAACCCCATTGATGAAAACTTGTCTCACGGCCTGTTTATGTAAAACAAAATCAGTGGGATACTGAGGCAATAGAGAAGGGGGGTGGTTCCCCCATACATCCTGATATATGCGCCTTCTGTGGAGAAGTAATACTCTCCATGTTCCTCGAAAATTGACAAGGCATTCTCAGACATGCAATTCGGTTCTTCTTTGAAGATTAGCTAGTGTAGTGGCATGATTAACCCCTCACAAATGAGCTTGTAGTTACTTGCGCATTTGTGAGCCCATGTCATCTGATAGGCTACATGGAGGGGAGATTCGGCTGGCCTCCAAACACATCCCGAAATAGGGAAAGGGTTTCTGATCAATATGCAATCCAAGAGGTAAGAGGACATGAAAAATTCAGCTTTCTTCTGTGTCAGTCCCCCTTGCGCTGCGGTAATGTGTGACACCATACTCTCGGACATGATATCTGCCCAGCTGAAAATTGCACCATGTATGGCGATGTGCTACATCACTGTTACCCAGCTGAGTTTATATGTACTTCTTCTTTCTAATCCAAAAACCCGGCTTAACATCAGAGCTATGATTCTATATGGGGTCCGCAAGTGTTGACTATCGTATTCTCCACTAGTCCTTGGTCTGAACTATCTTTCAGGGACCTTCATCTTCTTAGCAAACTTGAAGTGATCCATATTGGCCCCTGCTATCCAGTCGTGGGTCATAATTATTTTAGGGGAAGGCATCTTGTAGGATGCAACTATGTGACGTTCTTGGAAGGATGCAAGCCTTATCCTTTGACATCTGAAATGATCCTAGTGTTAACATCCACATGGGGAAAAATCCACCTGATAACTTCTGAGCATGGAAATAATTCTGGGTGTGTGGCCGCCTTATGGAGGCCGAAACTCTTTATGTTCTGGTAGACCATTGATTGTTTGATGGAAGTGTCAGAGACATTTCCATCTTTGATGACTCTGTATAGTTCGCCCCATTGGAATTTTGGACTGCCTCCTATCACTGCTTTAGTATCTTTGAACATTGTCTCTAGTGAGGTATCCAATAATATCTCTACGTCTGACTCTGATTCTGCTAACTTGGACTTTAACTTGGCGGACTGCTTGTGCATATCAAGTTTGTTGAGACACAGAATGAACTAATGAGGAATCCAAATGTTTATAAACAATTCAGTATCCATGGCACAGTAAGTGAGCAGAATTGGAACAATGTTAAAATGCTATGAGTGTTTGTTTTACTTTATTTTTCCATGAAGTTTTTCAAGTACAAAGTTGTTTGCATTAAAATTAAACCTTAGGGTGACAGACAAATTTTATTTGCACAAACAACTTATAGAAAGCAAAATGCAGCTTGGAGATACTACAAAAAACATAAACAGTCAAACAAATAATGATTTTCATGCTGAAAGAAAAGTTATTAAGGTTCAAAAAGTCCCAAGAATGTACATAAACGTGGAAATCAGGGTGCACCTGGACAAGTAGAAACGTTCGAGCACATCTTTAACCAATGGTTGTTTCAGTTTTAAAAAACCCCACTCGGAAGAAAATATGTCTTCTTCTCCGACCAAAACTCATCTCGATGGGCGCGACGAGCTAAAAAAAACTACGACAGAGCGAGATGTCGTGTGAGTCTTGGAGACAAAAAAGGTTCATTGGCATGAGTATTTGCTTTGACATGGTTAAACTTGAACTACAAGCTAGGACCAAAAATAGTCTTCTGTGTGGTTTCTAGGTGCTTAAAAACCCCGGTAAAATGTAGAAGCCATTGGTTGCGGCCGACTCAACTAGTCAAAACAAACATTCATGCCGACCAAAGAAGGTAGGAGGGTTACAACGAGCGACCGGGCTAAGGTCGATAATACTGAGTGGGGAGTTTAGCTAGTTACGGTGGCCCTAAGTGACAAAAGAAAAAATGGCACCAAGCCTGAACTTAGATTACCTTGCCCCCAAAACCCTGCCAAGATCGAAGCCAATCGTAAAAGGCCCAAAATAAATTTTAAAACAAACACCAAGCAACCAATTAAAAACGAAAAAGGTGCTAGATTGCCTACCTCTCACTAGCAGAGTGGCTGGGTTGGTTAGTGAGCCTGGCGGTGAGCTACTTGGTATCCTGTGACCGGTGGTGGCTTAAATGGTCCAACGGTGTTTCTTTAGCTTTTGCAAAAAAAAAAAAACAACCCCCGTTTTCTATATATAAACAAATAAACCTGCCATAAATGCAAATGGGGTTGGTGGGTGGGGTCACTTAATGACTCTATCCACTACCTTTAATGCCTCTTTTTGTGCTAACAAAAAAAAACTCTCATTGACCGTTTCGGCGGATTTTCCCTTGTCACCACGAAACGGTCAATGATAACTCATCAAAATGCTCTGACTTGATCGGCGGGTCTTGCACAGACCGCGAAACGGTTGGCATGGTTCCGTAGAATCCTGTGACACGATCGATGGGTTTTTCCCAAATCATGGCGACACATTCTCGGCACAAGGTTGGCCAAAGGGTTGTGACACGTCGGCGAGTCTTGACCAGAAAACCGTGAAACGGTAGGCGCTTTTCTCAAACGAGAGCGAAACATCGCCGAGAAACAGTCTAAAAGGTCGCAACAAAGACCTGGGCAGACTCGTCAAAACGTAGTGATTGGTCAGTATGAACTCAACAAAACAAAATGACAGGTCTTCTCTAACTCACCCAAAATATTTGAAACGTTGGGCGAAAACCACCAGGAGGAAATGAAACGGTCAGCACTTACTCGCCAAAAAACTCCAAAACGTCGGCGAAATTTGTCCACATCGCTACGATTTGGTCGGCGCGAACTCATCAAAATGCTGCGACTATTTCAGCAAAAAAACCGGAGTTGTACCTAAGATGAAAAACATTTGTTCTTAAATATTTTCTAAGAAAATTCTAAGTCTCAAAAGGGAAATGGTCCAAGAACCAAAAAAAACTCTAAAAAATAAAGGAGGGGCCCTACAATTTTTTGAAAATTTTGGGGAAATGGTTGCAGCAGCAGCAATTGGCTATTCACTGGTGAACATAGATATCTAAATAATCCCTCTTTAAGGTCAAAAAATCATACATGTTGTTGACCCTGTATATAACATAACATTTTAAAGACTAGATTTCATACAGGAGAGTACTCCTACTTCTATCACATTGGTTATTGGGGAATAAGGGTAACTTTGAACCAGACTTCTTGATCACTCTCCCGAGGCCAAAATGTGGGTTTAATTTTAGTTCCATCTTCTAGGTTCCTACTAAATAGGACTCCATAGGATCGTAACAAAATCAGACATATGTATTTGTTTGTTCCTCATTCCCATGTTGTCAGCATTTCTTTAGTTGCTTTCTTTATTAACGAATTTTTTCATCTGAATCTTCCATGATAGCTTCCTTAAATCCTTGGCATTTGACTTGGGTCCTTCCATCCATAATGTCCTTTTGTGTGAGCAAGAGAGTTAATTTTTTGTCATGCTCACAGATAGAGAAGGACCTTGCTAAGATGACTACTACGACAACTTTATTTTCTAGATATCTTTTATTTTCACACCCATTTCTTTGATGGAGATGAAATTTTCTGGAAATGTGACTCTTTGATGTAAGCTCTTTTAGCTTTTAATTTGCAGCATGGGATCATTTTAAATGCCATACATCTGTGAGACCTGCTTCCTCTCAGTGGGCCATCATAGTTAGCTTCCTAAGATGGTTATTTATGTGAGATGAATAGATCCCCAAGATAGTAATTCAGAAATCATAAGTCTTAGTTAACTTACAGGGATTGCGTGACTCAATTATGAAACTGAAGTGGATTTTCCCTTTCTAAAAACTGATCAGCAAATAGCAATGTCACATAGAGAAAAAATTCTTTTATAAGTAGATTCTGACTTTTCAGGAGATGCCTTCGAGATTGTTCAGAGTCCTATATTTCCATATACCAGTATGTTGAGCTAGGGTTTATTTGAAATGAAATAAAGGGAAACAAATAATAAGAAAATAAAAATAAGTTGACGAAAAGAAGACAAGACAAACTACAATAATCAAATCAGAGAAAAAAAAAAAAGTTGAAAAAATAAAGAAAGGCAAAGTTTATTTATGTACAAAAGTGCTCCTAAAGCTAAGTAAAGTATTGTTTCAGAGAAAGGTCATTGACAGGGAGATTCTATTCCTCCCCTTGTAAATCTTGCAGTTCATATGTCGACGAGCCAAACTTTTCGGCAACCTGGTAAGGGCCAATCCATAAGTGTTGAAATTTCATATGCTTCCCCTTTTCCTCATGTGGGTGATCCCACTTCAGAACTAAGTCTCCTACCTCAAAATTTCTTTTACCATACTTTCGTTTATCGAACCATCTCTTGATAATATCTTGGTGTTGATGGAATCTATCTTTGGCCTTTTACCGTGATTCTTTGAGTTTCAACAGGGTATTGATTCATGACTATAGGATTTCAGTACTGGAACCTCAAGAGGGATGGGCTAGTTGCAAGGATGGGAGTATGTCTTCTTTCCCATAAAATAGCGTATAAGGGGAGACTCCTAAGGAATTCTTTGGATTAACCCTATCTTCCCATAAAGAGTTTGGGAGGGCTGTATGCCAGTAACTTTGACTCTCAATAACAATTTTCTTTAGGATTCAGATGAGATTTTTGTTTGTAGAATTGGCTAGTCCATTTCCTTGGGGATAATAATTTGCTGAATAATGAAATTTGATTCGTCTTTGATAATAAAATGCGGTTTATTTAACAGATGAGAAATAAGTTGCATTATAAAGAACTAAAGAAATTGGAACCCCAAACCTAGTTATGATGTTTTCTTGCAGGAATCCGATGACTGCATCTTCATTCACTTTACGAAAAGGAGTAGCTTATGTCCACCGTGTGAAATAATAAGTAGCTGTGAGGATATACCGGTGTTGTAGAAAATAATTTGGATTAATTTCCCCAATAACATATATGCCCCATTGCTCGAATTGTTCAGAGATAACAAATGGCTGCAATGGTCCTACTGCTTTTGTCAATCTACCAGCACTCCTTTGATATACATCACATTTTCTGGCATGAGCATGAGAGTCTTTGAAAAGATTGGGCCAATAATATCCGACTATTAGTATTTTGTGAGCAGTGATATCACCAGAATAATGTCCCCCTATAGGGCCATCGTGTAATTCTTTGACTACTTTCTTAGCATCCTCTTTCTCAAGACATCTAAGAAGTAACCCATCATAGTTTTTTCTGAAGAGTACTCCATCAATTATCTGATAAGAAGCAGATTTTAATCTGAGTGCCCTTCTCTATTTAGGACTCTAGTGTTCTGGTAGGTATCCTTGTTGTAAATAGTGCACCAAATCTCTGTACCAAGATTTTGTAGCAGTGAAGATAGGACATACTTCAGTTAGATTCAATTCAGCTTCATTTTCCCACTCCTGATCTTCATTGGCTGGATTTTCAGTGATCAAATTACACATGCCTTGACCTTTGATGATAGTGGCTGGATTGAATTCTAAATCATACTCTTACAAAGTAGTTACCCAGTTTCGTCTTCTTTCCCCTAATTCCTTTTGCACAAATAAAGATTTGACAACAGGGTGAGGTACTATGAATTTCGTTCTATTTTTTAAAATGTAAGGCCTGAACTGTTTTACCGCTTTAAATACTGCATACACTTTCTTATATGCGGTCGGGTAATTTAGGTTAGCCCCATGCAACCCAGTGCTCATGAAAGAGATTGGATATTCCTCTCCGGATTCTCCTTTATGAGTGAGCACTGTTGCGAGAGAAGTATCTGAAGCAAAGGTGTATATGATAAAATCATTTTAAAAATCTAGACTTCTCAAAGAACGTGCGTGAGCTATGGAAGCCTTTATGTCTTTGAATGCAACCATCTCGATGTCGGTCCATTTAAATTGCACACTTTGCTTCACCATTTGTTGCAAAGGTTTAACAATTTGCACGAAATCAAGCACAAACCTTCGAACAAAATTAATTGTGCCCATAAATTATTGCATAGCTTTTTTATTATGGGGCATGGGAATATGAGCTATAACTTCTACTCTCTCTGGATCTTTTGAGATTCCCTTCTTTATGATGATGTGACCCAAAAAATTTTCTTCCAGAACAAAAAAAACACTCTTTTTTGGGTTCAAAGATACACCATATTTCCTGCAACGGTCAAAAATCTGTTTTAAATGGAAAACATGGTCTTCTCTTTTCTTGGAGAAAAATGTTACATCATCTAAGTATATGATCACACAGTGGCCAACTAATACACTGAATGAAATATCCATGTCCCTCTGGAATGTGGCTCCAACATTCATTAGGCCAAAAGGAATTCTTCGATACGCGAATGTTCCCCACTTCATGTGAGATGTAGTTTTTAATCAATCATGATCATGCACCAATACTTGATTATAACCAGAGAATCAATCTAATAGGGAGAAAAATTCTGATCTTGAACCATTTGTAAGATCTGTTCCATCGGTGGCACAAGATAGTTGTCTTTGTCCGATGCTTTATTCAAATTTCGAAATTTGATGCATAATCTTATTTCTCCCGATCTCTTCTGTACGAGGACTAGATTGGCCACCCACTCAGAGTATCGGACCTTAAAAATAATCTTAGCATCCAGTAGTTTTTTTAATTCCTTTTGTATTAATGGTTCGAGTGTTGGGTGCATCCTTCGTAATTGTTGCTGAAATGGTTTCACACCTAACTTCATGGGTATCACATGTTGTATAATGTGTGTGTCATATGTTTTCAAATCTTTGTAAGTCCATCCGAAAACGTCTTTGTATTGCTGGAAAAGTTTGATGAACTTACATATTTCACCTGGTGAACAACATTTACCCAGATTAATATACTTGGGCTCAGCTTCTGTACCCAAGTTTACTAATTCATGCTGTATCGAGGAGCTATTGGTCTTGACATTGGCTGGTCTTCTGAAATTGTTCTGTAAATCAAACAGACCTTCAAGAGTTCGTACACCTTTCGACATAAAATTTCCTTTACTTGCGTCCTTATTCTACAAATCCAAATTGTGTTCATCTTCATCAATTATGGATTGTTTGAAGGCGTCTTCATTCTTTCAGAAGCTGATGATTTGTTCATCATCATCAAACACCCTCATATTTGTGACATTATCAGGTACAGATGGCCTAAAAATAAATTTGATAAAGAATTTGTTATTTGTCGGTACTAATCTAGAAGCATAAGTATCTAATAAATCAGCTGCAACATTCTGTAATCTAGGAATAGCATTTATGTTAAAAGCATCAAATTGTGAAACCAAATTCCAGACTTCAGATTGATATGCTTTAAAGTGTGGAGACATGCAATCAATTGTATTTCTTATCTATCTGACAACTATTTCTGAATCACCAAAGACTTTTAAATTCTTGATATTCAAATTAATAGCTCTTTTTAAACCTTGAACTAGAGCTTCATATTCAGCTCTGTTGTTTGTACATTCAAACTCTAGCATACAAGAGAGAAATTGTGTGTTTCCTTTAGGATCAACTAGAACACAACCGCCTTCAGATCCCTCTTGTATTTTGGAACCATCAAAGTACAAGATCCAAAATTTTTTTATGTTTTAAATACGTCAGTATTATTTCCTAAGTCCGTAACTAGTTCTACTATGTTACAATCAATATCACAAGTCTGTGAGAATTGAAGGAGATCAAACTATTTGTCTGAATCATGGATAACATCTTCCGTTTGATAGTTTCCCAGTTTAATTTCTAAAAAATTATTCCCCAAAACTGAAGACAAAAAATTTACAGGCTCATTCTTGTCCTCCAACTAAGTTACATTTTGTTTCATATGAGGCTCTCTCAGTAACTTGATCTGATTTTGCTTGTTCTGATATGGTAAACAAAAGTGGGACCAATTTGTTACAAAATAACCATTCAATTTCGTAGACTAGTCCCTACTCACTATTAAACCATAAGCTTCAGGTATATCCACTACCATGATATATATGAATTGACATACCCTCGGATTTGCACATAATCTGATAAGTACATCCTGCATCTCCCTTATGACTTTAACAACTGACTTGTCCAATTGTATGATCTGAGAAGGAGATAGTATTGGTTGCCCATTTATTTGCTTACAGATGGATAATGGCATAACATTGGATGACGCTCCAAAATCTACCAAGCAATTATGTACGTTATGATTAAAGATTTCAAACGTTAACAGGAAAGGAAGAGTCTGTGATTTTGATTTTCCATCAATTCTTGCTTCGTTAATCTCAGTATCAGACTCAATAGTTTCTAAGGTACTACTTGATTGTGGGTCAAAAGCTTCTAAAAAATTCTTTTTCTACTGGGGAAGATTACATAATTCAAATAAATATATATTTGCTTTAGTTTTCTTGATGTATGCAACAATATCATACCCCATATTGTATTCTTTTATGCTTCTCCCACCATTTCCTGGCTTGTTCACTAAAGCTTTTTCCTGTTTATTTATTATTGGGCTTGTTTCTTTCACAACTTCAGTATTTACTTTGGGTTGAGGCTGGGTGATGCCAATATTTCTCTTTGGAGCTTCCTTTGTGATCTTCACCTTAGGAAACACCAGGCTTTGATCTGCCACTGATCCTTTACTTCTAGTGTTAATATTCACTGATGATACTTGGACCTCTTCTGCTTTCTCTTCTTCATTCAACCCCAAAGTGGGTGCACAGTCTCATAATACCCTTGTGGTTTCCTTAGTTGGCTCTTTTTTCTCTTTTTCTGATCTTCTTCCACCTCTTCCTGATTGGTCAGTTGTGCATCCAACAATTGATTCATTACCAAAGTCATCGAATTAATCCACTCTGGGTAGCTCTTTTCATAATGTTGTTCTTGATGAAAAGTGCATAAATGTTCCATGCCAACCTCATTCAAATTTAGAACAGCATAATTTTTTACAGGCGGTAGAAGCTGTCCACTTTCTTCCCTTTTCTTGTAGAAGGGCTTGAATGGTTTTCTAGATGTACCAGCTCCCTTCTCTTTCTCTCAGTCTACTATTTTGTTTGATAATTTATATACCATTTTAACCACGTTTTCTATTTCATTCGAGGATTCTTTATTAGGTCTTGATAATATTAGAAGATTTTTGCTGGCCATTGGTTTCACCTCCAATTATAATGTGTGTTTTGAGATACTATCCAAGTCAGCTTCTACCTTCTTAGACTCTTCATAAATTTCTATTAAAGTAGCCTTAATTGCCCTTTTAACAAACATGGCTATAGGTGGATACAGTGCTGTAGTATAATATTCTACCAAGGATTGCTCAGTGGGTTTTGTTGCAGCATTAAAATTGTTTAACAGGGTAGTGAATATCTCATTGAACTCCTGCACCTTTTATTTCTTATATATTCTCATACATAAAAATTCTTTCATGACCGTGGCAACGATATTTTGATCTCCAAATTTGTTTAAAAAACATCATTCAAAATCGTCCCAATCTACGATGGAATTAGCTTGCAAACTGAAATACTAAGAGGAGGCCCTTGGATGAAACATCTAAGGGAAAAGTCTGCGGACCACATCTTCATGTTCAACATTTAAAAGATTCAGATCCAAGTAAAAACTCTTCAAGTGATCTTCGGCAGAGATGCCTTTTCCAGGATCAAACTTGGGCAGCACCCATTCTGGATGTTTGGGAAAATTGTTCAATGGAGCAACCAAATTAAGTGTTCCCTTGGCCCTCCACGTAGGTACATTTCCAGCCGTAATTGGCAGCGTAGAATGTGGTGGTGAGCGAGCTGGTGAATGTGGTGGGGTATGAGGAATTTCCTGAGCTGGAGGGGATTCGGGTCTCAACCGATCAAGAGGCTCTATGATTTCTTGAAAAGATAAATCCAAAAACTCTTCAAAATTATCTACAACCACCGAATCTCTGGTGTATTGGGTTTCTTTCTTAGGAACTCTCCTTATAGGTAATGTGGGAATTACATTTAGACCCCTGAGTTTTCTTACGTAAGAGCATGTATGTCGTCGGAAGTGGTCTATCTCTTCAAATGGGATAGCGTATAGAATTTCTTGATGTTCACCCCCATAGTTTAGGTTTTCTTGAACTTTTGGTTCCGGAATAAAATCTTCTAGTATAGTTGTTTCAATTGGGTTTCCATAGGAATCTCTTTGTAAAAATGGGTCCCCTCTGCAAGCCATGCACTGGCGGCCCTCCTTCTAGTGCCAAAACTGTTGATGCCCTGAAATTCGTAGCACCAGCAGTAGGGATTCTCCCCGGTAAGCAATCCCAATTAGATTGCTCACTGTTTGGTGTGGGGAATCCATCCGGTTAACGGTCCGACTACCGTATGTGTGATTTTTAAAGTTCTTTACCGATTGTGGCCTGGTTCACCGTTTATGTAATTTTATATTTAATTATGAGATGCAAGTGCCCTAAGAAAATGCATATAACTTGGAACTGACATGTAGGGGCCTCATAAAGTGATGCGTAGGTTCTTACTTGTCGTCTTACCACACCCACCTTATCAATTCACTTATTTTCTATCTTAAACTAAAGTAACTATCCTATCCTATCCCTGTAGGGAGAAAATTTGAATTAAGAGTAATATACTAGAAATGTAAATACAATTCTAACAAATATTTGTTTCAACACAACATCCACATTACAGCAGAAAGATTACCAAAGATAGCCCTGATATAATTAAAACAATTATTACTCATTTACACATAAAACTTTGCATAGAAAGTAAAACCATTCATCATGAATGAATTAGTTCAAGAAAGTTAGAACGATCTCACAGTTCAGATTTATGTGGGCACAACCAAACTAGAGAAATATTCTCCCCACACATTAGCCCGTTAAAATATCACATTAATTCTACTAGGCTCCAATACTTGTAAGGAGACTTCATGATTTGACAACTGAGTCTCAATGTACGCCAACCTTTTTTCTGTGGCCTTGCAGCTATCTTCTAGGAAATATGCTTGTATGGATGCTTGCCCTACAAATTGGTGAATGTCTTCTTCAGTGAGGGCATCCAACTTTCTGATGTATTCTAATTCTCCCTGCAACCCACTCTGCAGTTCTGCTATGCGTAGATCTTTTGAAGGAAGTTTGTTCATGTTCGGGAGCAGAGGGAGATGTCGCTTTTAATGAACTTACTGTATTTTCTCGTAAAAATCTTGACATATCTGAATAGTGTTTGGAATGCCATTATTTAGCTTTCTAGCAGCCTTTCTGCAAAATTCTAGAAGCTCAATTTCTGACTTCAAGTTTGCTGTTGTCTTTGGAGGCAAATTGCCAGGGTATTCAGAGTTGGTTTATCTCCATACCATTTGGCTCCTGACCTTTTCTGAAACATCATATAGCCTTTATTTGAATGCTAACGACTCTGCAGCTATCTCATTCATCCTTTCCATCACCAACTTCATCTTGAATATTAAATTTGTGAGAATTTCTTGGGAATGGTATATTCGTTCTTGAATCTTACAGGATGGATCACAAAATGGAGTTATATTTATCTTCCTCTGATCTTCCAACTCCAGTTGCTCCACTAAAGATTCATTTTCCTTAACCAATTCTTCTATCTAAGCTTTCAGCTCTTCGACTTGCTGGTTTGCGGACGACTCTCATGATTCTAGCTGAGTGATTTTAGCATCAAAGTCGCTCCTCTCTCCCTCCATAATCATTAACTATACAGTTAATGATGACTTTTATCTATCCAAAATATTGTATTCAGTCATTATCCTTTCCTTTTCGGTTAGGAGGGTGCCATGTTTCCTTTTCAATTCCATCCCTTCACCTCGCTCCTTTACCAAATTATATTTAATTTGAGCATCTTCTCCTTACTTTGCTCAATATCGTTCATCAATTTTCCAACATTATCAACATTCACTTGCGAAGCATCTATGTTGACAGATTCCATGAACTGTGGGTCTTTGTGTGTACCCTCCATGATGGTGCTCCCATGAACAGTGACGACATTGGGTTTGGAGCCCATTTTCAACCTCTTTTCTTGTCTCTTTGTCATGGTTTTCCTTTTCTGATCAAAGATGATAGTTTCCAATTTGGCCACGGTATGATGCTTTGACGGGGTGAATGGGGTAAGACCGAGCTCCTGAAATGGGAAGTGTCCTTCGGTGATTATTACATCGGACATGTTAGGTGGGTCTATGTCCATATCTTGTACATTCGGGCTTCTCTTTTCCACAACTTCCTTGGACTTATATTCCTCCTCCTTTTGCTTTTGTTGTTCAACTCCTTCTATGTCCGCTCTTTCTCGCATTTCTTGCAACCTTGTAGCTTCTTCTTTCTGGATCCTTTCAATCTCCTCCATCCGCACTCTTTCAGTCTCGTCTTTCTGAATTCTATCAGCCTCTTCATTCTGGATCTTTTCGGCTTCTTCCTTCTGGATTATTTTGGCCTCTTCCAATAGCTTCCTCTCAACTTATGCTAACTGCAACCTTATGACTTCATCCTTTTGTTTCCTTTTTGCATCCTCCTTTTTCTTCCTCTCTACTTTTTTTAGAGTGTTAGTCTTAGAACTGGAACCGGCTCCACTTTTGTGACGAAAACGCTTGTTCAGCTCGGTAATGTGTCCTACACTCCAATACACTTCTTCATCTTTCAAGAAGAGATGCGTGTATTCAAAGTTGATCTTGTAGGAAGAAAAATGGGTAGCGACCTTACCTTCGCTATCGTTCCTTCTAAAAATATTAGTCCCAAAATGAAAGGTCTCTAAATCCTTAACAAAATCCTCAGCCTCCTTTTACTTGGGGAATTTTTATGCTCCAATAGTGTATGGAAGTGGTGGGTAGGAAGCCTTTTTCTTGTCATGAAGAAACTCAACAACCCCATTGATGAAAACGTGCCTCACGGCCTCTTTATGTACAAAAAAATCAGTTGCATACTGAGGCAATAGAGAAGGGGGCTGGGTTCCCCCATACATCCTGATATATGTGCCTTCCACGGAGAAGTAATAATCTCCATGTTCCTCGATAACTGACAAGGCATTCTCGGACATACAATTCGGTTCTTCTTTGATGATTAGATGGTATAGTGGCATGATTAACCCCTCACAAATGAGATTGTAGTTACTTACACATTTGTGATCCCCTGTCATCTGATAGGATACATGGAGGAGATATTCGGCTGGCCTCCAAACACATCCCAAAATAGGGAAAGGGTGTCTGATCAATATGCAATCCAAGAGGTAAGAGGACATGAAAAATTCAGCTTTCTTCTATGTTAGTCCCCCTTGTGCTGCGGCAATGTTTGACGCCATACTCTCGGAAATGATATCTGCCCAGTTGAAAATTGCACCATGTGTGGCGATGTGGTACATCACTAGTACCCAACTGAGTTTATATGTACTTCCGCTTGATAAGCCAAAAAACTGGCTTAACATCAGAGCCATGATTTTATACAGGGTCTGCAAGTGTTGACTATCGTATTCTCTGCTAGTCCTTGGTCTCAACTGTCTTTTAGGGGTCGTCATCTTCTTAGAAAACTCGAAGTGATCCATATTGGACCCTTCTATCCAGTCGTCGGTCATCATAATTTTAGGGGAAGGCATCTTCTAGGCTGCAACTATGTGAAGTGGTTGGAAGGATGCAAGCTCTTCTCCTTTGACATATGAAATGATCCTGGTGTTAACATCCACGTGGGGAAAAATCCGCCCGATAACTTCTGACCATGGGAATAATTCTGGGCGTGTGCCCGCCTTATGGAGGCCGGACCTCTTTATGTTCTGGTAGACCATTGATTCTTCAATGGAAGCATCAGGGACATTTCCATCTCTGATGGCTCCGTATAGTTCACCCCATTGAAATTCTGGAGTGCGTCCCATCACGATTGTAGTATCTCCGAACATTGTCTAGGTATCCAATAATATCTCTACGTCTGAGTCTGATTCTTCTAACTTGGACTTTCACTTGGTGGACCACTTGTGCATATCAAGTCTGTTGAGACACAGAATGAACCAATGAGGAATCCCAATTTTTATAAACAATTAAGTATCCATGGTACAGTAAATGAGCAGAATTAGAACAATGTTAAAATTCTATGAGTGTTTGTTTTACTTTATTTTGCAATGAATTTTTCAAGTACAAATCTGCTTGCATTAAAATTAAACCTTAGGGTGAAAGACAAATTTTCTTTCCATAAACATCTTATAGAAAGCAAAATGCAACTTGGAGATACTATAGAAAACATAAAAAGTCAAGCAAATAATGATTTTAATGCTAAAAGAAAAGTTATTAAGGTTCAAAAATCCCAGGTATGTGCATAAACGTGAAAAGCAGGGTGCACCTAGACAAGTAGAAACATTCTAGCACATCTTCTCTGACCAAAACTCATCTCGATGGGCGCAATGAGCTAAAAAAACTATGAAAGAGTGAGATTTCATGCGAGTCTTGTAGGCAAAGTGGTGAATGTCTTCTTCAGTGAGGGCATCCAACTTTCTGAAGTATTCTAATTATCTCTGCAACCCACTCTACAGTTACGCTATGCATAGATCTTTTGAAGGAAGTTCGTTCATGTTCGGGAGTAGAGGGAGATGACAATTTTTATGAACTTGTTGGATTTTCTCATAAAAATCCTGACATTTCTGAATAGTGTTTGGAATGTCATTATTTATCTTTCTAGCAGCCTTCCTACAAAATTCTAGAAGCTCCATTTCTAACTTCAAGTTTGTTGCTGTCTTTGGAGGAAAATTGCTAGGGTATTTAGAGTTGGTTTCTCTCCATACCATTTGGCTCCTGAACTTTTCTGCAACATCATACAACCTTTTTCTGAATGCTAACGACTCTACAACTATCTCATTCATCCTTACCATCGCCACTTTCATCTTGAATATTTCATTTGTGAGAAATTCTTGGGAATGGTATATTCGTTCTTGAATCTTGCGGCTTGATCACAAAATGGAGTTATGTCTAGATTCCTCTTATCTTCCAACTCCAGTTGCTCCACTAAAGATTCATTTTCTTTAACCAACTCTTCTATCTGAGCTTTTAGCTCTTCGACCTGTTGGTTTGCGGCCAACTCTCCTGATTCTAACTTAGTGATCTGAGCTTCAAAGTCACTCCTCTCTCCCTCCTTAATCATTAATTGTACAGTTAATGCTTCCTTTTCTCTGTCCAAAATCTCGTATTTAGTCATTATCCTTTCCTTTTTGGATAGGAGGGCTCCATGTTTCCTTTTCAATTCCATCCCTTCACCTCGCTCCTTTACCAAATTATGTTTTAATTTGAGCATCTTCTCCTGACTTTGCTTAATATCGTTCATCAATTTTCCCACATTATCAACATTCGCTTGCACAACATCTATGTTGATAGATGCCATATATTGTGGGTCTTTGTGTGTACCCTCCATGATGGTGCTCTCCTGAACAATGACGACATCGGTTTTGGAGCCCATTTTCAGCCTCTTTTCTTGTCTCTTTGTGATGGTTTTCCTTTTCTGATCAAAGATGATACTATCCAATTTGGCCACAGTATGATGTTTTGACGGGGTGAATGGGGTAAGATCGAGCTCCTGAAATGGGAAGTGTCCTCCGATGATTATTACATCAGACATGTCAGGTGGGTCTATGTCCATATCTTGCACATTCGGGCTTCTCTTTTCCACACCTTCCTTGGAATTATATTCCTCCTCCTTTTGCTTTTGTTGTTCAGCTCCTTCTCTATCCACTCTTTCTCTCATTTCTTGCAACCTTGCAGCTTCTTCTTTCTAGATCCTTTCAATCTCTTCCATCCGGACTCCTTCAGTCTCTTCTTTCTGAATTCTGTTAGCCTCTTCTTTTTGGATCTTTTCGGCTTCTTCCTTCTGGATTCTTTTGGCCTCTTCCAATAGCTTCCTCTCAGCTTCTGCTAACTGCAACCTTATGACTTAATCCTTTTGTTTCCTTCCTGCATCCTCCTTTTGCTTCCTCTCTGCTCTTTTTAGAGTGTTGGTCTTAGAACTCGAACCGGATCTGCTTTTGTGATGAAAACACTTGTTCATCTCAGTCATGTTTCTTGCACTCTAATACACTTCTTCATCTTTCACGAAGAGATGAGTGTATTCAAAGTTAATCTTGTAGGAAGCACAATGGGCAGCGAACTTACCTTCACTATTGTTCCTTCTGAAAATATTAGTCCCAAAATGAAAGGCCTCTAAATCCTTAACAAAATCCTTAGCCTCCTTTGCCTTGGGGAATTTTTATGCTCCGATAGTGAATGGCAGTAGTGGGTGGGAAGCCTTTTTCTTGTCATGGAGAAACTTTCCAACCCAATTGATGAAAACTTGTCTCATGGCCTCTTTATGTACAACAAAATCAGTGGCATACTGAGGCAATAGAGAAGGGGGATAGGTTCCCCCATACATCCTGATATATGTGCATTCCGTGGAGAAGTAATAATCTCCATGTTCCTCGATAATTGACAAAGCATTCTCAGACATACAATTCGGTTCTTCTTTGAAGATTAGCTGGTATAGTGGCATGATTAACTCCTCACAAATGAGATTGTAGTTATTTACGCATTTGTGATCCCATGTCATCTGATAGGATACATGGAGGGGATATTCATTTGGCCTCCAAACACATCCCAAAACAGGGAAAGGGTGTCTAATCAATATGCAATCAAAGAGGTAAGAGTACATGAAAAATTCAACTTTCTTCTATGTTAGTCCCCCTTGCACTGTGGCAATGTGTAGCACCAACTCTCAGAAATGATATCTGCCCAGTTGAAAATTGCACCATGTGTGGCAATGTGGTACACCACTGGTACCCAGCTGAGTTTATATGTACTTCCACTTGCTAAGCCAACAAATGGCTTAACATCAAAGCTATGATTCTATACGGGGTCCGCAAGTGTTGACTATCGTATTCTCCGCTAGTCCTTGGTATCAACTATCTTTCAGGGACCATCATCTTCTTAGAAAACTCGAAGTGATCCATATTGGCCCCTACTATCTAGACATCAGTCATCATGATCTTAGGGGAAGGAAGCTTGTAGGCTATAGTTATGCGATGTGGTTGGAAGGATGCAAGCTCTTCTCCTTTGACATCTAAAATGATCCTGGTGTTAACATCCACGTGGGGAAAAATCCACCCGATAACTTCTGACCATGGGAATAATTATGGGCATGTGGCCTCCTTATGGAGGCCGGACCTCTTTATGTTCTGGTATACCATTGATTCTTCGATGGAAGTGTCATGGACATTTCCATCTCTGATAGCTCTATAGATCGCCCCATTGGAATTCTGGAGTGCCTCCCGTCACGGCTTTAGTATCTTTGAACATTGTCTCTAGTGAGCTATCCAATAATATATCTATGTCTGAGTCTAATTCTGCTAACTTGGACTTTCACTTGGTGGACCGCTTCTGCATATAAATTATGTTGAGACATAGAATGAACCAATGAGGAATCCAAATGTTTATAAAGAATTCAGTATCCATGGTACAGTAAATGAGCAGAATTGAAACAATGTTAAAATGCTATGAGTGTTTATTTTACTTTATTTTGCAATGAAGTTTTTCAGGTACAAAGTTGTTTGCATTAAAATTAAACCTTAGGGTGACAGACAAATTCTCTTTGCACAAACAACTTATAGAAAGAAAAATGCAGCTTGGAGATATTACATAAAACATAAACAGTCAAGCAAATAATGATTTTCATGCTAAAAGAAAAGTTATTAAGGTTCGAAAAATCCTAGTTATGTGCATAAACATGGAAAGCGGGGTATGCCTAGACAAGTAGAAACATTCTGGCACATCTTCTCTGACCAAAACTCATCTCGATGGGCGCGATGAGCTAAAAAAAACTACGACAGAGCTAGATTTCGCGTGATTATTGGAGACAAAAAAGGGTCGGAGGCGTGAGTGTTTGCTTTGACATGCAAAAACTTGAACTACAAGCCAAGACCAAAAATGGTCTTCTGTGTGGTTGCTAGGTGCTTAAAACCCCTAGTAAAACGTAGAAGCCACTGGCCGCAGCCGACTCCACCAGTCATAACACACATTCATGTCGACCAAACAAGGTACGTGGGTTACGACAGGCGACCGGGCTAAGGTGGATAACTCTAAGCGAGGATTTTATCTAGCTACGGTGACCTTAAGTGACAAAAGAAAAAATGGCACTAAGCCTGAACTTAGATGACCTTTCCCCCAAAACCCTGCAAAGCTCGAAGCTAATCGACAAAGGCCCAAAATGAAGTTTAAAACAAACACCAAGTAACCAATTAAAAACAGAAAAGGTGCTATACTGCCTACCTATCACCGACGGAGTGGCTGGGCTAGTGAGTGAGCCTGGCGGTGAACTACTTGGCGTCCTGTGACTAGTGGTAGCTTAAGATGATCCAACAACGTTTCTTTCTCTTTTGCAAACAAAAATAAAACAACCCCCATTTTCTATATATAAACAAATAAACCTGCCATAAATGCAAAAACGGTTGGTGGGTGGGGTCACATAATGACTCTATCCATTGCCTTTAATGCCTCTTTTTGCGCTAACAAAAAAAACTCTCATCGACCGTTTCGGTGGATTTTCACTTGTTGTCATGAAACGGTCAGCGATAACTCATCAAAATGATCCAACTTGATCGGCAGGTCTTGCACAGGATCGTGAAATGGTCAGAGTGGTTCCGTAGAAACCTGTGACACGATCGGTGAGTTTTTCCCAAATCATGGCGACACATTCCTGGTGCAAGGTTGGGCCAAGGTTCACGACACGTCGGTGAAAAATTGGGTTGGAGTGAAAAGGTCGGCGAGTCCTAGCCAGAACACTGTGAGACGGTCGGTGTGGTTCTGTAGAAACCTGCGACACGATCGATGAGTTTTGCCCAAATCATGGAGACACATTCCCGGCACAAGGTTGGCCCAAGGGTCACGACACATCGGCTAAAAATCGGGTCGGAGTGAAAGGTCGGCAAGTCTTGGCCATAACACTGCGAAACGGTCGATGCTTTTCTCAAACAGGAGCGAAACGTCGGAGGGAAACTGTCTAAAAAGTCACGACAAAGACTGGGGCAAACTCGTCAAAATGAAGCGAGGGTCGACATGAACTCAACAAAACACAACGACAGGTCGGTGATAAAACATCGAAAAGCTCTGAAACATCCGGCGAAAACCACTAGGAGGCAGCGAAACAGTTGGCACTTACTCACCAAAAAACTCTAAAACGTCGGCGAAATTTTTCCACATCGCTGCGATTTGGTCGGCGCGAACTCATCAAAATGTTGCGACTATTTCGGCGAAAAAACCTGAGCTGTACCTAAGCTGAAAAACACTTGTTCTTCAAGATTTTCTAAGAAAATTCTAAGTGTCAAAAGGGGAATGTTCCAAGAAGCAAAAAAAAACTATAAAAAACAAAGGAGGGGCCGTACAATTTTTTGAAAATTTTGGGGAAATGGTTGTAGCAGCAACATTAGGTTAGCCTTAACTAAACTGACTGGGCCGACTTCTCTAAGAGACTCAATGATACAATTACATTTGACCTTTTTGGGATGTATTGCCCAACTAACAATGGATGCTTTTACCTCAATGACCTAGACTGACTAAGCATAATAATGACATCCCCAAAAGGAGGAAAAACATCTCCGTCGGAGGTACAAATAAAATACAATATAAAATACAAGGGAATATCTTCCGAAGATACAATTACAACAACACTCCCTCTTAACTAGGAAGGTATTCTCTTGCCATAGTCATCAACCCCTTTGGACACAATTCTGGATAATTTCATCATTGTTGGATCATCATCAATGCTGGAATATCATCATCAACACTGGATCATCATGATCACTGCTGCTACAATCATTGTCATGTCGATCATCGATTGGTGACATATCTTGAATCTACTCGTCATAGGAAGTTCTATAGAGCCATCCCTTTTTCATTTTGGATGTAGGCCTAGCCCTCATGTAGGTATTCATCATCTATGCGAGCAATCCATCAAGTAGGTACAGCCCAGGACCAGTTATTACATTTCCACAGCAATCACCTACGTCTCCTATTATCGCCTCATCGTATCTAGATCATATCATCGTCACATGGATCACATCCCAGATGCACATCACATGTTCCACAATGGTCAGCCTACGTCTACTAGCATGGGAGGAAAAACGTTCCACCATGTGAGATCATTCTTAGGCTCACAAACAGTGTCTTATGACCGGTGGACCTCACAACGTCTTCACTATGGGAGGACAATCAAGAGAACACCAAGTACATTACATCCCAAGGACCACCTATGACTACCACCATACGAGAACCTCATCTACCAACATGGGAGGACAAACCTACCACCATGCGAGACCCATCCCTTACATATACCAACATGGGAGGACAAACCTACCACCATGCGAGAATGGCTCATCCCTTACATCTACCAACATGGGAGGACAAACCTACCACCATGCAAGAATGGATGTAGTGAATCTATGTCTTTCGGTCTCATCACTTCCTCTTAGGAGGAACCTCGATATGGATAACACCAAGCTTCTATCTAAAGTACTTGAACTTCACTCTGGCTAACGAATTGGTCAACACATTGGCTATATGCTTGTTTGTCGCGACATATTGGAGCTTTACTGCTCCTCTTTGCACCATATCCCTGATATAGTGGTACTTGATCTCAGTGTGCTTCAACTTTTCATGCAACGTCGCATTCTCTGACTAGTTGTCACAGAATATACAAGTCGCCTCTAACTGGAGATCAAACAAATCAGACAGTAGCTTCCTAATCCATACTGCCTCTCAACTATCTTAAAAAGTGGCAACATACTCTACTTCGATTGTACTCAGTGCCACGCACGACTGCTTCCTACTAAACCAGGAGATCATACGGGATCCCATACTGAAGAAGTATCTTGAAGTGCTCTTCCTATCAATGCCACTACCTTCCCAATCCGAATCAACATAACCCTGCAGGTTAATTTTCTGATTCATGTCATACTTGATCCCATAATCTATTGTACCCTTCAGGTACCTCAATATATGATTTGCAGCAATCAAGTGAATATGTCTCGGATCCGTCAGGAACTGGCTCAGGATGTTCACAACAAAGCATATGTCTAGTCTCATATTCGCCAGGTACATCAATGAAACAATCATCTGACGATACATTATGGCATAAACTGACTTTGATGAAGCATCATATAGTAGCTTCAAGTTTGATGCCAAGGGTATGGTCATAGCCTTGTAGTCCATCATTCCGAACCTCTTTAGAATCTCTACTGCATAATTCCCTTGTACAAGGAAGATTCCATCTGCACTCTGTCACACCTCCATGCCTAAGAAATAATGCATTATACCCAGGTCCTCCATCTTGATCTCTACAGCAAGCCTCTACTTCGTATCTGCAATGAGATCATCCTCCCCTGTTACAAACAAGTCATCTACATAGAGTAGAAGTATCACTGGATTTCCCACCTCAACCTTGTAGTAAAGGTTGGAATTTGCCTTACCCTTGGTAAATCCTAAGCTCATCAGGAAGCTATCTATCCTATCATACCATGTCCTGGGTTCCTGTTTCAATCCATATAAGGAATTCTTCAATTTGCACACATGAGTCTGTCTGTCATGTGTCTCAAATCCAAGTGGCTTCTCCACATACACTTCCTCTTCTACTACACCATTCAAGAATGTTGTCTTGACGTCCATCTGGTGTACCTTCCATTTCATCATTGCGTCCAATGCTAGTACAGATCTGATGGAAGTGTATCTTGCCACAGGTGCAAATGTCTCCTCATAGTCTATGCCTTCCTTTTGGGAGAAGCCACATGCTACAAACCTTGCCTTGTGTTTCTCAATGCTACCATCTGCAGCATGCTTGATCTTGTAGATCCACTTCGAATTCACAATATACTTTCCTTCTAGTCTCATAACTACCTCCTAGACATCATTCTTCATAATCGACTGGTACTCCTCAATAATGGCATCCTTCCATTCTTTCTTCTCTGCTACTTCCTCATAGTTGGAAGGTTCTTTGTTAACGGATGTCACACAACAGGTCTACATAGCTGGAGTATGGCCTACATCTCTTGCTTTCTCTTGCTTTCTCTATGCATCTCCTTTGAAGTTTCACTGTATCCTACAAATATTCCCTTCTTTCCTGAAGGATATAGCTTCGTCCTCTTCTCCTTCGGAATGTGTACGTGCACTGGGAAGCCAAATATCTTGAGTTCGCTGACATCTGGTTTCTCACCAGAGAACACTTCTTCTCGAGTCTTGCTGTCTAGTAATCGATGAGGAGTATAGTTTTGTACATACACCGCTTTCCTTGCAGCTTCTTCCCATAAGTGCATCGAAAGATCCTGGTCATGAAGCATTGCTTCGTTGCTTCCATTATCGTTCTATTCTTTCTTTCCGCAACGCCATTCTATTGTGGATTGTAGGGAGTGCTCAACTCCCTATTAATCCCAGATTCTTGAAATATTCCAAGGTGAATTCTCCACCATTATCTAATCGAAAGGTCTCGATGTGATTCTTGATCAAGGCCTTGAATTCCTTGAACTTGCTGAATACTTCATCTTTACTTTTCAATAAGTATATCCAAGTCTTATGGGAAAAGTCATCAATGAATGAAACATAATATACATACCCACTTAATGAGGTGGATAACATGGGACCACATAAATCGGAGTGCATGATCCCCAATATCCCTTTCACTTTTCTTTCACTACTTGGAAATGTCTCCTTCATGTTCTTTCCTTTCACACATCCTTTGCAAATGCCTTCATGTTTTGTCTGGATCTATGGAAGTCTTGCAACTGCTTTGCTTGCAATGGGTAGTGATCTATAGTGCACATGTGCAATCCTTCTGTGCCATAGTTCACTTCGCTCCATGGAGTCATGAACAAAGGCTTGTTCAGGTTGGCCCTTTAATTTGTACAAACCTCCCTCTTTCTCTCCAATCACAATCGCATCATCTATGTCTTTCCCTTTGGCCACATTAGGACTTCTCCATGAACAAATGCAACCCTCATACCTTTAGCATCTAGTGATGATATGGAGAGAAGGTTCTTCTTTAGTACTGGAACATATAAGACATCTTTCATATTCAGAGATTTGTTAGAGTCTAGCTTGTATGAAGCTTCTCCAATTCCTTTTATGGGGTATTGGTAATCATCCCCAAGTTTCACTTTGTGAGGTGACTCATGTTCAAATAGATTTATGAAAGATTCTTTTGGTTCCCATCATATGCTTGGAAGCTCCACTATCTACAAGCCAATCATTACTCCCATGTGTGACAGTGTCCGTGAGTGATGAGATCAATATATATTCTTCATCACTTGAAGATTCATCGCTTTCTTCTATGGTTCTCTTCCTTGTAGGTTGGTCATCTTTTGCGGTGTGAGCATGGTGTCTTTTCTTGTTGGTCTTCTTACTGTGGGAGACACTTCTAGTTATGGGACAATTTATGGAGTAGTGTCCCTTCTCATCACATGTATAACATCTAATTTTGGATACATTACAACAAAACCCTGTTATTAGCATCTCTTTTAGCTACATTTTGGTCGTCCACTAACAATTTTAGTGTATTTTTCTTCATTTTCTAGGAAAATTTAGCGCTATTTCACGAGATGGCGCTTTTCCTGGCATTTTTTGCGTCCTTTTTTGAAATTAGGCACTAAAATGGACATTAATTGCATCCACTTTAGCATCCACTTTAGCGTCCACTTTAGTGCCATGAATAATGCTAGGCATAGCACCCTCAATAGCGCCTATTTTTTCTTCTTTTAGTGCCAAAAATAGCATCCTCCATAGTGCCAAGCTTAGCGATAGGTTTAGCTTCCTCTTTTGCACTAGTATTTAAACCAAGAATTGTGCCTAGTTTGGCTCACTAAGTTGCACCAAGATTTAAGCTAGGATTAGCACCATGTTTAGCGCCTAATTTAGATTCCTAATTGTCGGTAAGTTTAGCACCAAGTTTTTTGTCTATAATATCGTCTAGTATAGCATCTAGTTTTGCTCCCAAAGTACCACCATGTTATTGCTCCTAGTATTGCACCTAAATTTGCTCGCAAAATAACACCAACTTTTCCTCTTAGAATTGAGCCTAGTTCAACATATGAGTTACTTAATTGATGGGATAGAGGCTATTGGTTATTGGAGTTGAGGGTTATATTTGGGAGGGTTGTGTTAGACATTCATGTTGATGTCTATGATTATAAGGACGATGACAATGATGAGGACGATGCTGATGATAATGATGATGACGAGGATGATCCATGTTATTGCATTATTTGAACCTAAGTGACCCTAATTGAACCTATGTGTCCCTTTTGGAAACTAAGAGACCATAATTAATCCTAAATGACCCTAATGGCATTTGAGTGCCCCTACAACATTTGAGTGACTCTAATGGCATGATGATGATGTTGTTGTTGCATCCTGAAAATGATAAATATCGCATTGATGATATGTACGATGTTGACTAGGATGTTGATTATGACAATGAGGTTAATTTCAATAATGATGATGTAGGCGATTATAGCACTATTTGATCTTTACTAATCCTAATGGAACCTGAATGACCCTAATGGCATCTGAGTGAACCTAATAGCACATAAATGATCCTAATGGCATCTGATTGTCCCTAACAACATTTGAGTGACCCTAATGGAACTTGAGTCACCCTAACAATATGAGGATGATGCTAATGATGCATGGTGACAATGATGATGGCATTGATGATGATTTGATTACAAGATCATAGCAATGACAATTATGATCACTACATTGATAATGCCAATGACGATGACTATGGTGATAATGTAGATCTCTATGATGATGGAAATTATGATAACGACAATGGTGACGATGACAATGATCATCATGCCAATGCCAATGTCAATGATGATGATGCATGCACTAGCACTATCGGATCCTGATTGATCCTAATGGCACCGAAACTGCTCTAATGGAATTTGAGTGACTCTAATGTCACTTAAATGACCATGAAGGCATCTAAGTGTCCCTAAAAGAATTTAAGTGATCCTAATGGAAATTGAGTGACCCTAACATCATGACGCGACGACGATGATGATGCATGATGACAAAGATGATGGTGTTTATGATGATTTGATTATAAGATGATAATGATGACAATTGGTGCCTACATTCCAAATCATAGGCAAAATCTCTTCTATGAAACTCATTTGATTAATAGGTGGTTGGATTCCTTTTTCATCATCATAATGATCATGATGATTAGAATCATCAACATTCACTATGATGATATATGATGATGACACTGGTTATGAATGTGGTGATAATTTCATTGTCTAGGACAATGGAAATGATGATAACGACTGTGATGATGATGATAGTAAGATCATGACTATTACTAATTATTAAGACCCACAGACCAGTTAGGCAAGGGAAAATGTCCTTTATGAAATTATTGAAAGGTAGTAAGATGCCTTGTTCATCATCACAATGTGGTTGACATGAATGAATATGATCACAATGAAATATGACGATGAAAGTGATGATAATGATGCTGATGTAATGTATGATGTTTACGATGATGATTAGGATGATGATGATGATGACGATGTCGATGCCAATGTTCATGATGCATGTTATAGCACTTATGGATCTTAATTGATCCTAATGGCACCTAAATTACCCTAATGTCACTGAAACGGCCCTGATGGAATTCGAGTATCCCTAACAACATTTGAGAGACCCTAATGGCATCTGATTAACCCTAACAACATGGAAATGATGCATTATGACAATTATGATGGACTTGATGATGATTTGATAATTATAAGATGATATCTATCAAATTGATGCCTACATTTCCAGTTAGAGCACAAGTCTCTTTTATGAAACTCGTGTGATTAGGTGGTTTGATGTCATTATCATTATCACAATGATGATCATGATATTGACTGTGATGATATTATATGATGATGATTATGGTGTGAATGTTGATGCCTACAATGATGATTATGATGATATCGACGATGATGGTGACGAAGACAAGGATAATGACAATTAATAATTATTAAGACCCATCAAACTAGTTAGGCAAGGGAAAAAAATCCTTTGATGAATCCTTGTAGGGTATTTGTTATAGCATGATTTGCCACATATCTGCAACATGCCTTTTTGTTAGCTTATTTACATCATTGCGGAATCCCTTATCCTGTTATGGTTCAATTCCCATATCCCTTCTTAGTTAAACCTTCAAAAAATACAAATTTTATACATGGAAATGACCTATACATGGCTAGCCCGCATCCACGCGACTTTGTACTGTCTAGCTCATGTCCCTGCTATTTTGAAGGTAAAAAATAAAAATAAATTTCAAGAAACATAGAAACAATTTCATTGTTATTCAACCATGCTTTTCCCATAAAAAAATAATGGAACTTCCCTATATTCCTCCGAAAAAGTATAAAAGAGGCAAGAGGAAGCATGAGAGGGAAGAGAAGAATGAAAAGCACCCTTATGCTGCTCTTTTACATATTGAATCCATACACCTATGTTGTTAATGATATACTTGATGATGATGACGATGACGATGGTGACATCGATGATGATGATGTTGATGTTGATGCACCATATGATGTTTACAATGACAATGACATTGATGTCCATGATGATGATGCATGTGATAGAACTTATGGATCCTGATTGATCATGATGGAACCTAAATGACTGTAATGGTGTCTGAGCGACTCTAATGTCACCTAAATAATTCTAATGACATTAAGTGTCCCCAACAACATTTCAATGACCATAATGGCATATGAGTGTCCCTAACATCATGACGACGATGATGGTGTTTATGATGATCTGATTATAAGATGGTAGCGATGACAATTGATGCCTACATTCCTAACCATAGGCCAAATCTCTTTTAAGAAACCCATTTAATTAATAGGAGGTTGGATTCCTTTTTCATCATCACAATCATCATGACGATTATAATCACGACATTGACTGCGATGATAGACTATGATGACAATGATGATGACCATGGTGATAATGTCGATGTCTAATATGATGGCGATAACGATAACAACGATGATTATGATGACAATGAGGATCATGGTAATTACTAATTAATAAGAACCATTGACCCAAAGAGTAGACGGAAAATGTCCTTTATGAAATTCTTGTAAGGTAGTAGGATGCCTTGTTCATCATCAAAATGTTGATGACACGAATGACTATGATGACGATGATATATGGCGATAACAATGATGATAATGATGATGATGATGATGATGACGATGATGACGATGATGACGATGATGATGATGATGATGTATTGTATGATGTTGATGATGATGATTAGGATAATGATGACGATGATGATCACAATGTTAAATTGTTGCAAAATATGTAATGTGCTTCATGTGGCATGCACTCTCATTTTTGCTTTGCATGTGGATGGAACTCGAGAGGCTTGTGATCACTATAGATGTTAGTCCCTTTTCTAAGTAGATATTGTTTTCATCTCTTTACAAAGTGTACCAACACATGCAACTCATAATAGCATGTAGAATAATTCAATATTGTGCCTAAAATACTTCAAGTGGAATGTAATGAGTTTCTTTTGTTGTAATGATATGTTGCCCAAGCATTCCAAGAGGCATCCACCTTGACTCTAAAGGCTTGTTAAATGTCAGATAATGCAAGCTAGAAAAGTCACAAATATTCACTCGGTATCTTTGAATGCTTGATGTTGTGCTATGTCCCACATGATTTGTTACCACATTACTTTTATTTACTTACAACACCTAAGGGACTTTCATCGAATACATTACATATCAACATTAACTGCACCCATTAAACTCAAAACCATTGAGGATGGGACAATTAAACCTACAAATGATTCGGTATGACCTATTTCCTCTATAAGGTTCCAGAATGTTACTACGAGGAAGAAACAGGGTAAAAAATAATGTTATATTAATCCTTATGTTCATTCCCAGGAAAATTTTCCCAAATTTGCAAACCCTAAATTATTAGAAAACACATCGATTGGGAAATCTCTCTTCCACTTCTTCTGCTGAAACTTTTTTCGGGGCCTATTGTAATGTACCAGATTACAGAGACATTCAAACAGAGAATATTATACACACAACAAACCATCAAGAAGATCACAATATGGGCCAAGAGCTTAACCGTTGTATTCATTCAATAGATGGTATACTTATACATGAAGAGAGAGGTTGGAGCGATTGTACCTGCTCCAACTGATATTCTAAACACACTAATTACATTATATTAATTATGATGACATTCATGAGGACCAAAGGGGTTCCTCCAATAGGGCCCTTAGAGTAGACTTTCCCCAGACAATGGTTCCTCAATGATTATAATGACCTTTAATGTCAGAGGGTTTAGTATTTCACCCAAAAGAACTACTTTTAGAAAGGTTATAAATGATTTTAATCCAGATGTTATTCTCCTACAAAAGACTATGATTTCTAGTTCACGGGCTTGTGAGATCGTTCCTAAAATGTTCCCTTCTTGGAATGTTTGTGGGAAAGATGCAAACAGAATGTCAAGTGGTTTGTTGGTTGCATGGAAGCCTTTAAAATTTTATTTCTCCCCATATAAGACAGTGGATGGTATTTTATTGGATGGCAAATTATTGGCAATGAATATAAATTTAAAAATGAACAATATATACGGTCCCTACAACCAAAGGGAAATCTTATGGGATATAGTGATCTAGTGCAATATTCTAAATGATCCTGACCTTATAATTGGAGGTGATTTGAATCTGACTCTTTCTCCTAATGAAGTATGGGGTTCGGGTTGCATTCTAGATCACCTTGCCAACTATTTCAGAAAGGATTTTGATGATGCAAAGCTTATTGATGTTTCTCCTAATGTTCTTGTTCCTACTTGGTTCAATGGTCATATTGGAAATGGTGGTTTGTAAAAAAGACTAGATCGCTTCCTTATGTTGGAAAGTATTTGCAAGGATATATTCAGGTATAGATCTTGGACCTTATCCTCTAGTAAATCATATCATAAACCGGTGGTTTTACTGTTGGGTATGGATAAAAAGGGACTTCACTACCCCTTTAAGTTCACTCATACTTGGCCTAAGGAGAAAGATTTATGTGATATGATATATGAGAATTGGAACGAGAATTCAAAAACTGTATTTCATTCCCCTACATGAGATTTACTTTATAAATTGAAGAAAATAAACTTTGATGTCATTGAATGGGAAAAGAAGAAGAAAGAGGCAAATGAAACAGAATTAGTAAAGATTGAATCGAAATTGAACATTTTATCTGAGTCCAAAAATATTGAATTATTTTTTGAATCTAGGAAAATGAGATTTTCTGAGTTGCAAGATGCTAAATAGGAAATTCTTACTCAAGAGGAAGAGACTTGGCAACTTAAGAGTCACGCTGTGTGGCTTTCTAGTGGGGACAAAAATACAAAAAAATTCCAAAATTTTGCTAATCAAAGAAGAATTGCAAATTCAATCTGGTATCTAGATGGCCAAAATGGAAATATCATGGTTGATCAATCCTCTCTTCAAGATGGTGCAATATCTTTCTTCAAGGAGGTATACAAGCAATATAGGTCCTTTTAAGTCTTATCATCCAATTAGATGTTATCAATCTATTTCCGAGAATTTCCAGTAACAAGGATGGCGTTCATATTGGTATGCATGTTTCGGATGAGGATGTTAAGTTTGTTCTCAGTCAATTTGCAAAAGCTAAGAGTCCAGGCCTTGACGGGTGGACAATTGAATTTTTCATACACTTTTTTGGTTTGACTGGTTTAGAACTTGTTGAGATGGTGGAGGAATCTAGAAGGACTGGGTACATCCCTGAAAGCCTAAATTCCACTTACATTGCCCTTATTCTTAAAAAGGATAATCCCTCCTCTTACAATGATTACACGCAAATCTCCTTGTGTAATTGGCCTATAAGTTGATAGCAAATATAATTTCAAATAGGTTAAATCCATATTTGGAAAAGATGTTATCCCAAGAGCAGTTTGGTTTTTTAACCAATAGGAAAATTTTGGATGCGATAGGGGTGGTTCAAGAATGTATGCACAATATCAAATCCAAGAAAATACAAGCTTTTATTTTAAAAATAGATTTAATTAAGGCCTACGATAGTGTGGATTGGTGTGTTCTCTGTATGATTTTGTTACAAATTGGTCTTCCCCTAGAGATTACTAACTGGGTTATGGCATGCATATCTAGTGTAAATTATGTCATTCTTGTAAATGGACATCCTAATCTTGTTTTCAAAGGGTTTAGAGGACTTCGACAAGGTTTTCCCTTATCTCCTCTGATGTTTCTTCTAGTTATTAACGGCCTTGGTCTTCTTATCAATACGATGAAAAAGGAGAAAAAAATTAAAGGCATCTGTGTGACTTCTCTTTTGTATATTTCTCAATTACTGTTAGTTGATGATGTCACTATCTTTGGAAGGGGATATGCTCAATAATGGATTCAGTATTTGGAATTAATTAAAAAAATTGCAGTGCTTCTGGTATGGCGGTGAGTTCCCAAAAATCTATGTTTCTTCACTATTGCATTGATCATAGAAATGAACAGTTATTATGTCAGCAAATCTCTTCTCTTTTTCCATATCAGATGGTAAAACTTCATGAAGGTTTTAAATACTTAGGTTTCTTTTTAAATCCAAATGGTTACAAAAAGGATGACTGGAATTGGCTTGTAAAAAGGCTTGAGAAGAGGATTTGTCATTGGTCTTACAAATGTATGCCATTGGGAGGAAGATTAGTCCTTGCAAATTCAATATTATAAAGCATATCTGTATATTGGATATCATTAACAATGGTACCTAAAACTATTCTGGAGACTATAAGGAAAATGATGTTTCAGTTCATTTGGGATGGAAACTATACAAATCCTAAATTTCATTTACCTTCATGGCACAACATTGCACTTCCAAAGAATCTTGGTGGTTGGGGGTTGAAACAAATATTGTGGTTTAGTGAGGATCTTAGTGCTAAATCTTTATGTAGGAGATTGTTTGGTAATACTCTATGTTGTCAAGTACTTAAGGGGAAATATATCAAATCAAAAATTTTATATGAATGGATTCATAATCCAAAAATTCCAAGTAACACTTTTGTTATTTGGAAAGGATTATGGCGTAGCTTGCATATCATAAAGAAGGGAATCTGTTGGGACCTCGGTAGGGGTATACAAATTTATTTAGGAATTAATCCTATAGTTGGAATGGGTGATAATTATAGTATGTCCAATGATATCATTCTGCAGCTGCATTCTATAAATATTCATGTACTCGCTAAAGTAAAAGAGGAGGTAAATTTTGTAAATTCCATTCCATATGGTTAAATTCTACTGATTTGGATTTAAATGGTAGACTAGGTGAGGAATGGTATAGTTTCATGCTTAATCTTCTTTCAGCTAGCATCAGAATTTCTAACAAACAGGATGTCTTGGTTTGGGATTGGTATGGATCCGATGGCACTCTTAATGCAAAGAGAGCTTGAGATTTTATCATATCTGAAAATTTCCTCCCAAATGGTATGCTTCGAAGATATGGAAATGGAATATTCTGATCAAAATTGCCTACTTTCTGTGGTTATGTCTGGAAAATCATGTTCTCATCTGGGATAATCTCATTAAAGGAGGTGTCTCTTGGCCTAGTAAATGTATTCTTTGCAAATCTGATACTGAAATTGTCAATCATTTGTTTGTCAGCTGCTATTATTGTTCTAACGTTTGGGAGATGTGTAATCAAGCTTTAAGGTTAAATCATAAGTGGAAGACAAATAGTTTTCATGAAAGCTTATAAAATTGGTTGAAGAAAAATCCATTGTACAAGGAGATTTCAATTTTCATAATGTGGGAAATCTGGAAAAGGAGGAACATGATGATATTTGAAGGAAAAAATACACATTTTTCCCAGGTGTGCAGTCATGCAATTAGCCAATATTTTGAATTTTGTAAGCCTCTTATAAAAACTAAGTATAGGTCTTTTAATAAACCTATATTTGACGAGAACTTATCGATTGGCTATTTCGATGGCGCATACAAAAACGGATTGGGGGGTGGAATTTCTTTGCAAATTAAACAAGGCTATCAGTGCAAGCTTAAAATTGTTGTTGGTTCCTGAACTAACAACAAAGCTGAATTGGTGGCTTTATGGGGTCTTCTTTGGTATGCAAATAGGCATAGTCTTCAAAGTTTACAAATTGCAGGTGATTCAAAAGTTATTATAGATTGGGAAAATGACAGCCATGATTTGGCAGCTCTTCATTTATCTTCATGGAAAAGTAGGTTTGTATTGCTAATTGTTTTACTTATATTTTATGAAAGACATCTTTTGTTTTTCCTAATATTCATGAAAGACACCTTTTTCAATATAAGAGTAAGAAATAAATTATTATTCTTTTCTTTCGACAAAATTGAAACTATAGGTGGGCTAATAAAAGCTTCTCCCCGTCACCTCAACCTTAATCACAAATATGAAATGTCTCGGTTCTGTCTTAAACCAAGTAAGTTTTTCTTTATGTCATAAGCATATGCATATGTTCATATAACTTATATCTTTCCTCCTAGAAATGTCTTGAACTCATCCGACTTCACTGTTTTTAAGCAAATGTTTCTACAACAAGGCTTACATTTTCTTAGATTTGTTTACATTGTGTTTTGAAAATGTATTTAAATTGCAATGTAGATCTAACAAAGCTCGTGTGTTTTAGGTTTTTAAGATTGGTATACATTCTTTTGATTTTATAATTTCTTTTTATTAAAATGTAAGTTAAGAGTAAATAAATTGAATTATTTTTAGATGTAGAATTTTTAAAAATTTGATATGAATTTTGGAAGACGTTATAATTTTATTTATTAATCAAAATATTGACCATAAAATTTATTTTTAAATTTTTTGTTGAAACTTTAAAATGATCTAAATTAAATTTTAAAAAAATTTAAAATACATTTAACAAGGAAAAACATAAATTCCTCTTAAAAATTGAATTTTTCCATTTATTAATTCATAAAAAGTCAATTAAAATTTCTTATGCAATAATTTGTTTTAATTTATTTTAATAATAATTACTTATTTAGTATTATTATTATCATCATCACAAAAGTATTTATTTATTTATTTATTCTTTCAACTCAATAACTCTTAGTCCAAACAACACCTTAATATTAAATATCTAAAAAAAAACACCTACTATATAAATTCAACCAAAAAGATTGTAGTTGCAATGATGGAAAACTATAAACAAAAGGGCATTTACATTATTCTATTTATCACGGCTACATAGAGCAAGTAAGAATTATGTACCCTACATTGAATTTTCCAAAACAAAAGAAGGGTTATATTAGTAAGAGTATATAATTTTTTGTACTTCTTTGTTTTATAAATCTAAAAAAATGATAATTATAAATTTATTTGTAGATATCTTATTAGCAATATACCTTGAGCATAAATCGCTATTTTTTATATTCCTCAAAATTGTTGATACCAAGGTTTTACTCAAATAATTAAAGTAATCGACTAAATTAAATTGAAATTTCTTAGTTTTGTTATAGTTTTTTTTTCTTCTCAATGATACATATATATCCATAATAAATATATTCCTTTTAATTTTAATCGAAATTATTAATACCATAATATATTGCCAAAATATTTAACATTATCTATATCTTGATAGAACATTAAAAATAAATCCTCATAAACATAATTTATGTTAACCAAGTTTAATATCATGTTAAATTTTTTTTTTTTGTTGGTTATCATCTTACATGTAAAATGTGATGTAATAATTTCCAACCTAACCATAAGTTAAAAAGAACATTATATACTTAAATTTATCATTATCTAAAGTAGTTGCATCGTTTCCTATCTTCTCATCCTCTACATCCATCTAAGTCGAGTTTGATGAAGAACATGGCATCATGAATCTCATCTAGGAGTTCATTGATCACTGGAATTGGAAGTTTGTCCTTTATTTTCATCTTATAGAGATAAAAAAGTGTGTGCACATTAGTCATGTACCTTCTTTTTTCAAGCCTATGAACATTGGTGAGGAATAAGGATTAGTGGTCAGACAATAGTTTATGAAAAATATTTTCAATTTCATTCCTTTGTAAAAAAAGAGTGTGTATAAGGATGTACATTTGGTGGTTGACTACCAATATTCAAAGGAATACTTTAATCACGCTCACCTCCTGATGGGGGTAATCAAATGTCGCAAATACTTGATGATCGTTTTTCAAAATCTACTCCAAGCCTAAGTGGGTTTCTTGTGTGGGGATATCCATAAAATCCATGGAATTGAATTGGTAATTTCAGAGTGACCTTCCTTTAATAACTTCTCCAATATACTATCAAAGATTATGATTTTTTAGGGACCTAACTAAAGCCCTTTGAGGGTGTGTGTATGATCCTATAGAGTAAAGATCATGTATAATTCCTTGAAAACCATGGTGAATGGCCTCAATGTGTGTAGCTATATCACAACCTCCCATATTGATTGCAAACATATGAGTTTTGAGAGGATAGTCCCACAATTGGAGTTTCACATTTTCACATTGGGCTACAATATTTTTATTTGTATTTTATGTTGGTGGGAGTGTTACTTCCTGTAGAATATTATTGCATTAACATAATTACCAAATTTATTATGGAGGTAAAGATGTAGGAGTTTTGCAGGTTGGTCATAAAAGATAGGGTTTCCTAGGTCTTAAAGAGAAGGGAATGTTAGGTGTTATAAATTTGCGATATACTTGTACAGGCCAAAAAATTACTCGACCCAATAGCTCAAGGCACTAACTAAGGATGCTCAATTATTCTTTTAGTTGTACTACCTGAATACTGAGGTATTAGAAAGTAATCTTCCTAAGTGTTATGTTAGGTGCCACTATAGCAAGAAGACGGTTCATCATTTATACCTTAGGGTACTTCGAAGTGAAATTTCATATACAAGTGTTGTCTAATGTAGTACTACTCAAATGCGTACCAACATGGGTTACAAGGTTTCCAAACAGGTAAAACCTATTTCATTTCCTACATGTAGTCTTTACCTGACCATAGTTCTACTTGCCTAATGATAAATCTCTGTATTATTTAAAGACATTGGAACATGTATCTAGCCTAAAAAAATTTCTAAAATTTTGATGTGTTCTTAGTCGAAGAAGGTGTTGTGATACCACTTGTAATGTAATTAACCCCCAAATTACATAGAAAAAGAACAAAATGTGATCAAATGCCATATCTAGACACAAAACAAAAGAGACAAATAGATAGAACCTAAGAAAGAACCCTCATATTAATGATGTCCAAAGGAGAGAGCATTGTCCACTTACCTCTCCGAGGGGGGAATATCCTATGAGAAAATATCAAGATATAATAATAAACCTCGATTCACATTACACAGCCTTCTACTATATATATAGAGTATCAATAGAAAAAAACTAACTACATGTGCTCCCACTATTAAAGAGGGTCAACCACCTAGTGGGTATTAATTAATAAGAACATTTTGCATTGAGTAACTATCAAATAACTATCTAATAGGCCTTACTCAAAGGAGACAGCCTCATATATCAATAAATTAGAGAGGTTGCGGTAGGACCCTAACATTGTAAACATTAATTTCTCACAGAGAAAACCCTTCAATGGAATTTGGGCAGTTAACCGGAGTTGAATGAGTATAGTATTGTGCTTCTTCAAGAGGTATGTCCTCTTTTTTCTCCTATAAATACTTTTATAGGTTCTTTGCATTTCCTTTGATTTGGATCCTAATCTATCGACATACTTTTTGTTAGACTGTGTATATTTTTGCAATATTAATCATACTAGGAATTAGTAGGGTTGTGGAAGATCTTGGAAGGGTGAAAAGTAAGCATAGAATGGGGGAAAGTGTTTATTGCAGAAGACCATGTGGCTTGGTGAAGCGAAGGAAGCAATCAACTAAATCATTGATACCATATACTAATAAGAGCCTTGTTTTGGGGAAGCTCATGTATTGTTCGTCAAAATGATGTTCAAAATAAATAATGGTAGATTAGTGAGTCTACCTTACACTATGATTTATGAATGTTTTATAAGTGGGAGAACATATTTTAAATGTAATAGATACATGATCTACAAGGGGAGGTAAGGTACATCATCTAGACAAAGGATAGGATTTTCTTAATTTGAAAAATGTACATCATCTTTAGTTATCCTACAAGTTGTTGCATCAAAATACAATATAAAATAAAAACAAAGCTATGTGGTAGCAAATATCTACTGAAATAATTGCCAAAATGCAAATTAATAATAATTAGCAATAATACTTTTCCATAATTTTGAGTGCAACATATCCTTTAGAAAATACCAACAAGGTAGGATTATTACAAATAAATAATTATTAGTGGTTAATAATAATCACTCTAGAGATAATAATTTGTAATCCACGTGTTATTATTAAACTTATCTATTAGAACTATATTAGATTACAAAGATAATATGGTAGACGTATAAGCTTGAGGTATACATTTCTAGGGCATTTTTACTTTAGAACGCTTATGTAAGGAGAGGACAAATTTGATATGCAATTGTATAAAACAATAATCAATAATAACTATAACTTATGTGGTAGAGTTATATGTACTTATATTATCGTTGAATTATTATAGGGTTATTTCAACATAAATTTGCAATATGTTTCTCTACTTACATGTATAAGGGCTATGGTTTCTCTAATCGAGTTGAGAATGGTTTCCATATAAAAGCATCATGCTAGGATGGATAATATGTAATGATAGATAAAATAAATTATTAAAATAATAAATAAATAATGCGTATATCATTCATTTTCTTTTAACAAATTAAGCATGGTTGATTTCTGGTATGCAATGAAAAATATACAACATCGGAACATATCTACCACTCATACTTGGATTCATTTAAGAATTATGAAATCCCTACAACATCAAGTTTATGTTCTAAGAGTTGGTTATTTTCCTGTGTTTACACCTTTTCACTTCAAAACAACTTTCTACCATCTTCCAAATGAAATTTACCAACATAAGCACCATGGTCACTTCCATAAACATAGTTGAAGACTTTACATAGTGGAATACAATCACCCTAGGGTGACAGACTATGATTTCTACATGAGGAAACTTAGGGTACCCACGTTTGGCGTAAAGAGGTGCGAGATAGTTGTGTCATGCACCTTATGACTTGGCCTTATGCGTCTTTTTTCCCAATTCCTACTAAGTGTGACATTCACACTTCAACATAGCAAACTGGGAACCAAGGGGAGGGGCTCAACATGGGGGAATAACATTCTGTAAAGTGACCTCCTTTTTTATTCCTCTCTAGTTTAACCAATAATTAGTATGTTTATTTCATTCCTCTTAAGTAGTTGGTAGATTTTACTCAAATTTGATGCAATCCTTTTTTTTCCAAAAGAAAAATGTTTCTTGCTATTCATTAGTTTGAATCAAATAAACTACAATATTTCCAACCCCATGGGTAGAAACAAGTATTCCTGAAACTAGTACTCAAACAAAAAAGGATACTAAAACACAATGATTTGATGGATCCTAACTATAACACATAGTTACATGCATTCCCATAACTATTTTCTCCAGATAGGTTCAGCAGACTAATAATTACAGACATATAAATAATAAAGTAGTCCAAAAAACAATGAACCTAGGTGAGAGAGTAGTTGTTATATGATCAGTATAGTTGAAGAATGTGGTGTTCAAATATCAAGTGGTCTCGATAACCATGCAAGTGTGCCCGGCCCTCATCCATAATCAACCCAACTATTGAAAGGTGGTCAGCTTTCGAGTTGAAAATCCTGGAGATGTGCATGAAGTTAATATATTCAACGAATCTAATATTGTCCTGAACACAAAGTTTCCATTGTTAAAATAGAGGGATTTGTTGTCATTGCACACATTTGAGCCAATTAATAATAAAAGAGGAGTCCCCAACTATTCAGATCCTTTAAGCCAATTATTCAAATCCTTCCTCTTGGAAAGCACCAAAGTTACCCAACATGCTAGAAGTTATGCGACTATTACTACCCTCACCGCATCCAAATCTCATATTGTAATGAAGTCCATTATTCACCAATAGATAACAACCCGCTCCACAAGTGCCTCCCTGTTCCGCCTCATCAAAAAAGCCACTCGTATATGATAATTTAAGTAAGGAAATAATACATATGCATGTATTTGCTTCTTTCTTCCCATATGAACACATGTAACAAAATGTGTCACAAATCTAACTGCCCCAATTAATCAGTAGTTGGTATCATCAAATAAAATCGAGTTCCTATAACGCCACAGCCCCCACAAGAAATGAGTGGGAAAGGTTATATGAGGCCTATAGCATTGATGCAAGTCAGATAGACATTCTTCCAGTGTATCTAAATATCATTGTCCCTCAATCTGAATATTTGAGGTGACCTCATCCCAAACTTGTAAAGTGATCGGGCACTATGCAAAAATGTGGTCCATTGTTTCAACCGCCAAGTAGAAAATGGGACAACCAATAGGTCCATGTCCTCCATGATGCTAGAATTTCTCACTAGTGAGGATTCGGTTTTGCAAGGCCATCCATAGAAAGCACCTAATTTTACTGGCATCTCCCATTTCCAGATATTTTTGTGCCACCACTAGTCTAGAGGGTGCAATGATGTGGCTGCTATGGAATTGTATGCTTGGAAAGTAGAAATACCCCCCAAAGAATTCCCAAAATCCCAAATAATCAAGTCATTATCTTCATATGGGCATTTTTACTTTAGAACACTCATGTAAGGAGAGGACAAAATTGATATGCAATTGTATAAAACAATAATCAATAATAACTATAACTTATGTGGTAGAGTTATATGTACTTATATTATCTTTGAATTATTATAGGGTTATTTCAACATAAATTTGCAATATGTTTCTCTACTTACATGTATAAGGGCTATTGTTTCTCTAATCGAGTTGAGAATGGTTTCCATATAAAAGCATCATGCTAGGATGGATAATATGTAATCATAGATAATTTGTTTTATTAAAATAATAAATAAATAATGCGTATATCATTCATTTTCTTTTAACAAATTAAGCATGGTTGATTTCTGGTATGCAATGAAAAATATACAACATCAAAACATATCTACCACTCATACTCGGATTCATTTAAGAATTATGAAATCCCTACAACATCAAGTTTATGTTCTAAGAGTTGGTTATTTTCCTGTGTTTACACCTTTTCACTTCAAAACAACTTTCTACCATATTCCAAATGAAATATACCAACATAAGCACCATGGTCACTTCCATAAACATAGTGGAAGAGTTTACATAGTGGAATACAATCACCCTAGGGTGACAGACTATGATTTCTACATGAGGAAACTTAGGGTACCCACGTTTGGCCTAAAGAGGTGCAAGATAGTTGCGTCATGCACCTTATGACTTGGCCTTATGCGTCATTTTTCCCAATTCCTACTAAGTGTGACATTGACACTTCAACATAGCAAACTGGAAACCAAGGGGAGGGGCTCAACATGGGGGAATAACATTCTGTAAAGTGACCTCCTTTTTTATTCCTCTCTAGTTTAACCAATAATTAGTATGTTTATTTCATTCCTCTTAAGTAGTTGGTAGATTTTGCTCAAATTTGATGCAATCCTTTTTTTTCCAAAAGAAAAATATTTCTTGCTATTCATTAGTTTGAATCAAAGAAACTACGATATTTCCAACACCATGGGTAGAAACAAGTATGCTTGAAACTAGTATTCAATAAAAAAAGGATACTAAAACACAATGATTTGGTGGATCCTAACTATAACACATAGTTACATGCATTTCCATAACTATTGTGTCCAGATAGGTTTAGCAGACTAATAATTACAGACATATAAACAATAAAGTAGTCCAAAAAACAATGAACCTAGGTGAGAGAGTAGTTGTTATATGATCAGTATAGTTGAAGAATGTGGTGTTCAAATATCAAGTGGTCTCGATAACCATGCAGGTGTGCCTAGCTCTCATCCATAATCAACCCAACTTTTGAAAGGTGGTCAGCTTTCAAGTTGAAAATCCTGGAGATGTGCGTGAAGTTAATATCTTCAAAGAATCTAATAGTGTCCTGAACACAAAGTTTCCATTGTTACAATAGAGGGATTTGTAGTCATTGCACACATTTGAGCCAATTAATAATAAAAGAGGAGTCCCCAACTATTCAGATCCTTTAAGCCAATTATTCAAATCCTTCCTCTTGGAAAGCACCAAAGTTACCCAACATGCTAGAAGTTATGTGACTATTACTACCCTCACCGCATCCAAATCTCATATTGTAATGAAGTCCATTATTCACCAATAGATAACAACCTGCTCCACAAGTGCCTCCCTGTTCTACCTTATCAAAAAATCCACTCGCATATGATAATTTAGCTAAATAGATATGCATGTATTTGCTTCATTCTTCCCATATGAACACATGTAACAAAGTGTGTCACAAATCTAACTGCCCCAATTAATGAGTAGTTGGTATCATAAAATAAAATCGAGTTCCTATAATGCCATAGCCCCCATAAGAAATTAGTGGGAAAGGTTATATGAGGCCTATAGCATTGATGCGAGTGAGATAGGCATTCTTCCAGTGTATCTAAATACCATTGTCCCTCAATCTAAAGATTTGAGGTGACCTCATCCCAAACTTGTAAAGTGACTGGGCACTATGCAAAATGTGGTCCATTGTTTCAACCACCAAGTAGAAAATGAGACAACCAATAGGTCCATGTCCTCCATGATGTTGGAATTTCTCACCAGTGAGGATTCAGTTTTGCAAGGCCATCCATAGAAAGCACCTGATTTTACTGGCATCTCTCATTTCTAGATATTTTTGTGCCACCACCAGTCTAGAGGGTGCAATGATGTGGCTGCTATGGAATTGTATGCTTGGAAAGTAGAAATAACCCCCAAAGAATTCCCAAAATCCCAAATAATCAAGTCATTATCTTCATATGGGCATTTTTACTTTAGAACTCTCATGCAAGGAGAGGACAAATTTGATATGCAATTGTATAAAACAATAATCAATAATAACTATAACTTATGTGGTAGAGTTATATGTACTTATATTATCTTTGAATTATTATAGGGTTATTTCAACATAAATTTGCAATATGTTTATGTTTCTCTACTTACATGTATAACGGCTATCGTTTCTCTAATTAAGTTGAGAATGGTTTCCATATAAAAGCATCATGTTAGGATGGATAATATGTAATCATAGATAAAAAAATTATTAAAATAATAAATAAATATAGCGTATATCATTCATTTTCTTTTAACAAATTAAGCATGGTTGATTTTTGGTATGCAATGAAAAATATACAACATCGGAACATATCTACCACTCATACTTGGATTCATTTAAGAATTATGAAATCCCTCCAACATCAAGTTTATGTTCTAAGAGGTGGTTATTTTCCTGTGTTTACACCTTTTCACTTCAAAACAACTTTCTACCATATTCCAAATGAAATATACCAACATAACCACCATGGTCACTTCCATAAACATATTTGAAGACTTTACATAGTGGAATACAATCACCCTAGGGTGACAGACTATGATTTCTACATGAGGAAACTTAGGGTACCCACGTTTGGCCTAAAGATGTGTGAGATAGTTGTGTCATGCACCCTATGACTTGTCCTTATGCGTCCTTTTTCCCAATTCCTACTAAGTGTGACATTGACACTTCAACATAGCAAATTGGAAACCAAGGGGAGGGGCTCAACATGGGGGAATAACATTCTGTAAAGTGACCTCCTTTTTATTCCTCTCTAGTTTAACCAATACTTAGTATCTTTATTTCATTCCTCTTAAGTAGTTGGTAGATTTTACTCAAATTTGATGCAATCCTTTTTTTTCCAAAAGAAAAATATTTCTTGCTATTCATTAGTTTGAATCAAAGAAACTACAATATTTCCAACCCCATGGGTAGAAACAAGTATGCCTGAAACTAGTAATCAAACAAAAAAGGATACTAAAACACAATGATTTGGTGGATCCTAACTATAACACATAGTTACATGCATTCCCATAAATATTTTCTCTAGATAGGTTCAGCAGACTAATAATTACAGACATATAAACAGTAAAGTAGTCCAAAAAACAATGAACCTAGGTGAGAGAGTAGTTGTTATATGATCAGTATAGTTGAAGAATGTGGTGTTCAAATATCAAGTGGTCTCGATAACCATGCAGGTGTGCCCGACCCTCATCCATAATCAACCCAACTTTTGAAAGGTGGTTAGCTTTCGAGTTGAAAATCCTGGAGATGTGCATGAAGTTAATATCTTCAAAGAATCTAATAGCGTCTTGAACACAAAGTTTCCATTGTTACAATAGAGGGATCTGTAGTCATTGCACACATTGAAGCCAATTAATAATAAAAGAGGAGTCCCCAACTATTCAAATCCTTTAAGCCAATTATTCAGATCCTTCCTCTTGGAAAGCACCAAAGTTCCCCAACATGATAGAAGTTATGCGATTATTACTACCCTCACCACATCCCAATCTCATATCATAATGAAGTCCATTATTCACCAATAGATAACAACCCGCTCCACAAGTAACTCCCTGTTCTGCCTTGTCAAAAAATCCACTCGCATATGATAATTTAGCTAAGGAAATAATACATATGCATGTATTTGTTTCATTCTTCCCATATGAACACATGTAACAAAGTGTGTCACAAATCTAACTGCCCCAAATAATGAGTAGTTGGTATCATCAAATAAAATCGAGTTCCTATAACGCCATAGCCCCCACAAGAAATGAGTGGGAAAGGTTATATGAGGCCTATAGCATTGATGCGAGTGAGATAGACATTCTTCCAGTGTATCTGAATACCATTGTCCCTCAATCTGAAGATTTGAGGTGACCTCATCCCAAACTTGTAAAGTGACCGGGCACTATGCAAAAATGTGGTCCATTGTTTCAACCGCCAAGTAGAAAATTGGACAACCATAGGTCCATGTCCTCCATGATGCTAGAATTTCTCACTAGTGAGGATTCGGTTTCGCAAGGCCATCCATAGAAAGCACCTGATTTTACTGGCATCTCCCATTTCCAGATTTTTTTGTGCCACCACCAGTCTAGAGGGTGCAATGATGTGGCTGCTATGGAATTGTATGCTTGGAAAGTAGTAATACCCCCAAAAGAAGTCCCAAAATCCCAAATAATCAAGTCATTATCTTCAATTAGTCTAATGTCATCATGAGTGAGTTTAGAAACATATCCCTCCCACTCAATAGAATCATCCAAAGAAAGATTTACGTCTTTAGCACTAAACCAGTAGGAGTCCACAGCCGAGTCGTTCAACCTGTTGTGTGCATGGTTAAGAAAATAAATTCATTACTAGTGTAAAGCCTAGATATTCTATTCAGAGAAGGTAACTAGTTGAGTTGTTCCAATTATGGGATCCACACCCACCCTAACTTGATATCCATTTCCCACATGCCACACCATCCAACTATTAAGTAACAGGAATGTATCTACCAAACCAGACCATATAGTGGGGCAATGTCGTGGCTTTTTGGAATTCATTCTGATCCAATCTATAACTGTGGAATGTTTTAGATATTTATCCTTGATCACCATTCCCCAAAGGTCGTTATCGAATAAGCCTCTCCAAATGATTTTCAGGTGTAAGGCTGAGTAGACCCATAAAATATTCTGGACTCCCCAACCACCATGTTCATTTGGCAGAGCAATCCGCTCCCAGGCCACCAAGTGATAACATTTCTTCTCCGGAGAAGACTTCCAAATAAAATTAAAGAACAATTGTCTAATCATGTGCAAGATAGAATGAGGAACATTGGCTGGTGATAGCCAATACACTAGCAGATTTAGAAGAAATGAGTTCAATAAAGTTAGTCTTCCACCTAGTGATAACTTTCTAAATGTACCAGAGGTAAGTTTTGTCTCAATATTATTAATTAACCAGTACTAATCGGAAATTCTGTAGTCAGTTGGATTTAGAAAAAAACCCAAATAATACAATCCCTAATTTATATCCTGAACCTCCAGTGGGAAGATAGTTCTAACATGTTCATGGAGAGATTCAAGAATATTTAATGAATAAAAACAGGATTTCAGATAACTGATCATCATACCTGATGCAAGGTAGAAGAGGTCCAAGATGCATTCTAGCCTAGCCACTCGCTATGATGCCCGATACTGAAAAGGAGGATGTCATCGACGAACAGAAGATGGGTAACATAATGGCGCAAAGAGACTTTTAACCCCTATAATTTCCCTTCATATTTTGCTTGGAGAATAATCCGGCTCAAACCTTCTACGACCAGTAGGAATAAAAGGGGAGATACGGGACACCCATGTCAGAGTCCCCTCAAACACTTGAAGAATGAAGTAGGACTCCTATTGATCAAAACCATGAAATTCGTCGATGTTACGCCTCCCATAATCCATTGAGTCGCCAAGTAGTCCATACCAACATCAAGGAGAAGCAGTTTGAGGAAGGACTAGTCCACCATATCATAGGCCTTAACCAAGTCAAGTTTCAGAACACACGGTTGTTGCCATTTATATTTTTCTGAGTGGAGTGTCTCCTGAGTGACCCCTTTGGCATAAAAAATTAATAGTTGATTTAGAAATATGAATTGCTCCTTTGAAATCTCTTTTGATGTCCATTCTTGATCATGTTTGCAATCATCTTGGAGATAATTTTGTAAATTAAGTTACATAGAGATATCGGTCCATAACCTTGGAAAGTAGCGGGTTTAGTGGAATTTTGGATTAATGGTAGGAAGGTAGCATTTACCCCACCCGCAACCTTTCTGCTGCACCGATCATTTTCTACCAGCTGAACTAGTCCCAGACCAAAGAGATCGAAAAATTGAAGAAAAACCTCGTTGGTCCAACTATCTAGTCCAGATATTTTTTCTTTAGCCATGCCATTTAAAATTCCATCTATTTCCATGATTGTCACAAGTCGACCAATGGCCGCAGAATCCTTCTCTATTAATAAACAAGGCATAACTTGTAGTATCTGAAAATGAGCTTCTAAATTGTTTACCTGTGGCTTTGAGAAGAACTTGGAGTAATAGCCTATTTTCTCCTTTTCAATCTCTGACTAACATGATATTTTAACACCCAGAGCTGTCTCTATGTCCCATATGGCCTTTTTCATTTGTCTTTAAGTAGCGTAGTAGTGAAAAAACTTAGTATTTTGGTCGTCACAAGTGATCCACAGTGAGCGACTCTTAAGATGCCATAACTCTTCTTCTTTCTTTAGAATGGATGATTTTCTGCTTCTAATGCCTGAATAGAAATCAAGTGCTCACCATTAACTGTTGATTCAAAAGGAGCCAAGTACATACTCTTAAGATCTTATTCTATTCTACGTAGTTATGACTGGATAAACAACTTTTTATTTTTGATCCAAGGTGAAAGCCTTAAGTGACCGAATTTGAACCAATCCTATGAGCCTCTTACTAATCATGTTAGCTATCTTAGCTTATAGATTAGTTACCTAATCATCACTATACTTTTAATGGGAAAAAAATTAACAAATTATATTTTCTTTAATTTGAAAATTATAAATTATAAAATACTTTTAAATTAAAATGGATAAAATATTTCATAAAATTATATCATTGAAAAGTTTTAACAATTTTTTTCTTAATTTAAAAATTATAAATAATTATAAAATGCTTATAAATTAGAATGGATAAAATATTTCTATGCAAAAAGATAAAATTATATCATTGAAAAGTTTTAATTTTTTTTTCTTAATTTAAAAATTATAAATAATTATAAAATGCTTTTAAATTAGATTGGGTAAAATATTTCCATTACGAAAGATAAAATTGTATCCTTGAAAGGTTTTAACCATTTTGGGCCTTGTAAGTATTACTAAAAATACCGATCACTCGTCTATAGTGAATCACAAATGGTTTAAATTATAGAATAGATCACAAATTGTCTATAGGCTATACTGAGTTGTGATTACAAATTGGCTTGAGTGGGCCATGGCCCATGACAATCACTTGTGTGAAAAGTGCAAGTCAATTCAAAATTAGAAACACAAGAAATAAATATCCAAATTAGACATATTACAATAAATTCATTAGACATACTACAATAAACCCATTAGTCAATGGCACGCCAAGGAAGACTAACACCAAGAGAATTTTAGACTATAGCGAGAAGACGGTTCATCGTTTATGCCTTAGGGTACTAAATACTAGAGATGGGTTAGGGAACGATCTCTCATATTTTGTATTATGATGCTATTTGCATTAAACATTCATTGAGAATTCAATTATGATATTTGTAAAAGATTTGATTTCGTATGTGTACAATTTTCATCAAAACACAATAATACCATAAAAGAGAGGAAAGGTTCTTAGAGGGGAAGCTCGATTGAGTGTATACCATCCTAGAAATTGAAGCAACATCCATTGTGTGCTCAGGAAAGTAATCATTTTTTTTGCAACATACAGAGCATGAATATTATCTTCCACATGATATTTGCAAAAGATTTGATTTCATATGTGTACAATGTTCATCAAAACACAATAAGAATGTAAAAAAGAGAAAAGGTTCTTAGAGGGGAAGCTCGATCGAGTGCATACCATCCCAAAAACTGAAGCAACATCCATTACGCGCTGAGGGAAGCAATTGTTTTTTCTTGCAAAATATAGGGCATGAATATTATCTTCCACATCAAAACCCAAGAACCTCATAAACCGAACCAAAATAAACACTATTACACTGACCCAGATTAATGTTTCTGCACAAGATCCGCGTATTGACCTCATCTCCTTCATCTCCCGCAAAACTCTTATATGCTTCATGCAGAATTGATATGCTTAATGTTTATTCAATTTGTCCCCCTTGGTATGTTCAAGTGTGAATAGTGGGCAGTGCAAAAGGTTGTGTCACTCACCTATTCTTGGTGCGTGGCATTTTACGTTTTATGCAGTTTTACAGGCTGTCAAGTAAAATATTTTAAAATATTTATATATTCTCTAAAAATCAAACGTGGATTACTATACCAGTCCCTGTCATTTAAAATTTTAAAATTAAACCTAGCATATACCAATCCCTTTTCATGGATTCGCCGAATTAAGCTTGAATTGATCCTTGCAATTTTATTGAGGGGGAATCAAAGAACTAGCCAATCATGAATTTGAAATTAATGCATCCTTCATGCAAAATCTACTAAGAACAGTATTAAGTCACGCATGATCATCTTTGGGAGAAACTTAATCTCTTGTACCACTCAAAAACTAATATATGTTTCCACATGCGTCCCTTAATGTTTACATCATCATTTAAGTACAGTAATGGTGTCTTTTAAGAGATTCAGACAGATGAGCAAAACCTAGTTGGATAATGGTTACATCATCATTTAAGTACAATAATGAAGACAATTCATCATTTATACCTTAGGGTACTAAATGCTAGGTGCCACTATAGCATGAAGACGGTTCATTATTTATACCATAGGGTACATGGAAGTGAAATTTCATATACAAGTGTTGTCTAATGTAGTACTACTCAAATAGGTACCAACATGGGTTACAAGGTTTCCAAATATATGTAAAACCTCTTTCATTTCCTACCATAGTTTTACTTGCCTAATGACAAATATCTATGTTATTTAAAGACATTGGCACATATATCTAACATAAACAAAATTCTAAAATTTTGATGTCTTCTTGGTCCAAAAAGTGTTATGATACCGTTTGTAATGTAATTTTTTTCTTAATTTAAAAATTATAAATAATTATAAAATGATCTTAGATTAGAATGGGCAAAATATTTCCATTGCTAAAAATAAAATTGTATCCTTTAAAGGTTTTAATAAGAATCTTGGGCCTTGTAATTATTAAAAAAATACTCGTCACTCGTCTATAGTGAATCACAAATTGTCTATAGTCTCTAATGAATTGTGATTACAAATTGGCTTGAGTGGGCCATAGCAACAGCTTGTGTGAAAAGTGCAAGTCAATTCAAAGTTAGAAACTCAAAGAAAAAACTATCCAAACTAGACATCAAAATGTTGATGACACGAATGACTATGATGACAATGATATATGGTGATAACAATGATGATGATGATGATGATGATGATGGCGATGATGATGATGATGATGATGATGTATTGTATGATGTTGATGATGATGATTAGGATAATGATGACGATGATGATCACAATGTTACATTATTGCAAGATATGTAATGTGCTTCATGTGGCATGCACTCTCACTTTTTCTTTGCATGTGGATGGAACTCGAGAGGCTTGTGATCACTATAGATGTTAGTCCCTTTTATAAGTAGATATTAATTTCATCTATTTACAAAGTGTACCAACACATGCAACTCATAATAGCATGTAGAATAATTCAATATTGTGCCTAAAATACTTCAAGTGGAATGTAATGAGTTTCTTTTGTTGCAATGATATGTTGTCCAAGCATTCCAAGAGGCATCCACCTTGACTCTAAAGGCTTGTTAAATGTAAGATAACGCAAGCTAGAGAAGTCACAAATATTCACTCGGTATCTTTGAATGCTTGATGTTGTGCTATGTCCCACATGATTTGTTACCACATTACTTTTATTTACTTACAACACCTAAGGGACTTTCATTGAATACATTACATATCAACATTAACTGCACCCATTAAACTCAAAACCATTGAGGTTGGGACAATTAAACCTACAAATGATTCGGTATGACCTATTTCCTCTATAAGGTTCCAGAATGTTACTACGAGGAAGAAACAGGGCAAAAAAGAATGTTATATTAATCCTTATGTTCTTTCCCAGGAAAATTTTCCCAAATTTGCAAACCCTAAATTATTAGAAATCACATCAATTGGGAAATCTCTCTTCCACTTCTTCTGCTGAAACTTTTTTCAGGGCCTATTGTAATGTACCAGATTACAGAGACATTCAAACAGAGAATATTATACACACAACAAACCATCAAGAAGATCACAATATGGGCCAAGCGCTTAACCGTTGTATTCATTCAATAGATGGTATACTTATACATGAAGAGAGAGGTTGGAGCGGTTGTACCCGCTCCAACTGATCTTCTAAACACACTAATTACGTTATATTAATTATGATGACATTCATGAGGACCAAAGGGGTCCCTCCAATAGGGCCCTTAGAGTAGACTTTCCCCAGACAATGGTTCCTCAATGATTATAATGACCTTTAATGTCAGAGGGTTTAGTATTTCACCCAAAAGAACTACTTTTAGAAAGGTTATAAATAATTTTAATCCAGATGTTATTCTCCTACAAAAGACTATGATTTCTACTTCACAGGCTTGTGAGATCATTCCTAAAATGTTCCCTTCTTGGAATGTTTGTGGGCAAGATGCAAACAGAATGTCAGGTGGTTTTTTGGTTGCATGGAAACCTTTAAAATTTCATTTTTCCCCATATAAGATAGCGGATGGTATTTTATTGGATGGCAAATTATTTGGACTGAATATAAATTTAAAAATGATCAATATATACGGTCCCTACAACCAAAGGGAAATCTTCTGGGATATAGTGATCCAGTGCGATATTCTAAATGATCCTGACCTTATAATTGGAGGTGATTTGAATTTGACTCTTTCTCCTAATGCAGTATGGGGTTCAGGTTGCATTCTGGATCACCTTGCCAACTATTTCAGAAAGGATTTTGATGATGCAAAGATTATTGATATTTCTCCTAATGTTCTTGTTCCTACTTGGCTCAATGGTCATATTGGAAATGGTGGTTTGTAAAAAAGACTAGATCGCTTCCTTATGTCGGAAAGTATTTGCAAGGATATATTCAGGTATAGATCTTTGACCTTATCCTCTAGTAAATCATATCATAAACCGGTGGTTTTACTATAGGATATGGATAAAAAGGGACTTCACTACCCCTTTAAGTTCACGCATACTTGGCCTAAGGAGAAAGATTTATGTGATATGATATATGAGAATTGGAACGAGAATTCAAAAACTGTATTTCATTCCCCTACATGAGCTTTACTTTATAAATTGAAGAAAATAAAATTTGATGTCATTGAATGGGAAAAGAAGAAGAAAGAAGCAAATGAAACAGAATTAGTAAAGATTGAATCGAAATTGAACATTTTATCTAAGTCCAAAAATATTGAATTATTTTATGAATCTAAGAAAATGAGATTTTCTAAGTTGCAAGATGCTAAATAGGAAATTCTTACTCAAGAGGAAGAGACTTGGCAACTTAAGAGTCATGCTGTGTGGCTTTAGTAGTGGGGACAAAAATACAAAAAAATTCCAAAATTTTGCTAATCAAAGAAGAATTGCAAATTCAATCTGGTATCTAGATGGCCAAAATGGAAATATCATGGTTGATCAATCCTCTCTTCAAGATGGTGCAATATCTTTCTTCAAGGAGGTATACAAGCAATATAGGTCCTTTTAAGTCTTATCATCCAATTAGATGTTATCAATCTATTTCCGAGAATTTCTAGTAACAAGGATGGCATTCATGTTGGTATGCATGTTTCGGATGAGGATGTTAAGTTTGTTCTTAGTCAATTTGCAAAAGCTAAGAGTCCAGGCCTTGACGAGTGGACAATTGAATTTTTCATACACTTTTTTGGTTTGATTGGTTTAGAACTTGTTGAGATGGTGGAGGAATCTAGAAGGACTGGGCACATCCCTGAAAGCCTAAATTCCACTTACATTGCCCTTATTCCTAAAAAGGATAATCCATCCTCTTACAATGATTACACGCCAATCTCCTTGTGTAATTGGCCTATAAGTTGATAGCAAATATAATTTCAAACAGGTTAAATACATATTTGGAAAAGATGTTATCCCAAGAGCAGTTTGGTTTTTTACCCAATAGGAAAATTTTGGATGCGATAGGGGTGGTTCAAGAATGTATGCACAATATCAAATCCAAGAAAATACAAGCTTTTATTTTAAAAATGGATTTAATTAAGGCCTACGATAGTGTGGATTGGTGTGTTCTCTGTATGATTTTGTTACAAATTGGTCTTCCCCTAGAGATTGCTAACTGGGTTATGGCATGCATATCTAGTGTAAATTATGCCATTCTTGTAAATGGACATCCTAATCTTGTTTTCAAAGGGTTTAGAGGACTTCAACAAGGTTTTCCCTTATCTCCTCTGATGTTTCTTCTAGTTATTAAAGGTCTTGGTCTTCTTATCAATACGATGAAAAAGGAGAAAAAATTAAAGGCATCTATGTGACTTCTCTTTTGTATATTTCTCAATTACTGTTGGTTGATGAGGTCACTATCTTTGGAAGGGGATATGCTCAATAATGGATTCAGTATTTGGAATTAATTAAAAAAAATTGTAGTGCTTCTAGTATGGCAGTGAGTTCCCAAAAATCTATGTTTCTTCACAATTGCAAAGATCATAGAAATGAACAGTTATTATGTGAGCAAATCTCTTCTCTTTTTCCATATCAGATGGTAAAACTTCATGAAGGTTTTTAATACTTAGGTTTCTTTTTAAATCCAAATGGTTACAAAAAGGATGACTAGAATTAGCTTGTAAAAAGGGTTGAGAAGAGGATTTGTCATTGGTCTTTCAAATGTATGCCATTGGGAGGAATATTAGTCCTTGCAAATTCAATATTACAAAGCATATCTGTATATTGGATATCATTAACAATGGTACCTAAAACTATTCTGGAGACTATAAGGAAAATGATGTTTCAGTTCATTTAAGATGGAAACTATACAAATCCTAAATTTCATTTACCTTCATGGCACAACATTGCACTTCCAAAGAATCTTGGTGGTTGGGGGTTGAAACAAATATTGTGGTTCAGTGAGGACTTAGTGATAAATCTTTATGGAGGAGATTGTTTGGTAATACTCTATGCTGTCAAGTACTGAAGGGGAAATATATCAAATCAATTTTTTTATATGAATGGATTCGTAATCCAAAAATTCCAAATAACACTTCTGTTATTTGGAAAGGATTATGGCGTAGCTTGCATATCATAAAGAAGGGAATCTGTTGGGACCTCACTAGGGGTATACAAATTTATTTAGGAATTGATCCTATTGTTGGAATGGGTGATAATTATAGTATGTCCAATGATATCATTCTGTAGCTGCATTCTATAAATATTCATGTACTCGGTAAAGTAAAAAAGGAGGTAAATTCTGTAAATTCCATTCCATATGGTTAAATTCTACTGATTTGGATTTAAATGGTAGACTAGGTGAGGAATGGTATAAGTTCGTGCTTAATCTTCTTTCAGCTAGCATCAGAATTTCTAACAAACAGGATGTCTTGGTTTGGGATTGGTATGGATCCGATGGCACTCTTAATGCAAAGAGAGCTTAAGATTTTATCATATCTGAAAATTTCCTCCCAAATGGTATGCTTCGAAGATATGGAAATGGAATATTCTGATCAAAATTGCCTACTTTCTATGGTTATGTCTAGAAAATCATGTTCTCATCTAGGATAATCTCATTAAAGGAGGTGTCTCCTTGGCCTAGTATATATATTCTTTGCAAATTTGATACTGAAACTGTCAATCATTTGTTTGTCAGCTGCTATTATTGTTCTAACATTTGGGAGATGTGTAATCAAGCTTTAAGGTTAAATCATAAGTGGAATACAAATAGTTTTCATGAAAGCTTACAAAATTGGTTGAAGAAAAATCCATTGTACAAGGAGATTTCGATTTTCATAATGTGGGAAATCTGGAAAAGCAGGAACATGATGATATTTGAAGGAAAAAATACACATTTTTCCCAGGTGTGCAGTCATGCAATTAGCCAATATTTTGAATTTTGTAAGCCTCTTATAAAAACTAAGTATAGGTCTTTTAATAAACCTATATATGACGAGAACTTATTGATTGGCTATTTCGATGGCGCATACAAAAACGGATTGGGGGGTGAAATTTCTTTGCAAATTAAACAAGGCTATTAGTGCAAGCTTAAAATTGTTGTTGGTTCCTGAACTAACAACAAAGCTGAATTGGTGGCTTTATGAGGTTTTCTTTGATATGCAAACAAGCATAGTCTTCAAAGTTTACAAATTGCAAGTGATTCAAAAGTTATTATAGATTGGGAAAATGACAGCCATGATTTCGCAGCTCTTCATTTATCTTCATGGAAAAGTAGGTTTGTATTGCTAATTGTTTTACTTATATTTTATGAAATACATCTTTTGTTTTTCCTAATATTCACGAAAGACACCTTTTTCAATATAAGAGTCAGAAATAAATTATTATTCTTTTCTTTCGACAAAATTGAAACTATAGGTGGGCTAATAAAAGCTTCTCCCCGTCACCTCAACCTTAATCACAAATATGAAATGTCTCGGTTCTGTCTTAAACCAAGTAAGTTTTTCTTTATGTCATAAGCATATGCATATGTTCATATAACTTATATCTTTCCTCCTAGAAATGTCTTGAACTCATCCGACTTTACTGTTTTTAAGCAAATGTTTCTACAACAAGGCTTACATTTTCTTAGATTTGTTTAATTTTTAGATTTTATAATTTTTTTTTATTAAAATGTAAGTTAAAAGTAAATAAATTCAATTATTTTTAGATGTAGAATTTTTAAAAATTTGATATGAATTTTGGAAGAAGTTATAATTTTATTTATTAATCAAAATATTGACCATAAAATTTATTTTTAAATTTTTTGTTGAAACTTTAAAATGATTTAAATTAAATTTAAAATACATTTAACAAGGAAAAACATAAATTCCTCTTAAAAATTGAAGTTTTCCATTTATTAATTCATAAAAATGTCAATTAAAATTTCTTATACAATAATTTGTTTTAATTTATTTTAATAATAATTACTTATTTATTATTATTATTATCATCGTCATCACAAAAGTATTTATTTATTTATTTATTCTTTTAACTCAATAAATCTTAGTCCAAACAACACCTTAATATTAAATAACTATAAAAAAAAAGACACCTACTATATAAATTCAACCAAAAAGATTGTAGTTGCAATGATGGAAAACTATAAACAAAAGGGCATTTACATTGTTCTATTTATCATGGCTACATAGAGAAAGTAAGAATTATGTACCCTACATTGAATTTTCCAAAACAAAAGAAGGGTTATATTAGTAAGAGTATATAATTTTTTTGTACTTCTTTATTTTAAAAATCTTAAAAAAATAATAATTATAAATTTATTTGTAGATATCTTATTAGCAACATACCTTGAGCATAAATCGCTATTTTTTATATTCTTCAAAATTGTTGATACCAAGGTTTTACTCAAATAATTAAAGTAATCCATTAAATTAAATTGAAATTTCTTAGTTTTGTTATAGTTTTTTTTTCTTCTCAATGATACAGATATATCCTTAATAAATATATTCCTTTTAATTTTAATCAAAATTATTAATACCATAATATATTGCCAAAATATTTAACATTATCTATATCTTGATAGAACATTAAAAATAAATCCTCATAAACATAATTTATGTTAACCAAGTTTAATATCATGTTAAATTTTTTTTTGTTGGTTATCATCTTACATGTAAAATGTGATGTAATAATTTCCAACCTAACCATAAGTTAAAAAGAACATTATATGCTTAAATTTATCATTATCTAAAGTAGTTGCATCGTTTCCTATCTTCTCATCCTCTACATCCATCTAAGTCGATTTTGATGAAGAACATGGCAGCATGAATCTCATCTAGGAGTTCATTGATCACTGGAATTGGAAGTTTGTCCTTTATTTTCATCTTATAGAGATAAAAAAGTGTGTGCACATTAGTCATGTACCTTCTTTTTTCAAGCCTATGAACATTGGGGAGGAATAAGGATTAGTGATCAGAGAATAGTTTATGAAAAATCTTTTCAATTTCATTCCTTTGTAAAAAAAGAGCGTGTATAAGGATGTACATTTGGTGGTTGACTACCCATAATCAAAGGAATACTTTAATCACACTCACCTCCTGATGGGGGTAATCGAATGCCGCAAATACTTGATGATAGTGGGTTTCTTGTGTGGGGATATCCATAACATCCATGGAATTGAATTGGTAATTTCAGAGTGACCTTCCTTTAATAACTTCCCCAATATACTATCAAAGATTATGATTTTTTTAGGGACCTAACTAAAGCCCTTTGAGGGTGTGTGTATGATCCTGTAGAGTAAAGATCATGTATAATTCCTTGAAATCCATGGTGAATGGCCTCAATGTGTGTAGCTATATCACAACCTCTCATATTGATTGCAAACATATGAGTTTTGAGAGGATAGTCCCACAATTGGAGTTTCACATTTTCACATTGGGCTACAATATTTTTATTTGTATTTTATGTTGGTGGGAGTGTTACTTCATGTAGAATATTATTGCATTAACATAATTACCAAATTTATTATGGAGGTAAAGATGTGGGAGTTTTGCAGGTTGGTCATAAAAGATAGGGTTTCCTAGGTCTTAAAGAGAAGGGAATGTTAGGTGTTATAAATTTGCGATATACTTGTACGGTCCAAAAAATAATTCGACCCAATAGCTCAGGGCACTAACTAGGGATGCTCAATTGTTCTTTTAGTCGTACTACCTAAATACTGAGGTATTAGAAAGTAATCTTCCTGAGTGTTATGTTAGGTGCCACTATAGCAAGAAGACGGTTCATCATTTATACCTTAGGGTACTTCAAAGTGAAATTTCATATACAAGTGTTGTCTAATGCAATACTACTCAAATGCGTACCAACATGGGTTACAAGGTTTCCAAACAGGTAAAACCTATTTCATTTCCTACATGTAGTCTTTACCTGACCATAGTTCTACTTGCCTAATGATAAATCTATGTGTTACTTAAAGACATTTGAACATGTATCTAGCCTAAAAAAGTTTCTAAAATTTTGATGTGTTCTTAGTCCAAGAAGGTGTTGTGATAGCACTTGTAATGTAATTAACCCCCAAATTACATAGAAAAAGAACAAAATGTGATCAAATGCCATATCTAGACACAAAACAAAAGAGACATATAGATAGAACCTAAGAAAGAACCCTCATATTAATGATGTCCAAAGGAGAGAGCATTGTCCACTTACCTCTTTAAGGGGGGAATATCCTATGACAAAATATCAAGATACAATAATAAACCTCGATTCACATTACACAACCTTCTACTCTATATATAGACTATCAATAGAAAAAAACTAACTACATGTGCTCCCACTATTAAAGAGGGTCAACCACCTAGTGGGTATTAATTAATAAGAACATTTTGCATTGAATAACTATCAAATAACTATCTCATAGGCCTTACTCAAAGGAGACAGCCTCATATATCAATAAATTAGAGTGGTTGGGGTAGGACCCTAACATTGTAAACATTAATTTCCCACAGAAAAAACCCTTCAATGGAATTTGGGTGGTTAACCGGAGTTGAATGAGTATAGTCTTGTGCTTCTTCAAGAGGTATGTCCTCTTTTATCTCCTATCAATACTCTTATAGGTTCTTTGCATTTCCTTTGATTTGGATCCTAACCTATCGACATACTTTTTGTTAGACTGTGTATATTTTTGCAATATTAATCATACTAGGAATTAGTAGGGTTGTGGAAGATCTTGGAAGGGTGAAAAGTAAGCATAGAATGGGGGAAAGTGTTTATTGCAGAAGACCATGTGGCTTGGTGAAGCGAAGGAAGCGATCAACTAAATCATTGATACCATATACTAAGAAGAGCCTCGTTTTGGGGAAGCTCGTGTATTGTTCGTCAAAATGATGTTCAAAACAAATAATGGTAGATTAGTGAGTCTACCTTACACTATGATTTATGAAAATTTTATAAGTGGGAGAACATATTTTAAATGTAATAGATACATGATCTACAAGGGGAGGTAAGGTACATCATCTACACAAAGGATAAGATTTTCTTAAATTTGAAGAATGTACATCATCTTTAGTTATCTTACAAGTTGTTGCATCGAAATCCAATGTAAAATAAAAACAAAGCTATGTGGTAGCAAATACCTACTGAAATAATTGCCAAAATGCAAATTAATAATAATTAGCAATAATCCTTTTCCATAATTTTGAGTGCAACATATACTTTAGAAAATAACAAGAATAACAACAAGGTAGGATTATTACAAATTAATAATTATTAGTGGTTAATAATAATCACTATAGAGATAATAATTTGTAATCCACGTGTTATTATTAAACTTATCTATTAGAGGTATATTAGATTACAAAGATAATATGGTAGACGTATAAGCTTGAGTTATACATGTCTAGGGCATTTTTACTTTAGAACTCTCATGTAAGGAGAGGACAAATTTGATATGCAATTGTATAAAACAATAATCAATAATAACTATAACTTATGTGGTAGAGTTATATGTACTTATATTATCTTTGAATTATTATAGGGTTATTTCAACATAAAGTTGCAATATGTTTCTCTACTTACATGTATAAGGGCTATGGTTTCTCTAATCGAGTTGAGAATGGTTTCCATATAAAAGCATCATGCTAGGATGGATAATATATAATCATAGATAAAAAAAAATTATTAAAATAATAAATAAATAATGCATATATAATTCATTTTCTTTTAACAAATTAAGCATGGTTGATTTCTGGTATGCAATGAAAATTATACAACATCGGAACATATCTACCACTCATACTTGGATTCATTTAAGAATTATGAAATCCCTACAACATCAAGTTTATGTTCTAAGAGTCGGTTATTTTCTTGTGCTTACATCTTTTCACTTCAAAACGACTTTCTACCATATTCCAAATGAAATATACCAACATAAGCACCATGGTCACTTCCATAAACATAGTTGAAGACTTTACATAGTGGAATACAATCACCCTAGGCTGACAGACTATGATTTCTACATGAGGAAACTTAGGGTACCCACGTTTGGCCTAAAGAGGTCCGAGATAGTTGTGTCATGCACCTTATGACTTGGCCTTATGCGTCTTTTTCCCCAATTCCTACTAAGTGTGACATTGACACTTCAACATAGCAAACTGGAAACCAAGGGGAGGGGCTCAACATGGGGGAATAACATTCTGTAAAGTGACCTCCTTTTTTATTCCTCTCTAGTTTAACCAATAATTAGTATGTTTATTTCATTCCTCTTAAGTAGTTGGTAGATTTTACTCAAATTTGATGCAATCCTTTTTTTCCAAAAGAAAAATGTTTCTTGCTCTTCATTAGTTTGAATCAAAGAAACTACAATATTTCCAACCCCATGGGTAGAAACAAGTATGCCTGAAACTAGTACTCAAACAAAAAAGGATACTAAAACACAATGATTTGGTGGATCCTAACTATAACACATAGTTACATGCATTCCCATAACTATTTTCTCCAAATAGGTTCAACAGACTAATAATTACAGACATATAAATAATAAAGTAGTCCAAAAAACAATGAACCTAGGTGAGAGAGTAGTTGTTATATGATCAGTATAGTTGAAGAATGTGGTCTTCAAATATCAAGTGGTCTCGATAACCATGCAGGTGTGCCCGGCCCTCATCCATAATCAACCCAACCGTTGAAAGGTGGTCAGCTTTCGAGTTGAAAATCCTGGAGATGTGCGTGAAGTTAATATCTTCAAAGAATCTAATAGTGTCCTGAACACAAAGTTTCCATTGTTACAATAGAGGGATCTGTAGTCATTGCACACATTTAAGCCAATTAATAATAAAAGAGGAGCCCCAACTATTCAGATCCTTTAAGCCAATTATTCAAATCCTTCCTCTTGGAAAGCACCAAAGTTACCCAACATGCTAGAAGTTATGCGATTATTACTACCCTCACCGCATCCAAATCTCATATTGTAATGAAGTCCATTATTCACCAATAGATAACAACCCGCTCCACAAGTGCCTCCCTGTTCTACCTCCTCAAAAAAGCCACTCGCATATGATAATTTAGCTAAGGAAATAATACATATGCATGTATTTGCTTCATTCTTCCCATATGAACACATGTAACAAAGTGTGTCACAAATCTAACTGCCCCAATTAATGAGTACTTGGTATCATCAAATAAAATCGAGTTCCGTTAACGCCATAGCCCCCATAAGAAATGAGTGGGAAAGGTTATATGAGGCCTATAGCATTGATGCATGTGAGATAGACATTCTTCCAGTGTATCTAAAAACCATTGTCCCTCAATCTGAAGATTTGAGGTGATCTCATCCCAAACTTGTAAAGTGATCGGGCACTATGAAAAAATGTGGTCCATTGTTTCAACCGCCAAGTAGAAAATGGGACAACCAATAGGTCCATGTCCTCCATGATGCTAGAATTTCTCACTAGTGAGGATTCGGTTTTGCAAGGCCATCCATAGAAAGCACCTGATTTTACTGGCATCTCCCATTTCCAGATATTTTTGTGCCACCACCAGTCTAGAGGGTCCAATGATGTGGCTGCTATGGAATTGTATGCTTCGAAAGTAGAAATACCCCCCAAAGAATTCCCCAAATCCCAAATAATCAAGTCATTATCTTAATATGGGCATTTTTACTTTAGAACTCTCATGAAAGGAGAGGACAAATTTGATATGCAATTGTATAAAACAATAATCAATAATAACTATAACTTATGTGGTAGAGTTATATGTACTTATATTATCTTTGAATTATTATAGGGTTATTTCAACATAAATTTGCAATATGTTTCTCTACTTACATGTATAAGGGCTATTGTTTCTCTAATCGAGTTGAGAATGGTTTCCATATAAAAGCATCATGCTAGGATGGATAATATGTAATCATAGATAAAAAATTTATTAAAATAATAAATAAATAATGCGTATATCATTCATTTTCTTTTAACAAATGAAGCATGGTTGATTTCTGGTATGCAATGAAAAATATACAACATCAAAACATATCTACCACTCATACTTGGATTCATTTAAGAATTATGAAATCCCTACAACATCAAGTTTATGTTCTAAGAGTTGGTTATTTTCCTGTGTTTACACCTTTTCACTTCAAAACAACTTTCTACCATATTCCAAATGAAATATACCAACATAAGCACCATGGTCACTTCCATAAACATAGTTGAAGACTTTACATAGTGGAATACAATCACTAGGGTGACAGACTATGATTTCTACATGAGGAAACTTAGGGTACCCACGTTTGGCCTAAAGAGGTGCGAGATAGTTGTGTCATGCACCCTATGACTTGGCCTTATGCGTCATTTTTCCCGATTCCTACTAAGTGTGACATTGACACTTCAACATAGCAAACTGGAAACCAAGGGGAGGGGCTCAACATGGGGGAATAACATTATGTAAATTGACCTCCTTTTTTATTCCTCTCTAGTTTAACCAATAATTAGTATGTTTATTTCATTCCTCTTAAGTAGTTGGTAGATTTTACTCAAATTTGATGCAATCCTTTTTTTTCCAAAAGAAAAATATTTCTTGCTATTCATTAGTTTGAATCAAAGAAACTACGATATTTCCAACCCCATGAGTAGAAACAAGTATGCCTGAAACTATTATTCAATCAAAAAAGGATACTAAAACACAATGATTTGGTGGATCCTAACTATAACACATAGTTACATGCATTCCCATAACTATTTTCTCCATATAGGTTCAACAGACTAATAATTACAGACATATAAACAATAAAGTAGTCCAAAAAACAATGAACCTAGGTGAGAGAGTAGTTGTTATATGATAAGTATAGTTGAAGAATGTGGTCTTCAAATATCAAGTGGTCTCGATAACCATGCAGGTGTGCCCATCCCTCATCCATAATCAACCCAACTTTTGAAAGGTGGTCAGCTTTCAAGTTGAAAATCCTGGAGATGTGCGTGAAGTTAATATCTTCAAAGAATCTAATAGTGTCCTGAACACAAAGTTTCTATTGTTACAATAGAGGGATCTGTAGTCATTGCACACATTTAAGCCAATTAATAATAAAAGAGGAGTCCCCAACTATTCAGATCCTTTAAGCCAATTATTCAAATCCTTCCTCTTGGAAAGCACCAAAGTTACCCAACATGCTAGAAGTTATGCGATTATTACTACCCTCACCGCATCCAAATCTCATATCATAATGAAGTCCATTATTCACCAATAGATAACAACCTGCTCCACAAGTGCCTCCCTATTCTACCTCGTCAAAAAATCCACTCGCATATGATAATTTAGCTAAGGAAATAATACATATGCATGTATTTGCTTCATTCTTCCCATATGAACACATGTAACAAAGTGTGTCACAAATCTAACTGCCCCAATTAATGATTAGTTGGTATCATAAAATAAAATTGAGTTCCTATAATGCCATAGCCCCCACAAGAAATGAGTGGGAAAGGCTATATGAGGCCTATAGCATTGATGCGAGTGAGATCGACATTCTTCGAGTGTATCTAAATACCATTGTCCCTCAATCTGAAGATTTGAGGTGACCTCATCAAAAACTTGTAAAGTGACTGGGCACTATGCAAAAATGTGGTCCATTGTTTCAGCCGCCAAGTAGAAAATGGGACAACCAATAGGTCCATGTACTCCATAATGCTAGAATTTCTCACCAGTGAGGATTCGGTTTTGCAAGGCCATCCATAGAAAGCACCCGATTTTACTGGCATCTCCCATTTCCAGATATTTTTGTGCCACCACCAGTCTAGAGGGTGCAATGATGTGGCTGCTATGGAATTGTATGCTTCGAAAGTAGAAATACCCCCCAAAGAATTCCCAAAATCCCAAATAATGAAGTCATTATCTTCATATGGGCATTTTTACTTTAGAACTCTCATGCAAGGAGAGGACAAATTTGATATGCAATTGTATAAAACAATATTCAATAATAACTATAACTTATGTGGTAGAGTTATATGTACTTATATTATCTTTGAATTATTATAGGGTTATTTCAACATAAATTTGCAATATGTTTCTCTACTTACATATATAAGGGCTATGGTTTCTCTAATCGAGTTGAGAACGGTTTCCATATAAAAGCATTGCTAGGATGGATAATATGTAATCATAGATAAAAAAAAATTATTAAAATAATAAATAAATAATGCGTATATCATTCATTTTCTTTTAACAAATTAAGCATGGTTGATTTCTGGTATGCAATGAAAAATATACAACATCGGAACATATCTACCACTCATACTTGGATTCATTTAAGAATTATGAAATCCCTACAACATCAAGTTTATGTTCTAAGAGTTGGTTATTTTCCTGTGTTTACACCTTTTCACTTCAAAACAACTTTCTACGATATTCCAAATGAAATATACCAACATAAGCACCATGGTCACTTCCATAAACATAGTTGAAGACTTTACATAGTGGAATACAATCACCCTAGGGTGACAGACTATGATTTCTACATGAGGAAACTTAGGGTACCCATGTTTGGCCTAAAGAGGTGCGAGATAGTTGTGTCATGCACCCTATGACTTGGCCTTATGTGTCTTTTTTCCCAATTCCTTCTAAGTGTGACATTGACACTTCAACATTGCAAACTAGAAACCAAGGGGAGGGGCTCAACATGGGGGAATAACATTCGGTAAAGTGACCTCCTTTTTTATTCCTCTCTAGTTTAACCAATAATTAGTATGTTTATTTCATTCCTCTTAAGTAGTTGGTAGATTTTACTCAAATTTGATGCAATCCTTTTTTTTCCAAAAGAAAAATATTTCTTTCTATTCATTAGTTTGAATCAAAGAAACTACAATATTTCCAACCCCATGAGTAGAAACAAGTATGCCTGAAACTAGTAATCAAACAAAAACGGATACTAAAACACAATGATTTGGTGGATCCTAACTATAACACATAGTTACATGCATTCCCATAACTATTTTCTCCAGATAGGTTCAGCAAACTAATAATTACAGACATATAAACAATAAAGTAGTCCAAAAAGCAATGAACCTAAGTGAGAGAGTAGTTGTTATATGATCAATATAGTTGAAGAATGTGGTATTCAGATATCAAGTGGTCTCGATAACCATGCAAGTGTGCCCGGCCCTCATCCATAATCAACCCAACTTTTGAAAGGTGGTCAGCTTTCGAATTGAAAATCCTGTAGATGTGCATGAACTTAATATCTTCAAAGAATCTAATAGTGTCCTGAACACAAAGTTTCCATTGTTACAATAGAGGGATCTGTAGTCATTGCACACATTTAAGCCAAGTAATAATAAAAGAGGAGTCCTCAACTATTCAGATCCTTTAAGCCATTTATTCAGATCCTTCCTCTTGGAAAGCACCAAAGTTCCCCAACATGCTAGAAGTTATGCGATTATTACTACCCTCACCACATCCCAATCTCATATCGTAATGAAGTCCATTATTCACCAATAGATAACAACCCGCTCCACAAGTGCCTCCCTGTTCTGCCTCGTCAAAAAAGCCACTCGCATATGATAATTTAGCTAAGGAAATAATACATATGCATGTATTTGCTTCATTCTTCCCATATGAACACATGTAACAAAGTGTGTCACAAATATAGCTACCCCAATTAATGAGTAGTTTGTATCATCAAATAAAATCGAGTTCCTATAACGCCATAGCCCCCACAAGAAATGAGTGGGAAAGGTTATATGAGGCCTATCGCATTGATGCGAGTGAGATAGACATTCTTCTAGTGTATCTAAATACCATTGTCCCTCAATCTGAAGATTTGAGGTTACCTCATCCCAAACTTGTAAAGTGACCGGGCACTATGCAAAAATGTGGTCCATTGTTTCCACCGCCAAGTAGAAAATGGGACAACCAATAGGTCCATGTCCTCCATGATGCTAGAATTTCTCACCAGTGAGGATTCGGTTTTGCAAGGCCATCCATAGAAAGCACCTGATTTTACTGTCATCTCCCATTTCCAGATATTTTTGTGCCACCACCAGTCTAGAGGGTGCAATGATGTGGCTGCTATGGAATTGTATGCTTCGAAAGTAGAAATACCCCCAAAAGAAGTCCCAAAATCCAAAATAATCAAGTCATTATCTTCAATTAGTCTAATGTCATCATGAGTGAGTTTAGAAACATATCCCTCCCACTCAATAGAATCATCCAAAGAAAGATTTAAGTTTTTAGCACTGAACCAATATGAGTCCATAGCCGAGTCGTTCAACCTGTTGTGTGCATGATTAAGAAAACAAATTCATTACTAGTGTAAAGCCTAGATATTCTATTCAGAGAAGGTAACTAGTTGAGTTGTTCCAATGATGGGATCCACACCCACCCTAACTTGATATCCATTTCCCACATGCCACACCATCCAACTATTAAGTAACGGGAATGTATCTTCCAAACCAGACCATATAGTGGAGCAATGTCGTGGCTTTTTGGAATTCATTCTGATCCAATCTATAATTGTGGAATGTTTTAGATATTTATCCTTGATCACCATTCCCCAAAGGTCGTTATCGAATAAGCCTCTCCAAATGATTTTCAGGTGTAAGGCTAAGTAGACCCATAAAATATTCTGGACTCCCCAACCACCATGTTCATTTGGCAGAGCAATCCGCTCCCAGGCCACCAAGTGATAACATTTCTTCTCCGGAGAAGACTTCCAAATAAAATTAAAGAACAATTGTCTAATCATGTGCAGGATAGAATGAGGAACATTGGCTAGTGATAGCCAATACATTGGCAGATTTAGAAGAAATGAGTTCAATAAAGTCAGTCTGCCACCTAGTGATAACTTTCTAAATGTCCCAGAGGTAAGTTTTGTCTCAATATTATTAATTAACTAGTACGAATCGAAAATTTTGTAGTCATCTGGATTTAGAAAAAAACCCAAATAATACAATCCCTGATTTATATCCTGAACCTCTAGTGGGAAGATCGTTCTAACATGTTCATGGAGAGATTCCAGAATATTTAATGAATAATAATAGGATTTCAGATAACTGATCATCGTACCTGACGCAAGGTAGAAGAGGTCCAAGATGCATTGTAGCCTAGCCACTCGCTATCATGCCCAATATCGAAAAGGAGGATGTCATCGACGAACAGAAGATGGGTAACATAATGGCGCAAAGAGACTTTTAACCCCTATAATTTCCCTTCATATTTTGCTTGGAGAATAATCTGGCTCAAACCTTCTATGACCAGTAGGAATAAAAGGGGAGATACGGGACACCCATGTCAGAGTCCCCTCAAACACTTGAAGAATGAAGTAGGACTCCTATTGATCAAAACCATGAAATTCGTCGATGTTACACCTCCCATAATCCATTGAGTTGCCAAGTAGTCCATACCAACATCGAGGAGAAGCAGTTTGAGGAAGCACTAGTCCACCATATCATAGGCCTTAACCAGGTCAAGTTTCAGAACACACGGTTGTTGCGATTTATATTTTTCCGAGTGGAGTGTCTCCTGAGTGACCCCTTTGGCATAAAAAATCAACAGTTGATTCAGAAATATGAATTGCTCCTTTGAAATCTCTTTTGATGTCCATTCTTGATCATGTTTGCAATCATCTTTGAGATAATTTTGTAAATTAAGTTACATATAGATATCGGTCGATAACCTTGGAAAGTAGCGGGTTTAGTGGAATTTGGGATTAATGGTAGGAAGGTAGCATTTACCCCACCCGCAACCTTGCTGCTGCACCGATCATTTTCTACCAACTGAACTAGTTCCAGACCAAAGAGATCGAAAAATTGAAGAAAAACCTCATTGGTCCAACTATCTGGTCCAGATATTTTTTCTTTAGCCATGCCATTTAAAATTCCATCTATTGCCATGATTGTCACGAGTCGAACAATGGCCACAGAATCCTTCTCTGTTAATAAACGAGGCATAACTTGTAGTATCTGAAACTGAGCTTCTAAATTGTTTACCTGTGGCTTTGAGAAGAACTTGGAGTAATAGCCTATTTTCTCCTTTTCAATCTCCGACTAACATGATATTTTAACACCCAGAGCTGTCTCTATGTCCCATATGGCCTTTTTCATTTGTCTTTAAGTAGCGTAGGAGTGAAAAAACTTAGTGTTTTGGTCGTCACAAGTGATCCACAATGCGCGACTCTTAAGATGCCATAACTCTTCTTCTTTCTTTAGAATGGATGATTTTCTGCTTCTAATGCCTGAATAGAAATCAAGTGCTCACCATTAACTATTGATTCAAAAGGAGCCAAGTACATACTCTTAAGATCTTATTCTATTCTACGTAGTTCTGACTGGATAAACAACTTTTTATTTTTGATCCAAGGTGAAAGCCTTAAGTGACCAAATTTGAACCAATCCTATGAGCCTCTTACTAATCATGTTAGCTATCTTAGCTTATAGATTAGTTACCTAATGAGGACTATACTTTTAATGGGAAAAAAATTAACAAATTGTATTTTCTTTAATTTGAAAATTATAAATTATAAAATACTTTTAAATCAAAATAGATAAAATATTTCTATTGAAAAAGATAAAATTATATCATTGAAAAGTTTTAACATTTTTTTCTTAATTTAAAAATTATAAATAATTATAAAATGCTTATAAATTAGAATGGATAAAATATTTCTATGAAAAAAGATAAAATTATATCATTGAAAAGTTTTAATTTTTTTTTCTTAATTTAAAAATTATAAATAATTATAAAATGCTTTTAAATTAGATTGGGTAAAATATTTCCATTACGAAAGATAAAATTGTATCCTTAAAAGGTTTTAACCATTTTGGGCCTTGTAAGTATTACTAAAAATACCGATCACTTGTCCATAGTGAATCACAAATGGTTTAAATTATAAAATAGATCACAAATTGTCTATAGGCTACACTGAGTTGTGATTACAAATTGGCTTGAGTGGGCCATGGCCCATGACAATCACTTGTGTGAAAAGTGCAAGTCAATTCAAAATTCAAAATTAGAAACACAAGAAATAAATATCCAAATTAGACATATTACAATAAATTCATTAGAGATACTACAATAAACCCATTAGTCAATGGCACGCCAAGGAAGACTAACACCAAAAGAATTTTAGACTATAGCGAGAAGACGGTTCATCATTTATGCCTTAGGGTACTAAATACTAGAGATGGGTTAGGGAACGATCTCTCATATTTTGTATGATGATGCTATTTGCATTAAACATTCATTGAGAATTCAATTATGATATTTGTAAAAGATTTGATTTCGTATGTGTACAATGTTCATCAAAACACAATAATACCATAAAAGAGAGGAAAGGTTCTTAGAGGGGAAGCTCGATTGAGTGTATACCATTTTAGAAACTGAAGCAACATCCATTGTGTGCTCAGGAAAGTAATTATTTTTTTTTGCAAAATACAGAGCATGAATATTATCTTTCACATGATATTTGCAAAAGATTTGATTTCATATGTGTACAATGTTTATCAAAAGAAAATAAGAATGTAAAAAGGAGAAAATGTTCTTAGAGGGGAAGCTCGATCGAGTGCATACCATCCCAAAAACCGAAGCAACATCCATTATGCGCTGAGGGAAGCAATCGTTTTTTCTTACAAAATACAGGGCATGAATATTATCTTCCACATCAAAACCCAAGAACCTCATAAATCGAACCAAAATAAACACTATTACACTGACCCAGATTAATGTTTCTGCACAAGATCCGCGTATTGACCTCATCTCCTTCATCTCCCACAAAACTCTTATATGCTTCATGCAGAATTGATATGCTTAATGTTTATTCAATTTCTCCCCCTTGGTGTGTTCAGGTGTGAATAGTGGGCAGTGCAAAAGGTTGTGTCACTCACCTATTCTTGGTGCGTGGCATTTTACGTTTGATACAGTTTTACAGGCTGTCAAGTAAAATATTTTAAAATATTTATATATTCTCTAAAAATCAAATGTGGATTACTATACCAGTCCCTGTCATTTAAAATTTTAAAATTAAACCTAGTGTATACCAATCCCTTTTCATGGATTCGCCGAATTAAGCTTGAATTGATCTTCGCGATTTTATTGAGGGAGAATCAAAGAACTAGCCAATCATGAATTTGAAATTAATGCATCCTTCATGCAAAATCTACTAAGAACAGTATTAAGTCACGCATGATCATCTTTGGGAGAAACTTAATCTCTTGTACCACTCAAAAACTAATATATGTTTCCACATGCGTCCCTTAAATGTTTACATCATCATTTAAGTACAGTAATGGTGTCTTTTAAGAGATTCAGACAGATGAGCAAAACCTGGTTGGATAATGTTTACATCATCATTTAAGTGCAATAATGAAGACAATTCATCATTTATACATGAGGGTACTAAATGCTAGGTGCCACTATAGCGTGAAGACGGTTCATTATTTATACCATAGGATACATGGAAGTGAAATTTCATATACAAGTATTGTCTAATGCAATACTACTCAAATAGATACCAACATGGGTTACAAGGTTTCCAAATATATGTAAAACCTCTTTCATTTCCTACCCTAGTTTTACTTGCCTAATGACAAATATCTGTGTTATTTAAAAACATTGGCACATATATCTAACATAATAACATAAACAAAATTCTAAAATTATGATGTCTTCTTGGTCCAAAAAGTGTTATGATACCGTTTGTAATGTAATTTTTTTCTTAATTTAAAAATTATAAATAATTATAAAATGATTTTAGATTAGAATGGGTAAAATATTTCCATTGCTAAAAATAAAATTGTATCCTTAAAGGTTTTAATAAGAATCTTGGGCCTTGTAATTATTAAAAAAATACTCATCACTCGTCTATAGTGAATCACAAATGGTCTATAGTCTCCAATGAATTGTGATTACAAATTGGCTTGAGTGGGCCATGGCAATAGCTTGTGTGAAAAGTGCAGTCAATTCAAAATTAGAAACTCAAAGAACAAACTATCCAAACTAGACATATTACAATAAACCCATTAGACATACTACAATAAAGTTATAAACCCATTAGTCAATGGCACGCCAAAGAAGACTAACACCAAAAGGAATTTAGACTGTAGTATCGATTGGCTCTAAAAGAGAATTAAAATCCATTAGAGTACTAAAGAGAAACAACGGCATGTACTAAAGAGAAACAACGGCATGAGGTAAAGCAATGTGGCTGTCCATGGAACGTGGGGAGACCACTTATCACGTGGAAAACGTTTATGGTTGAATTTGAAAGGATAAACCACGCTAGGTATGACAATGTTATTGTCCACCACACGTTGGGGGAAGAATCTTACCATGTGGAAAACGTGTTGGGAATTAATGTTGAATTTCAAAGTAAACAGCACAGACTTGCAGAGATTCGAATTAAAATAGAATAGCCGGTATTGACTTGACTGGGATAGTGAACATTTGTCTCCGCTGTACACAGAACAGAGTGATCGTTGTAGGTGCAGGTATACACAGATATATAATTAGTTTTGCTTCGTAGATGTTTATGGAATTATATTGGAATCATGAATTCTCAACGACCAAGTTCAGGATCGTCCAAGAAGGAACGCCAGGGTCCGAGGCCGCCTCCTCTGAAGATTTGCAGGGAGTCTCAGAAGATCAGAAAGCCTGTCCCTGCTGTTCAAGCTGTTCCTTCGATGCCAATCATCAACAGATCACAGCCGATGATAATCTACACGCAGTCTCCTAAGATCATTCACGCGGAAGTGCAGGATTTCATGACGCTGGTGCAACGCCTCACCGGAAACTCATTGTCCTCATCGGAAACTCTCAATTCTGATAATTCTGAAAATCTGAAAGCCAATCATGAGTCCACAATACACCAAGCCTCCGCTGCGACAACCTCGCACCAGCTTGCCGCCGCCTCTGTAGAGAGTATGGGGATGTCATATACTGATAGTACTGTTAATCCCAATTCATGGTGTACAACGGAAATTGATAGGAAACAGAAAAATGGGATTAGGGTTTCCGAGCCTGAAGCTAACGAGCATGGACTGTCAGCAGCAACTTCTGCTTCGATTCTTGCAACCACATCTGCGTTGTCTCCTTTCTCGCCGAATTTCCTGTTGCCGTCACCGCGCCTTAATTTCTCTCCGAGTGTTTTAAAAGGCCTTCCCCTAATGACCCCCAATTCTGATTATTTCTTCTGTAACTCACCTAGTGAATTTTATCGAATTTCTGAGCCATTGTTCAGCCCTTATACTCCTTTCACGATGATACAGTCACCATCTCTGACTGCAATAGATTTGTACAAAATGAATCCAGAGTATTAGGGTTCATTTTGTTCTAATAAAGAAGGATTCCATGTATATATACATATATTTCTTCGTATTTTGCTTCGGCAAATTTAGTTGTAAAGTGGCAGCTTCGTTGATTTGAAACATTTAATTGACCCGTACAGAATCATATGAATAAGTAATCTGTTTATATTATATTTCTTTTGCTTTTCCTAACATTCTTTTGAAGGCTGAATGAAGCTGGTTAATATTAAGCTTCAAAATCATATTAATCATGTATGAACACTGTATACACATCCAAGCTCAGATTATCCTACTTTAAAAAAAAATTGAATTTATAAGTGTAAAGTCTTCCTCCCATCATGAATGTAAACCAATTGGTGATACTCAGTGTGAAGTAGGTAGAACCCTATGTGCCCCCTGTAAGGTCCCCTGTGTCAAGCTAAGAAATGGAAGCTTCCTTTCCCAATGCACTTTGTATTGGGTAAAAAAGATGGAAGCTTCCTTTCCTAATGTACTCAGTGTGTCAATTGTGTACGAGCCTAAGCCTAACTCTAATTGCTGATTACATGGTTAAAAAAAATTCAAAATAAAACTTTCTCTCCCCCAATGCACTCTCGATCTTACATTTAAATTAATCTGTCTGCACAAATCTGAAATATGTTTGCGCTGCTCCATTTGAAAATCTTATCGATTTTCTTTATTTCATATAGTTTTGATTATTATCTAGAAAATTAACTTAAATTGGATCCAAAGGTTTTCTATAGACTGCTTGTTAGAGAAAAATGGTAGATCGACAGCATTATAGCTTTTGTTCATAATATTTATGAGATGTTTTTCATTTCATTGGTTGTTATAAAAATTGTAGATCAACAACATTATAGCTTCTGTTCATAATATTTATGAAATGTTTTTTATATCTGCCAAAGGCAAGGTGTATAGTAATGGCTTTTCATTTTACATTTTAGTTAATTTGCATTTTGTAAAATATTTTTTGCATTGTTTTCAAATGTTTTGTTAAAAATACAATATTAAACTAAATATTTTAAAAAATAAAAAGTAATTTTTAAATTTTGGAAATATAAATTTTTAATTATTAATTGAAGGAAAACCATAATTTCTATTTTTAATTGGCTTTGAAGTCTGTATTATTGATTACAATCTTCCCGAAAGTCGTGCTACATACACGATGGTCCTTCCATAGTAATGGTTTTAATAATGAGCTTGGGAGGGAATGCAATCTTTCTCCGCTGCATTTAACTGACATAATGATTTCAGAAACAATGACGTCAAGAACAACTATCTAAAAGTTGTCGATTAGCGTGAGAATTGATTATGATTCTTGGCTCCAAGATTCACCTCTAAGTTTAGCCAGAGGGGAAAAGGCCTGCCCAGCCATGGCCACGGTTGGGGATCGATTGATTACTGAATTTGAGGTTTTATATAGTTGCCTTATATATATATACTAGCTGTGTATATAATTCAAAAGTATATAATATATCTATATATTTTTTAATGATAAACACCAAGATTCTTCTGAAACATTATAAAATATAATATTTTAAGTGAAACACAACAAACATGTAATATACATATTTACATGGATTTATTATTATTATACATGTTCGTTTATTATTATTATTTTTAACACTGATTTATTATTATCTTTTTATTTTGAACATTTCCCACATAAAGATAGATACGAAGATCTCTTTCGAACTAGTTGTAAAGCGCAAAAAAAAAGTGATAAACAACAAACATTTCATAGAAAAAAGTATTGATGTGAAGGTAATTTCAAAATAAACGTATTTCGATGCAATAAACTAGTAACCTTATATGGGAAATAATCTTCAATACAAAAATTATAATTACATTTAAAAATTTAATATGAAAATAGAAATCATTAGTAAAATTTGTTCAAATGCGATAAGGTTATTAGTTATGTATTTATTGGATTATTTGACCATTGGTAAATTTTGTTCTAAGGTCACCTTTGTAATCCTCAAGCCCCCGAGTAGCTGTGCGCACATCCCCATACTATAACCGTTTATCTAATTATTATATCACAATCCCACTTTCTGACATATCCGGATTTTCCGAGTATCTCTAGCTGTGGAATCCAGATGTCCTCATCCTACAGAGTTATGGAATTACAAAACTATATCTTTTCCACAAATGTAACGCTGTTATAATCCATTTGATTTGGTTTTTACAACGAACTTTCTTTATAAGAGAACAAGGCTACATGGTTGCACTACCAAACACCTGCCGAAATAGTAGAGATAATCAAATAATTGTTGATGGGAAAGTTTCTTCACATTTATGCTTATTGCTTAAGTTCAACGATCCATTACATACATTTGTACATGATTTGATTACATAAATACATTTGTACATGATTTGATTACATAATGCACAATCTTAAAATACCTAAATTTACTTGGAACACAATGTTTTACCATATTGAAATTCATGGATCTAACAATTTTTTTTAATAAAAATATTTGCGTTGTAAAAACAATTATCCTAATTACTATATGGGTAAATTTTAGATAATTGTCAATAAAATAAATATAATAAATTAAGTGAACTTAATATAATTTATTTATTATATTATTAAATATAATAAAATATTTTTATTACTTCTCATCATAATATAATACATTATTAAACTATTTTCATCTTAACTTTTATTTTTGAACTATAAACAAGTTAATCGAGGTATAAACAACCGTTTGTTATGTGGTGTTAAGTTGAGTATTTCAAACTAAAATGAAAATCCAAGCTTTTGAAAATAGTAATTATTTTAACCGTTAGCTTTGAATTGTATAGTGATCATAGCCCTATGCTTATACTACTTATTTCACTTTTTAATTTCAAAGCTAATACATTGAAATATTCCTAAAAGGCAGGTATAAGCATTATTATTATTTTTACATTTAAACGGCTAGAAATTTTCTCCTCAAAATCCCATCTCAACCTTGCTGGTAGTATGTAGAACTTCCATTATATTAATATGTTGTTTTGAAAATGGAATCAAAACAAGTTTTCTAAACTATTTCCATCTTAATTTTTACTTTGGGACTATATACAACTATTAATTAAATTACTTATAAACTATTTTCTTAGTTTACTTATAAATTATTTTCAAATGGCAGGTATAAGCAGCTTTGCTGCTATTTTTACTTGTTTATTGCAGTGGTCGTTATAGTTTTTTTAAAATTTATGATATATATATTTTTTAATTAAAAAAACATTTTTATTATTTTATTTTTTATTTTAATATGATAATGATGATGATGATGATTCCGTGAGACCAAGCTTGGTCTATTGGAACTTAAGAAGAGTGAAAAAGGGGGATTATTAGGTTTGTTTTAAAATTTTATTCTTATGCTCAAAAAGTTTGGAGAGAAGTTTTCCTAGCTCATTATAGTCTTGGCAGGTTAGGAGGTTATAAAGGTTTGTATTAAAACAAATATTATGAAATTGAGATCTAATGTGGGTGTAAGTGCGACTCTCTAAGAGAAAATGAGTTTCATCCTCAACACTCATAGACTCACAAAGATGACAAATCCTCTCTGCCTAGGGTTTTTTAGGAACTAACTAAAACTAAGAGATACTTCTGAACTTCTAAATTAGAGTTAATGACCTCTTTATAGTATCTTAATTTTCTTTTCATCTCTAAATATTTCTTGCACCACATTTTCTCTGTAAACTTAGAAGTAATAATGTTTTTGATATCGATGATATTCTGCAAAGGTTCATTTTGGTCGATGTCCTAAAGGTTTAACTAAGCTCTGAATCTTTGTACCATCCTCATTTTAGGAGCAGGTGTATTTGACTTGATTTTAAAGCAATTTTAGGAAGTCTCCCATCCTCCATGTTATTTATTTTGTGTTTGTACATCAAGTATCTAGTCATAGCCATACTCTCAATGGGGGAAAGACCTATTTCTATGAGGAGAATAGGATAGGGTGTATTAGTTTTAATTTTGAGGTTATAAGTTATGAAACGCTTTTGAATCTGCTCAATCTTTCTCCAAGAATCTCAAGAAACATTGCAACCCCACACTTCACATCCGTATAAGATAACGGGAATGACTAGAGTTTCATAAAGGAACTTCTTTTTATCCCATATGACAAGGTTGGATGACTTACAATTGTTTTCGAGGCCAAAATAGGCTTTCCATCCTCCATTGATTATTTTCTCGATGTTGTAGTTCCAATTGAGTTTATGATGAATGTCAATACCGAGATATTTGTAAGAAGTTACCTCCTCCATATTTTTATTGTCATAAATAAAATTAGCTTGTGTGCTTTTCTTAGACTTTATAATCATAACTTTTTTCTTGTGAGTGTTAACAGTCATACCCATAGTAGAGCAGAAATATTTAAGAGTTCTCAATTGCTTAACAAGATCAAAGTGACATCTCGCCATAAGAACAATATCATCAGCATAGAGCAGGAGGATGATAGCTATCCCAGCTAAGATCGTGCCATCGCAACCTCCTTCTTCTAAATAACTTTCAAGCTTGTCAATGTAAATGCCAAAAGGGTGGGGGAGAGGGGGCAACCTTGCTTAACTACGATATTACAGATTAAATCCGTCGACCACCCTTCAATGTTCTTAAACTTGGCAATGACCTTTTCATATAACCATATCGCAACATCCCTCAACTCCAAAGGAACTTGAAGCTCCTCTAACCTATTCTATTAGCTAGCGCAAGGTCTTCATTTAACCAGAGAGGGTTAGGGTTGGAATAGTTGCTTAAAAGAATGGTTGGGTTATTCGAAGTTCGGGCATTGAAGTCACCCATCAAAAGAATATTGCCTTCCTTCCTCAGACTAGAAATATCATGCTCTAATATAGTATAAGGATAGTTTTTATCGAGGTTTCTTTTCTTATAGAACTTAGAATTAGCAGGGGAAAAAAAATGGATGTATAGATCTTTTTATTGTTAATGTCTTTAATCTCTATGCAAATATATTGGTTGGAAGGGTCTTTCTTATAAATCCTAACATGAGGGGAGATGGTCTTCTTGATGAAACATGCTATAACCCCAATGCCTCTACGACAGGAACACTTATTCCATATTGACCAAAGGACATATCCTTCTATATCAGGGACCTTGGATTCCTTCTGTTCCCAAGTTTCAACCAGTAGCATAATGTCAGTTTCGTCTGGGATCCAACCTAACTTATACCTTTGCTCGATGGAAAGCCTCGACAGTTCCAAGATATGATTCAGATTTTGTCGAATTGTTATTTATTACTATTGTTCTGGTTTGTATCTCGGATGACATCTTTCCTGTTTCTTATTAGGGCCCATTTTCCCTCTTTTCTAGCTTCTTTTACCTTTTGTACCTCTTTTCTTAATTCCTCCTGATCTTATGGAATGAGGTATTCATTTATAAATATCCTCGATCCTTTTAAACTAGAGGTCTTACTAAGGATCTCATGTTTTTGTTTGATAGATTTAACCTTTACCTTTATTAGCCTCTCTTTATTCTCAATTTATTTTCCCAACCTTGAGGCTTATGTGAAGTCGGAGGTGTCAATTTGTAGCCTATTATGAAGTTTCGTCTTGACAAGGGATAAAGTATCTTCTTCTGGATCTTCTTTTAAACCAAAAATTACGAGGTTTAAGACTTGTTTGTTATGCTTGTGGTCTAAATCTATTAGCGTATTCATTTCTCCTTTAATGGGTTTGATGTCTAGTTTACCTTCTATATTGTTTAGGGTCAAATTGTGATTTACTTTTTCCTCTAGCTCTATAATCCTATCTTTTAACTTCAGATTTTCTAAAGTGTTTGTATCTTCATGCTCAGGTGGCTTTTGGGTTTCCATTGCTTGTATTTTGAACTCCATTGAGTCTCCACCTTATCCTACGACTTTTTTATTTTATTTTCTATTTGTTTTTGGATATCCTCTTGAAAGGATGCGAGAGTGTCGTATATCACTTATTTTAACTCTATTTGGAGTTTGGCTTCTATTTCCTCCCTATGTTTCTCGAAGGATTCTATGTATGCGTAAAGTTTAGCTTCTCCTTATTCCCTACGTGTCTCTATTGATTCCATATAATCATAAAGGTTCTGTAGGGTGACTATGCTAGGCCTTCCTTTTACATTTTTTGGTAAATGTGGTGAGTTATTCATATTTATGTGATACTATATATGTATACCCAAAAATTAAAGAGAAACTAAAGCAGGCAAGTATGTACCTGAATTGATCCACAGATCGATATAAAGTCCTCAACTGATTCAAACACCGCCCTACAGTTTACAACACTTAACTGCGAACCCTAGATCGAATGCATGTCTTTCAGCCGCAAAGATATCTTGAATGTGGGGAGTGTTATAGTCAAATCTACATTTCTCCGTCCGTGATAACCTTTAGCTATCGATCACACAAAAGGACAGCTTGGATTGAAGAGCATGATGACCCTAGATGGTGAATGACCTAGACTTATCCAGTCAAAGCTGACAAAACTCTCTTTTTACCTACTTTTAAGGAAAAACGCTACCCTACAAGCATGATAGTAGCGTTTGCCTCCAGAAATACTCTACTCCACTTCATTAAAGTAGCGTTTTCCCTTAGAAACACTCTACTTTGCTTCAATAGAGTAGCGTACAACTTCAGAAATCTTGCAAACGCTGGTTATAAAGTAGGGAAGTTGCATGTTGAACACTGCTCCACTTAAGAAAAGTAATGTACACCTTAAAAAGTAATAAATAATATATTAATTTGACGAATTGGGATTTGTTGAAGTTGGTTTTGCAACTTCCCCAACTTCCCAATCAAACTACCTCTCGATCCAAATTGCCTACCTTGTCGCATAAATACAAGGGGGATAGATGAGAGAGGGGAGAAGAAACTATGCATTAAGGGTTGTTACGCTGGAGGAATTCCAAGTTCGTGTGAGGAGTAGGAGCCCAGGATCTGGTTGCACAAGCACTCTCAATGATCAGGTATAATTGTACTGATTATTTTCTTTTGACAATAAAGGTTGAAATGCCCTTCCCGTCCTAATCAAATGTCTAATGGATTGCATATTTGTTTGGATTAAATGCTTGATTGTATTTGATGTCTTAGTTGTATTTCAATTTCATCATTTTTATATCAATCAAGATACGCCGAGGAAGGTATCTTTGTATTGCAGGTTCGTCAAACGAAAGATCAAGTGGAGGATCGATCAAAAAAGAAAGAAAAAGCTAGGATCGAACTTCGTTAATAAGGTATGCCTTCAAGAACCTTGATCTCTTTCCTTTTGTAGAAGCCTATGTGATATGATCTATGTATTTACCTATCACCCCAGAAGTTGGTAGTGTCCCTCTCCTCGCTATAGGGTAGATTTCTCGAACAACAGATTGGAAACTCCGCCGGGGATCGGTTGTTTTATGTTCTAGGAGACTCATTTAACTTTCCTTCCAACACTTTTTGATCTTTTTTGATCCTCTGAGAGGATCTGTAGGTTACTGTAGCTTGTTTCCATTGCTTGACTTACCTCAGTTTGAAGTTTTGAAGCCCATTTTAAACCTTCTCTGCAAAAATGTTGGTTTTCTATGCATACAGTAGCGTTCATCTCCTGAAAAACGTTGGTTTTCCTTTATAAAGTAGGGTACACCTCCTGGAAAACACTGGTTTTCCTTTACACGGTAGGGTACACCTCCTGAAAAACACAGGTTTCTCTACTACACAGTAGAGTATTTTCCTGTAAGTCTCTGTTTGTTTTTGGGATTTGATTTTTTCCTATTTGGCTTGATTTCCAGCCTCTGTTTTTTCTTTCCCAACTAATCCTTGAGGTATTTATGCCTTGGTTGAGCTTTGTTTGCCTCTCCTAAGTCCCTTAGGTCATGTTTTACTTGCTTGGGTACTTTTGAGGTGTCTTGTTTGTTTGTGGCTCTTTTTGGAAACCATGACTTGTCCCTAGTTGAACATAGCTGCATGTTCATACTCTAGTTGCTTGTTGCAGGTATACAAAACTTTGTTTACGATATTTGTTGTTTATGGCAACTCTAAGCATACTTTGACAGTGTCTTGACCTTTGATTTAGGTTTTGACCCCAAGTTTGAGTCTTTAGGGTGTTTTCAAAATTTTTTTGAGTCTAGACACTTCCTGATTGCTTTGTCAGTTTTAGTTTCAAGTAAGTTGAAGTCTTTTAGTTTTCTTCCGTTTGAGTCTTTATGACTGTAAGACCATCTTTGGTTTACTTGCCTACCGTTAGCTTGGCTTAGTTTTTTTAGGGTTCTTGATGCTTTGGAGTGACCTTTGAGGTCTACCTTTCCATTTGAAGCGTCTCTTATCCTTCTTTTCTTTCCACTTTGTTTTCCAAGCCCAAGGTTTTTTCCCTTTAAAAACTTTGTAGGACAAGTCTTTGTCAAGTAATCAAGTTGATTGTTGTGAAATTTAGAGTTGTTTTTCTTTACTTACATTGCTTTTTTAGGTCTTACTTGTTTCCATTTTCGAGTTCTTTTTCTTTTGCATATATAGAAAAAAGAAAAAATGAGTTTGGTAGTTTAAAGTAGTAAGGCTTTTGATCATTTCGAAGTAGCGTAGTTTACTTTGTTTTGAATTTGAAAAGAAAAGAAAAAAGAGATTTGTTTTTGGTTTGCTTAAGTTTTCATTTTGGAAAGAGCATAAACGGAAAAGAGAAAAAGAGTCTTTTGTTGTTTTGAAATCTATTTCTTTTGCACTTTACTTTCTCAAACCATTTCCACACAATGCACTACCCTGTTGAGTAAAAAGTTTCCTTAAAAAAGATTTTTAATAAAATCAATTAGAAACATTTTCCTTTTAGGTCTACACAACATCAACTAGCTTAGGCTAGAATTACGAGCTTAAATCACCTTAAACTGCTCGCAACTGGCTTCATTACGCAATAATCGTAGTACAACTTTCATTTAGGTAAACCCATATATATCAAATAACCCTGGAGTTCTCTACTTAAACCAGAGTTAAGCATGAGGCCGTGGAAGACTGGAATCGTTGAGGATATCCCCTCACCTTCCTTTTGACCATAAACCAGATTCGATTTGCATACAGGGGTCCTTTCGGACATCGGGCTTTGCTACCCTGCCCATGCATTTTGACTAGGCTGACGATTGTCCCCCCAGGATATTTCATATGTATGGTAGCCTTAGTATAAGACCTTTAGGATCTTACATAGGTAGAGTGGGCGGTTATTCCCACTTCACCTCGGACAGGCATGGAAGGTAACCCTTTGGCAGTACTCCCGGGAAAGCGGTTTGGTGATTCAAGTGCTTGCACCTAGTGGACCTCCGGTGGACGCCACAAAACTGACCATTAGAACTCTGTTAGTCTGTTCTGGGCCTTAATCATCCCAGACTTACTTTGGAGAGTATTTGCTATCCGTTTGATTAGTTTGATTACTTAGGATTTTTTAGTGGTATGTTGTTTGCCCCTTAGTCTTAGTGGCCACTAGGTTTTACTTAGTGTTATTTTTATATAATTATGGAAGACCAACAACTTCATAGGTCTCGGAGGGTGCGAAAACTTCCCCCACTCAGTGTGGAGCCATTACCACCACCACCACCACGGAGGACTAACTCTAGTGGTCTTTTTGAACCTACTGGTGAAATAGAGGTTCCTGGTGAACCACAACCTAGAACCCCAGATCAACAAGTTTTCAATACTATTGAGGTTGAGGATATCACTTCTAGTGAGTTTAACACTCCTTTTAACCCTCCTCTTACTGGACTTAACTATCCACTTCTGTTACCTGTTGATTTCTAGCAACCTGAGTATAATGCATATTTTTTCACACCTTGGCATATTATGACTAATCCAGGAGACGAACAAGGAGTCCGACAGACTCCCACAATGGATATGAATACAAGTATTATGAACCCTTCTTCCACTGTTACATCAAGTTCAACGCATACAACTTCTGTTTCAACTCCGTCCTTTAGTTTTAATGCTGGTACATTAGGCATGCCAAGCTCAACAACTTTGACATCCGCCTCTACCCCTACTTTTGGACCCAATAATACAGTGAATGTCATTCCACCTCCTGCAACTCAACAGTCATACCATATACCTAGTACTTGGATTTCCACACCCAATGTTGGGCCGAATCCCTCCGCAAATATGCCTGTCATGAGTACCATGACTGCGCCATCCACCTCGACTACCCCTGGTTTTAATACCTTTGCAGGTTACAATATCCCTACAGGAAATATCCCTTTTTCTTTGTTTTCTGGAGGAGGGGGTAATATTTTTAACCAAAAATATGGCGAGGCTAATACCCAACCACAGTGGACAAATGCACAAGGTACCAGCCTGCTTTCATTTTGGTGGAGGAATTTCAATAACACTTTCACACAATAGCAGATGGATGGGGGCAACCCCTACCAGCAGATGGTTGGGGGAAACCCCTACCAACAGATGGTAGGGGAAACCCCTACCAGTAGATGGTTGGGGGAAACCCCTACCAGCAAATGGCTGGGGGAAACCCTAACTAGCAGTTTATGGGTCAAAATATGGGAGGTTCCCCCTTCATGTCTCCATCTCATCAAATGCCATCTTATAGACCTTGTTTACCATTTCTAGCGACCCTGAATTTTCTAGACCTTTCCAAGTTAACGAATGATCTAGTGTGCCATAATGTTACATGGCCACCAGTTCCTACTAAGCTACCTTCAGATATTCCAAAATTCGAAGGTAAAACTAGTGAGGATCCTGGTGATCATGTTACCACTTTTCATCTTTGGTGTTCTTCGAACTCGTTGAACGCAGGTTCCATTAGGTTGAGGCTTTTTCAAAGAACCTTAATCGGTGCTGCAGCCAAATGGTACATTGAGTTACCCACAACCACCTTTTTTAACTTTCAGGATCTCGCTGTAGTCTTTTTGAACCACTTCCATCTTCCTATTCGGTACGATGCTGGGACAGATCTGTTGTCTACCTTTAGACAAAACAAAGCCACCCATTTATCTGATCATATTTAGGAGTGGTGAAGACGAAAGAGGCTCATTAAGGCCAATATCCCCCCTGAATTCTTATTAGAGTGGTATCTGAAATCACTCCTCCTTTATGTTTCTAACGAAGTAGCTACTTCTGGGGTATCATTAGAAGAAGAAGCCATTTTAAGGAACCAGCAACTAGACTTGGTTTATGCTCAGTTTGGGCTCCTTTACAAGATTATACCTGATGCACCACATGCGGATGGCATAGTAGGTTCAATTGATCCTGTAGCCTTCGAAGCATTGGCTAAACAGGTTCATGCCTTATCGGTCAAACAATCGACTGCAGAAGTGACTCCCGTCACAACCTCTCCTTCTACTACTGAATCTGTACAACAGGTTCAGACTAATCAAAAGGGGCCTTGGAATCCCAACAACAAAAAGAAGGGCAAGAAAGGAGAGGGGAACCAACAAAAGCTCAAAAACAAAGAAAATGCCGAGGAGGGTAACAAAGAAAAGAAGAAGGTTAGGTTCCCTTGCAAACTCTGCAAGCAGAACCATCTTACTCACCAATGCCCTCTGATCGAAGAATCCTAGAAGCTACTTCAAGAAGAGAAACTTGTCATCCTTAAAGATCCATTTCGCAAAGGGAAGGGCTCAACTTCTGGCACCTCCAATGCTAGGGGCACCACCGATGCTTTAGTTGATCAAAATTTTATTAATATGGTTAACTCAAATGCTCTTTTACAAACGCGGGCAACAAATTATATCCCGGATTCGCAAAATAAAGATAAAGAGGTTCCTGAATCTTCCACTCCTCTCCACATACCTGTGGACTCACTACCCAAGATCCGAAAAGGCGTCTTGAAATGGGCTTCTCACAACCCCAACGCACGGGCTACTGCCAACTACAATGTGGTTGAAGATCCAGTCCAGACCCCTTATGCTATGTCCACTTTAGAAGTTTTGCAAAGTTGTCCATTACAACGAAATGCACTTCTGGAAGCGATTGGAAGTATGGAATCACCCAACATGATTGCGTGTTTTGATATGTCTGATATCAAATACAGGTTTTCGTACAAAATTGCTCTTTAGAGAGAGGTAGTCCATGGTCCCATGACCATTGGACGAGCTATTGTAGATGAGGGTGCGTCTACATGTGTAATGTCGATTTCTTGTTGGAAAGCCTTGGGCTCTCCCAAGTTAGCTCCCTCTAACACACTGCTTATTGCATTTGATGGCAGAACTTTCTGTCCACATGGAGTCTTGCCATCATTTGACGTCACACTGGCCGGTAAGACAGTTGCTATAGAGATTGAAGTTCTGGGTGCTCCGCTTGATTACAATATGTTGTTAGGTAGGAGCTAGACATATACCATGCGAGCTATTCCATCGACAGTTTTCCGAGTTGTAATGTTCTCTCACAAAGGGAATATCGTCACAATCGATCAACTTTCGTTCTCTCGATGAAACAACTAGACTTCATCGGAATCCACAATTCCTTTAGTTGATCAATCTACCCCAGCAAGCGAGAGTTTAGGAGCAGGGCTTTATGGGTCATTAATGGGCACTTTTGACCTACCATCTCCTGTTCTTTTCATGCCTTATGATGAAGGTACATCTACTGAAACTTTCACGGTCAGTTTAAGGACTGATCCATGGATCCTTCCTACTGAACCAGAACCAAGTGTACCTCAATCTGTTGTAGAAGTAACCCACTTAGATTCACAACAACCTACAAAAGAACATGTCACGACTCCATTGGTCTCTGCCGAGTCGGATATGGACCCTGCTCCCGCACGGTCAATGGACTCTACCCTCTCTCCTGATAGTTTAGACATGGTTTTGCCTTCTGACGAAACATTTTTTGAAGCTATGATAGGCCTGAGACACCCTTGGGAAAATTTATACCCTAGGACCTATGTACTTCCTGTTCTAGACTTTATTGAGAGAGGTGAGTTTTTCCGAGACCCAGTGAGAATGTTGATTGGTCCTCTATCCCTTCCACTTCACAATCTATTTTTGCTAAAGGGAATAGGACGAGTATAGAAAGAACCATCCCGATTACCATTTCCACTGAACCTGGGGTCACCGAAAACATCTTCATTGGAGTAGACTGTTATCTGGAAGATATCGTTCTGTATACCAATATTTTTAACAAATTCCATGACATCATTGCTTGGTCTCATGAGGAGATTCTAGGCATCGACCCTACTTGAAGGAGGCTAGAGCATTCTTCCACCTTTTCTTCGAGCTCGTTAAAAACAGTAAGGAGGCTACGAGCATTCTTCCAAATTTTCTTCGAGCTCGTTAAAAAAAGTAAGAAGGCTACAAGCATTCTTCAACCTTCCCCTCGAGCTCATTAGAAACAATAAGGAAGTTATGAGCATTCTTCCATATCTCCTTTGAGCTCGTTAAAAACAGTAAGGAGGTCATGAGTTTACTTTTTCGGGCTCGTTAAAATTTTTACGAAAAATATTTTTATGGAGTTCTCTCTAAGCTCTTGTTAGACTCTTTAAATATGACAAGATTGCCGAGCAGACTTGTCCTCTTCAAGCTCGTTAAAGGAACTGAAGGCCCATCCGCTTAAGTATAAGTTTAACCCTTTTCCGGAATTTTGTGGATTACTTACGAAAAAGGAATACTCTAGTCATCCGTGGATAGAAGAGTTCTTCTTCCATTGTTTTACACTTTTTCGGAGGAGGAGACTAACTTTACGAAAAAGGACCTTTTGGAGCCTTCTTTAGGGTTTTCAGGCTCTTGAAATATGAAAACACCAAGCGAGCACTTACCTACTCGGGCTCGATATGAAATCCACGAGAGGGTGTATAGAGGATTGTTTAAGTTTTCCAGACTCTATAAATAGGAAAACACTGGCGAGCATTAACCTACTTGGGATCGATATTAAAATCCATGAGCAGGTGTATGGAGTTATTGTTTAAGTTTTTCAGACTCCTTAAAATTGAAAACACCGGGGAGCAAGAGCAGATCTCAGCTCGATATTAAAATACAGAGATCAGTACTAGAGAGTAATCTTCTATCTCTTCTTCGAACTCTGTAAACAATGAAGAAGGTCCCGAGTCTTCCTCCCATGGGCTTGTTAAACTCTTTACATTGTTGGATCTATTGAGTTTTCATTCTTTCTTGGACTCATTAAAACAACAAGAAAGATATTCTTTTATCTAAAAGGAATAAGGGATAAGATTGGTATATCACACCTTACAGTTTCAAAGGCAGTTCAGTTAGTCCTATCCTTGAACACAACACCTATTTGATTCTATCATTTCAGTTGGGTTTAGTTTTTGACCTTACAGTGAACCTGATCTCCGATTTGTTTACTCCCCCAGTTGGTTATTCTTCCAACCATATGGAGGGTCTACTAATGTCTCCTACATTGCAGGCTTATATAATTTTCCCATCATGTTGAAAACTGCCTAAGTCATTTTGTGTCGTCCTCACTGTTCAAGGATATATCCCGTGTCAGCCATTCTGTAGTTTACCTTGACCTCATGTGTTGGCCATCCTAGTGTCAGTCTTGTTACATGTCCTACTCCACATCGGTTCATACCATTTGAGTGTTCGTCATGTTGGATGATAGAATATTCCTTAAGGCCTCCCTTCCAATGGACTTCTTCCCATTGACATCAACTCATTTTGCTCTAGGAATGAAGTTTAGAGTTTCGGTTAGTACCTTGGGTATTGTAGTCTTCAGTGGTAGTTTCCCTTGTCGTTGAATAATGAGAATACATCAATGTCTCTTATTCGACGGGTTCCTCAGGTGTTCAACTTCAAGTCCACTTATTCACACTTGTTGGATCATACTAGGTACCTTAGGCCCCATTATCATTAACGATGGAAGCCCTCGCATTTGTTAATGGTATACACTAATGACCGGTAATCAAACAATACCCCCCATGTTTGACCTCAGCTCATTTATTCACATGGTTAGGTTTTGTACCTTGGGTTGTTTGGATGAAGACCTTGGCAGTTTGATAGCATTAACTCATTATGTTATCACCCAAGCTGCGCAAGACTGAGCCTCACTCATTTTCGCTCTCCATAAGACATAGATCCATTTTGTTGTTATGGCTATGATCTCTCATTTTGACATGGATCCACGCTTGTATTTTAGTGGCCATGCTATATATACATCTCCTAGTTATGTATCGAAGATCATGTTGTATCATGCTACACATCTATATGATGTCAAGATTGTAATTGCTTGCTGACCTTGATCTTTCTTTCAGGTACTTTTGTGACTTGGTTCTGTGGTTTCTTGCTCCTCCGCTGACTTGGAATTATAATGTATTTCGGCCATCGTTTCCCTCTGACCTCACACATTAGGGGGCATCTGTTATAGGTCAAATATGCACTTCTATGTCCATGATCACCTTTAGCTGTCGATCACACAAAAGGACAACTTGGATTGAAGAGCATGATGACCCTAGATGATGAATGGCCTAGAATTACCCCTTCACAGCTGACAACACTCTCTTTTTACCTACTTTTAAGGAAAAAACACTACCCTACAAGAATGATAGTAGTGTTTTACTCCATAAATACTCTACTCCACATCATTAAAGTAGCGTTTTTCCTCAGAAATACTCTACTCTGCTTCAGTAGAGTAGCGTACAACTTCAGAAATCTTGCAAACGCTGGTTGTAAAGCATGGAAGTTGCATGTTGAATGCTACTCCACTTAAGAAAAGTAGCTTACACCTTAAAAAGTAATCAAAAATATATTAATTTGATGAATTGGGATTAGTTGAAGTTGGTTTTGTAACTTCCCCAACTTTCCAATCAAACTACCTCTCGATCCAAACTGCCTACCTTGTCCCATAAATACAAGGGGGATAGATGAGAGAGGGGAGAAGAAACTATGCATTAAGGGCTGTTACACTGGAGGAATTCCAAGTTAGTGTGAAGAGAAGGAGCCTAGGATTCGGTTCCATGAGCACTCTGAATGATCAGGTATAATTGTACTGATTATTTGCTTTTGACAATAAAGGTTGAAATGCACTTCCCGTCCCAATCAAATGTCTAATGGTTTGCATATTTGTTTGGATTAAATGCTTGATTGTATTTGATGTCTAAATTGTATTTCAATTTAATCATTGTTATATCAGTCAAGATACGCTGAGGAAGGTATCTTTGTATTGCAAGTTCATCAAAAGGAAGATCAAGTGGAGGATCTATCGAAGGATCAAGTGAAAGCTAGGATCGAACTTTGTTAATAAGGTATGCCTTCAAGAACCTTGATATCTTTCCTTTTGTAGAAGCCTATGTGATATGATCTATGTATTTACCTGTCATCCCAGAAGTTGGTAGTGTCCCTCTCCTCGCTATAGGGAAGATTTCCCGAACAACAGGGAGCCTGAGGTTTGAATGGAAGGTAGCTTGAATGTGAGGAGCTATAAGTTTAAATATGGTAGATATCTGCTAACCCTAGCTTGAATGCAAGCCACAAAGATGAATGCGAGTGGTCGGGATAGTTTGAATTGTTAGATATTTGCAAACCTTAGCTTGATTGTGAACCATGGTGCACTCGAGGTGCATAGGGAGCTTGAAAGAAGGGAAACAAAATTAATAGAGGAGCCGTAGAGATCTTTTGAATCTGAAGGGCCCCGAGTTTGAATGCAAAGAGATACAACGATAGATTGAATTCAAAGGATAGTTTGAAGGCAAAGATCCCAAAGTTTTGCATGCAAGGATCCATGAAGTTTGAATGTGAAGATTCATAGAGATGAATACGACGAGCCACGAAGTTTGAATGGAATTGCTAGATGTCCGCAAACCCTAGCTTGAACTACAATGCATTCAAGCCGCATAGGTAGCTTGAAAGAAAGGATCCTCAATTGAGAGATGAGTTGTGGAGATGAATACGAAGAGTCACAAATTTTGAATGAAGAGTTTCATAGATGAATATGGTAGCTATCTGGTAGATAGGAGCCCTAGCCGCAGAGATGATTGAATGCAAATGTAATACCCCTATTTTGACCCTTAGGATATATTGGATTTTAATGTAAATATTGTATACATGCGATGTATGTTTTCCTAGCGTGGAGCTCAAGGCCAAGGCCTCGCTACTCGATGCTTAGTTTTATTTAAAAGGAAAATAATTTGATATTATGTTATCCATGTGCTATTAGGTCATGGAACATTGTAAAATGATGTAAATGTTAATATTGCAATAAAATACTAAAAATTGGCTATGGAAGCAACTAATACGAGGGGGCCATGTGTATCCACTAGGGAGAGGTGAGGGGGTTGTGGGATTGGACCCCATGCTGTCAAATGTCATCTTGAGAACCCATTTGAATTTCCTTGCTGACAATTAATTTTTTTGCAAGGAAGTAGTTGAAGAAATTAGTCCACGGATTCAATGGAGCATGGGCATCCCATAAATTCGTATGGAAAAGTATGGGCTTTGTTTCCTTGACCCACAAGTCACTCTACTTCATGGGAATATGTTTTCCCTAATTCCCATTCCATTGTTGAATATCTAGGCATAAGTTTTCATCCATTACACATTCCCAGCAGTGAGAAAAACCAGAAATCACAACCCAGAATTAAGCCACGTTTTGAGGTGCTAAAAACACCCAGAAAATTGCGTGGACAGTGAAATCCAATGGTGGATCCATAGACCTGAAACTTGGGGTGAATTTAAGAGTGTTAGATGCCCATAAATCCATAGGAAAACCCAGATTTGATAGCCTGAAAATCCAATTATGGGACAACGTCATATGGTCATAGAATTGAGAAATTCAAGCATGAATGATAGAGAAGAAGATAGAACAAAGGTTGGAATTTCTTGACAAACCTAGTGAAGGATAGAATATAAAATATTTAGCAACTTGGACCTTTCTATTTCCACCCTAAAGAGCACTAGAGGGAAGGGGCGCCTGAGGGACTCTGTAGCAGAGAAGGGGACCTTCCTTGTGTTGGGTATGATAGGTATTGTGGGTGCCAAGGTTGTTTGAGTTTAGTTTGAGATGTTTGTAGCTTTATGGTTGAGCTCACTGGCTTAGAATCCTCCTCTTTTGTCTCTTTGCATGCATGATGAACCCAGCTGTGTGTTGGATTAACATGACTGTTTGTGTGAAACCATGGCTGTGACTGAGCCTGTTTAGTTCCTCCTTGGTGGATACATAGCCTAGCTCGGGGGTGGTCTCTCAACTGAAAGAATATAGGATGGAAAAAGACATACGATTGGGTGGAACATTGCTATCACATAGCTAGTTGCTTGGACAACTTCCTTAAAATATAAGTGCTCTCCGTGGTTCTAAATTATGCTAATTCCTATGTTATGATTATCTGTTATTTCAAGTCAATTTGAATGAAATGATCACATGGAATTAATTGGTAGGAAGCCTGTTTATAAGCTTGAACATGAGGTTGGTTCATATCTAATTGTTTCGTCATTTTTCTTGTGTTAAATATGTTGTTAGTATTGCATGTTGTAGATGGATTAATCAGATTTTATTTCGATGTGTAATTTTAATTATGAATTTTATTAAATTGTAAATTTCATCATATGGGATTAGGGGAAGAATTAGACACTCCGATCCCCTGTTGTTGTGTTCATGTTCCCTCCTTGGTTCGGGATGATAGAAGGGGACATGACAGAGTGGTATCAGAGCCCAAGGTTGCAACACTTGGGTTGTTGGGCTAGAATCTATGCTACAGACAGATAATCAGAATATTTGAAAAGGTGTTGATGGGTGTTGGGTGATGTTTTGGATTGGAATAATGATCCAGAATCAAGTGTTCAAATGTACAGAGGATCACACTGTTGCATAGGGCTCGCCAATATCTTTCCAAAGGTACCAATTTTTTCCAAAAATAGACTTAGGATACGAAAATTATCATCCTTGGAAGCTGCAGGGTTGCGTGGTCGACTTTCCGAACCCGCATTGCAGAAGTCCGAGGCATGATTTTTTCGAATTTGTGCATTTGGGGTTCCGACTTTTCGAACCCGCATTGTGGATTACAGATTGTGGAACTTGGATGTGTGATTTTTCAAAGTTGTGCATTTGGCGTGTCGACTTTCCGAACTTGCATTCCGGATTGCGGAAGTTTGAGGTGTGATTTTTCAAAGTTGTGCATTTGGAGTTCTGACTTTTCGAACCCGCATTGCGGATTGCAGAAGTCAGAGGCGTGATTTTTCAAAGTTGTGCATTTGGGGTGCCAACTTTTCGAACTCGCATTGGGGATTGTGGATTGCGGAAGTCGGAGGCATGATTTTTTGAAGTTGTGGAGTTGGGGTGCCGACTTTTCGAACCCGCATTGCAGAAGTCGGGAAGAGATATGATACATTGAGTCAAATTTATCCTTCTGACTCCCGACTTGCAGATTGCGGAAGGCATGACATCGGGTTTAAAAAAAAAATTGTTGTCAATATGGGTAATTTCCAGAATTGCATGAATGGGGCAAAAGAGAAGAAAGCATCATAGCTCTGTGAATTATTCCGTGAGTTTAACTCTATTTAATATTGATGTTTTATGTTTTATATGCATTCCTAAGATATCTAATAAATGTCTCTATAATGCACAGCGTTTGCAGCTGATAATATTTGAATAGTTGTAGCAGAGGGAAACAGGAAGGCGAAAGAGTTTCAAAGGAAAAATGGTAACCATGAATGATACTCAGGACCCTTATGAAAATGATGATGATGTTCTGGGAGAGAACATGCAAGAAGAAAATGCTGAGACTAAATTCAATGGGATAAGAGAGGAAATAACTCCTCAGAATTTGGTTGAAACCATGATAAGCTTTAATGAAAGATTGATGAAAGCTCGGGAGGAACAGAACCAGCTCAATGCTGCTATTTTACAGAGCCTCACTGATATGTAGCAGAGGATAAGCCTTGGGTCCAACCCAAGTAATGTAGGTAAAGAAGGAAGAGATGCAGAGACTCACTCTAGAGGTCGTTCTAGGAAGAGGACTCCAAGCCCAAGAAAGAGTTCTGTGGGAAAAAACATAGAACACCCTCCTCAAGATCTTCTTCCAATGGGTCGTGTGAATCCATAGGTTCTCGAAGAAGTCCAAGGCATACTTCTAGCAGGTTTGAGGAAGAAATAAATTCAAAGGAATTCCACAAGGAGAATTCAGGAAGGCAAGGCCTCCTACATTTCATGGAGAAAGTAAGACTGGCCAAGAGGCAGAGGCATGGCTTCTTATGATGAAGAAATATTTTAGGATTCATGATTACTTTGGAAATGAAAATGCCAGAATTTCCATTTACAATCTAAATGGCATAGCTTCATTTTGGTGGGAGCACCTCATGCAAGTAAAAGAGATCAATGAAAGGAGGATCAGCTAGGAACAGAAATCTATGGAAGAACATGTCCATAAATTTTTGGAATTATTGAGGTATGTGGACTATATCAAAGATGAGAGGGTAAATATCCAATGCTTCCTTGTAAGTCTACCTCAAAGTTTCAGAAATAGGATTGAGTTTGTTAATCCACCAATTCTTGATGAAGCCATTAGGATGGCAATACATTACTATTAGCAGAGCAAAGGAAAATCAGAGGTTCACCCACCAAGGAAATGAAATCCAAATGGGAGGTTTGATCAAAGGAAAAGTGGATTTAATCTACCATTCAAAAATCAGCCAAGAGATTTTCCACAGGTCTAGCAAGCACGAAGTGGGAACAAGCCAGCAGTAGCAGTAGAAAAAGCATCAAGAGGGCCACTTCAGTGTTGGGGATGTGGAGGAAACCACATGCTTAAATATTTTCCACATCGAAGGGAGAATCCATGAATTTTTCACAACTTAAAAGGAGTAGATACAATGGAGAATATGGCAAGGGAAGTGCCTCGAATTTATGCAGCATTGGATAATCATCAAGTGGACCATTAATCAGCAGTGGTGGAAGTTGAAGGTAAGATTGCTAAGAAATCTATTAATGTTTTGATTGATCCAGGATTTACTTATAGTTATGTTTCTCCAAAAGTGGTTGAAGGTTGTTCTCTTACAAAAATGAAGCACACAAAATATTGGCTAGTTCAGTTAGCCACATCGACCAAGATAAAAGTGAGTGAAGTAGTGATGGCATGCCCCATGGAGTTGAATGGATTATTCACAAAAGTAAATTTGAATGTCCTACCATTAGGATCATATGATGCTCTAATTGGTATGGATTGGTTGAAAAGAAATAGAGCCAAGATAAATTTCTATGAAAAGGTACTTGAATGCATTGATGAAGAGGGAAGACCAAGATTGGTAAGAGGAATTCCCAACCAAGTCTCAGTAAGACAGATTTCAGCCTTACAGTTGAAACGTTTTTATAAGAAGGGTTGCCAATTATATGCAGTTCATATATTAGATTCATCAGAGGACAAAGGACCAAGGATATAAGACTTCCAATTGTTGAAAGAGTTCAAAGATGTGTTTCCAGATGAAGTGTCGGGACTACCACCAAAGAGAGATATTGATTTTACCATCGATCTTGTTCTAAGGGAAACACCAATTTCCAAAGCTCCTTATAGAATGAGCATGCTAGAATTAATAGATTTAAAGATGCAGCTATAAGAATTAATGGACAAGAAGTATATCATGCCAAGTATATCTCCTTGGGGAGCACCGATGTTATTTGTCAAGAAAAAGGGTGGGACCTTAAGGATGTGTATTGATTACATGCAGCTAAATAAAGTGATAGTCAAGAATAAGTACCCATTGCCAAGAATTGATGATTTTTTTGATCAAATGAAGGAAGCTAAAGTATTTTCAAAGATTGACATGAGGTCTAGCTATCATTAAGTGAGGATAAAAGAAGAAGGCATTCACAAGACAACTTTCCGGACAAGATATGGCCATTATGAGTTCACAGTGCTGCAATTTGGTCTTACCAATGCACTTGCTACATTCATGTGTCTCATGAATAGTTTCTTCAACAAGTATTTGGATAAGCTTGTGCTAGTTCTTGGATGACATTCTTGTTTATTCAAAGAATGAAGAAGAGAATGATGAACATCTAAGAATGGTGTTGCAAGTTCTTAGAGAACACCAATTGTATGCAAAGTTGAGTAAGTGTGATTTCTATCAAAGGAAGGTACAATATTTAGGTCATGTCATCTCAGAAGAAGGAATTGTAGTGGATCGAGAAAAGATTGAAGCCATAATGGATTGGCCTACTCCAAATAATGTTACAGATGTTAGATCTTTATGGGTCTTGCAAGCTATTATAGAAGTTTCATTGAAGGGTTCTCCAAGATAGCTCATCCAATTACATCATTGAAGAGGAAGAATGCCAATTTTGTATGGTCTGAAAAATGTGAGAAAGGATTTTAGCAGCTAAAGAAGTTACTTACCAACGCTCCTGTTTTGAATATTGCATATCCAAATAAGGATTTTGTGGTGTGCACAAATTCTTGCATTGAAGGGCTAGGGGGAGTGCTCATGCAAGAAGGATTTGTGATTTGCTATGAGTCAAGGAAATTAAAAGATCATGAAAAGAATTATGCCATGCATGATTTAGAATTAGAAGCCATAGTACATGCTCTCAAGATATTGAGACATTATTTGTTGGGAAGAATATTCGAGCTTAGGACATACCACATGAGTTTGTAGTATTTGTTTGACCAGCCAAACATGAATGCTAGGCAAGCTAGACGGTTGAAATTTCTCCGTGAATTTGATTTTGAAATTAAGCATGTAAAAGGGAAAGAGAATAAGGTTGCAGATGAGCTTAGTAGAAAATTTCATGTTGCAACATTAAGTATGTGCAAATCAGATTTGAAGATAAGAGTTCTTGAAGCCCAAACCAATGATGAAACTTACCTTCAAATTAAGGAAAAATTGCAGTAAGGAAATATAGATGAAAAGTATGCAAGATATTAGCTTGGTGAAGATGATATTGTTCTTTATAAAGGTAGACTGTATATTCGAAATTGTGCATATTTAAAGAAGCTAGTGATGGATGAAATACATCAAATGCCATACTCTCGACATCCAGGATATCAAAAGACAATAACAACAACAAGAAAGCAATACTTTTGGCATGGGATGAAGAAGGACATAGAAGAATACATTTATCGGTGTAAAAAATTCCAACAAGTCAAGGAAGAACATCAACATCTAGTGGGATTGTTGTAGCATTTTCCCATTCCAGAATGGAAGTGGGAAGTAATTTCTATGGATTTTATAAAAGGTTTGCCAATGACAGTGAGGAAGCATGATTCAATTATGGTAGTGGTGGACAAGGTATCAAATGTAGCTCACTTTATTCCAGTCAATTCCACTTATAAGACAAGTGACATAGAAAATATTTTCATGAACGATTTATTCAGATTGCATGGATTTCCCAAGGAAATAATTTCGGATCGAGATGTAAAGTTTGCATCCAATTTTTGGAAGGGATTATTTCAGGAATTGGGAACTCAACTGAGTTTTAGAATAGCATATCATCCTCAAACATATGGCCAAACTGAGAGGGTGAATTAGGTTCTTGAAGGCATGCCGAGAATGTATGTGATGGATAAACCATTCAAGTGGAAGGATTACCTACATTTGGGAGAATTTGCATACAATAATGGACATCAAGCAACATTGGGAGTGAGTCCATTTGAGGCATTGTATGGAAAATGATGCAGAACTCCACTGAATTGGGATTTATCGATGAATAGAGTAGTGCCTGGGCCATAGATGATCAAGGAAATGGAACAAGAAATTGTTAAGATCAAGTATAATTTAAAGGTAGCTCAGGACAATCAAAAGATTTATGCATATTTGAAAAGAGTCCATAAGGGATTTAAGATTGGGGATCATGTTTATTTGAGAGTGAAACCAAGGAAAATTTTCCTAAAGTTGGGGACTTGTGCCAATATGGCACCAATATATTGTGGGCCATTTGAAGTCCTTGATAGGATATGACCAGTTGCATATAGAATTTCATTTCCTGCTAACATGAGAGCTCCTAATGTTTTGCATGTTTCTTTTCTTAAGAAGTATGTACATGATCCTTATCACATGATTGATTGGAATGTGATACAGGTGGAGCCCGATGGAGAGTTCCAAGTGCATCCTATGTGCATCCTCGACAAGAAGGTCACATTACTCCGTAACCAAGCCATCAGATAGGTAAATGTGTAATGGAAGCACCTTAGCCCCAATTAGGCTACATGGGAATTGGAGGATGCCATGAGAGAGGAATTCCCATTTTTTTCAGTTTTGAGAACATCGAGGATGGTGTTGTTCTAAGGGGGAGGGGAATGTAATACCCCCATTTTGACCCTTAGGGTATATTGGATTTTAATGTAAATATTGTATACATGCAATGCATGTTTTACTAGGATGGAGCTCAAGGCCAAGGCCCCACTAGTGGATGGTCAGTTTTATTTAAAAGAAAAATAATTTGATATTATTTTATCTATGTGCTATTAATCCACAAAACATTGTAAAATGATGTAAATGTTAATATTGCAATAAATACCAAAAAATGGCTATGGAAGCAACTAATAAGAGGGGGCCATGTGTATCCACTAGGGAGAGGTGAGGGGGTTGTGGGATTGAACCCCATGCTGTCAAATGTCATATTGAGAACCCATTTGACTTTCCTTGCTGACAATTAATTCTGTTGTAAGGAAGTAGTTGAGAAAATCAGTCCATGGACTCAATGGAGTATGAAAATCCCAAAAATTCGTATGGCAGAGTATGGGATTTGTTTCCTTGACCCACAAGTCACTCTACCTCATGGGAATATGTTTTCCCTCATTCCGATTCCATTGTTGAATATCTAGGCATAAGTTTTCATCCATTACACATTCCTAGTAGTGAGAAAAACCAGAAATCGCAACCCAGATATAAGCCACATTTTGAGGTGCTAAAAATGCCTAGAAAATTGTTGGGATAGTGAAATCCAATGGGGGATCCATATACCTGAACCTTGTGGCGAATTTGATAGTGCTAGATTCTCTACAGCCTAGTATGGGGGAGATGTTGTAACATTTGTTACTAACAAAATAATTAAAAAAATTCATGTTGGCTCATAAAATAAAAAATATGGAAAGTTTTTAAAAAAATCCATGTTGGATCCCTCTTAGTGCTTGATAGATACAGGTTTAATATGGATCTATGTTGTTTATAATGATAATCAAATTTGATACAGGAGAAAAGTATTTATAAATTATGTTTTATCTTTTATTTTTGTAAATTAAAAAATACCGATATGATTTTTTTATTACTAGTACATATTTATTTTAAACTTAGATCTATGAAGCACAAGGGATTTAATATCTTGAGGTGTAATTTTTTTTATCTTAAATTTTTACACAAAAAAAATTATACCTCGTGAATAATCATAATGATTAAATTAGCTAATATATAAATAATTTTCATTAAAACATATTTAAAGTTTGTTAACCTTATATGTTTTCATTTTTTTTTTAAATTTTTAATTTTAATATTAATTTTTTAGTTTTTTATTATTAAAATATGTCCCACATTATGTGACAACATCTCCCCCATACTGGACTCTAAAGCACTGATTTGATTTGAGTATTAAAATCTATAAAATGTATACATATCTTAACCCTTCAAAATTTAAACTTTATAATATTTATAATACATATTGGCGATCATAAAACGGTCTCGTCCTATCTACCGGATATCTACCAATATGCGAATATGATAAACAACACTCTCGCATTCAAACATCTCTAGGCGAATCACTGTGATAAAGGGAAACAATATGCGGATATGAACGAGTAAACACTTCATGGTACAAATCCAATTTGCTTTTCGCATAAAATTCGTATAAACTTTATAAACATCTATGCGTCTCTTCGAATAAACTTCGCACTCAAACATCTCTATGGATCTTCTGTCACGTCCCCTCCCGTCTTCCCCTAAGCACAGATGATGAAATTTACACTTTAATAAAATGCATAATTAAAATTACACAATGGAACTAAACTGATTAATGCATCTACAACATGCAATACTAACGACATTTCTAACACAAACAAAATGATGAAACAATCAGATATGAACTAGCCTCATGTTTAGGATTATACACAAGATTCTTACCAATTTATTCCATGTGAATATTTCATTTAAATTGACTTGAAATAACACATAATCATAACATAGGAATTAGCATAATTTAGAACCACAAAGAGCACTTATCTTTTAAGGAATTTGTTCAAGAAACTGGCTATGTGAGAGCAACATTCGACCCAACCATAGGTCTCTGTCCAACCTATATTATTTTAGCTGAGAGACCACCCCTAATCTAGGCTATGTATCCACTAAGGAAGAACTAAACAAGCTCACTCACAGCCATGGTTTCACACAAACAGAGATGCTAAGCCAACACACAGTTGGGTTTATCAAGCATGCAAAGAGACAAAGAAGGAGGATGCTAAGCCAGTGATCTCAACCACATAGCTACAAGAATCTCAAAGTAAACTCAAACATCCTTGGCACCCACAATACCTACCACACCCAACACAAGGAAGGTACCCTTCTCTGCTACACAGTCCCCCAGGTGCCCCTTCCCTCTAGTGCTCTTTAGGGTGGGAACAGAAAGGTCCAAGATGCTAAATATTTGAGATTCTAGCCTTCATTGGGTTTGTCAAGCAATTCCAACCTCTGTTCTATCTTCTTCTTTGTCATTCAAACTTGGATTTCTCAATTCTATGGTCAAATGACTATGTCCCGTAATTGGATTTTCGGGCTATCAAAGCTGGTTTTTCCTATGGATTTATGGGCATCTGGCACTCTCAAATTCATCAAAAGGTTTAGGTATATGGATCCCCCTTTGGATTTCACTTTCCACACAATTTTCTAGGCATTTTTAGCACCTCAAAACGTGGCTTAATTCTGGGTTGCGATTTCTGGTTTTTCTCACTGCTGGGAATGTGTAATGGATGAAAAATTATGCCTAGATATTCAACAATGGAATGGGAATGAGGGAAAAATTATTCCCATGAGGTAGAGTGACTTGTGCGTCAAGGAAACAAATCCCATACTCTGCCATGCGAATTTTTGGGATTCCCATGCTCCATTGAATCCATGGACTGATTTCCTCAACTACTTCCTTACAACAGAATTAATTGTCAGCAAGGAAAGTCAAATGGGTTCTCAATATGACATTTGATAGCATGGGGTTCAATCCCACAACCCCCTCACCTATCCCTAGTGGATACACATGGCCCCCTCTTATTAGTTGCTTCCATAGCCATTTTTTGGTATTTTATTGCAATATTAACATTTACATCATTTTACAATGTTCTGTGGCTTAATAGCACATGGATAACATAATATCAAATTATTTTTCTTTTAAATAAAACTGACCATCCACTAGTGGGGTCTTGGCCTTGAGCTCCACACTAGTAAAACATGCATTGCATGTATACAATATTTACATTAAAATCCAATATACCCTAAGGATCAAAATGCGGGTATTACATTCCCCTCCCCCTAAGAACGACACCATCCTCGATGTTCCCAAAACTGAAAAAAATGGGAATTCCTCTCTCATGGCATCCTCCAACTCCCATGTAGCCTAATCGGGGCTAAGGTGCTTCCATTACACCTTTACCTATCTGATGGCTCGGTTACAGAGTAATGTGACCTTCTTGTCGAGGATGCGCATAGGATCCACTTGGAACTCTTTATGGGGCTCCACCTGTATCACATTCCAATCAATCATGTGATAAATATCATGTACATACTTTTTAAGAAAAGAAACATGGAAAACATTATGAGCTCTCATGTTAGCAGGAAATGAAATTCTATATGCAGCTGGTCATATCCTATCAAGGACTTCAAATGACCCACAATATATTGGTGCCATCTTGGCACAACTCCCCAACTTTAGGAAAATTTTCCTTGGTTTCACTCTCAAATAAACATGATCCCTGATCCTAAATCCCTTATGCACTCTTTTCAAATTTGCATAAATCTTTTGCTTGTCCTGAGCTACCTTTAAATTATGCCCGATCTTAACAATTTCTTGTTCCATTTCCTTGATCATCTATGGCTGAAGCACTACCCTATTCACTGGTAAATCCCAATTCAGTGGAGTCCTACATCATTTTCCATACAATGCCTCAAATGGACTCACTCCCAATGTTGCTTAATGTCCATTATTGTATGAAAATTCTACCAAATGTAGGTAATCCTTCCACTTGGATGGTTTATCCATCATATACATTCTCGGCATGCCTTCAAAATCCTAATTCGCCCTCTCAGTTTGGCCATATGTTTTAGGATGATATGCTATTCTAAAATTTAGTTGAGTTCCCAATTCCTGAAATAATCCCTTCAAAAAATTGGATGCGAACTTTACATCTCGATCTTAAATTATTGCCTTGGGCAATCCATGCAATCTGAATATATCCTTCATGAAAATATTTTCTATGTCACTTGTCTTATGAGTGGACTCGACTGGAATAAAGTGAGCTACATTTGATAGCTTGTCCACCACTACCATAATTGAATCATGCTTCCTCACTGTCATTGGCAAACCTGCTATAAAATCCATAGAAATTACTTCCCACTTCCATTCTAGAATGGGAAAAGGATGCAACAATCCCACTGGATGTTGATGTTCTTCCTTGACTTTTTGGCTTATTTTACACCTATAAATGTATTCTTCTATGTCCTTCATCCCATGCCAAAAGTATTGCTTTCTTGTTGTTGTTATTGTCTTTTGATATCCTGGATGTCCAGAGTATGGCATTTGATGTATTTCATCCATCACTAGCTTCTTTAAATATGCACAATTTGGAATATACAGTCTACCTTTATAAATGACAATATCATCTTCACCAAGCTAATATCCTGCACACTTTTCATCTATATTTCCTTACTACAATTTTTCCTTAATTTGAAGGTAAATTTCATCACTAGTTTGGGCTTCAAGAACTCTTATCTTCAAATCTGATTTGCACATACTTAATGCTGCAACATGAAATTTTCTGCTAAGCGCATCTCCAACCTTATTCTCTTTCCCTTTTACATGCTTAATTTCAAAATCAAATTCACAGAGAAATTCCAACCGTCTAGCTTGCCTAGCATTCAAGTTTGGCTGGTCAAACAAATACTACAAGCTCATGTGGTATGTCCTAAGCTCGAATCTTCTTACCAACAAATAATGTCTCAATATCTTGAGAGCATGTACTATGGATTCTAATTCTAAATCATGCATGGCATAATTATTTTCATGATCTTTTAATTTCCTTGACTCATAGCAAATCACAAATCCTTCTTGCATGAGCACTCCACCTAGCCCTTCAATGCAAGCATTTGTACACACTACAAAATCCTTATTTGGATATGCAATATTCAAAAGAAGAGCGTTGGTAAGTAACTTCTTTAGCTGCTAAAATCCTTTCTCACATTTTTCAGACCATACAAAATTGGCATTCTTCGTCTTCAATGATGTAATTGGATGAGCTATCTTGGAGAATCCTTCAATGAACCTTCTATGATAGCCTGCAAGACCCATAAAGATCTAACATCTGTAACATTATCTGGAGTAGGCCAATCCATTATGGCTTCAATCTTTTCTCTATCCACTACAATTCCTTCTTCTGAGATGACATGACCTAAATATTGTACCTTCCTTTGATAGAAATCACACTTGCTCAACTTTGCATACAATTGGTGTTCTCTAAGAACTTGCAACATGATTCTTAGATGTTCATCATTCTCTTCTTCATTCTTTCACATTACAGACTCATACCAATATGCTCCAGGATCTATCTTCACATTAATTGACAGCAATTCCGCAAAACTTCAAAGCTTTATTATTCCAGCATCACATTACAGACTCATGTGTGGATCGACTTCGGAGGGCGAAGCTCATCACCACAAACACAAACTCAGACTGAGTGCCTAGACACAATGTCGCTGGCCCATTTACCGTTCAGAACCTTGTAGAGCGATGAACCTACTTGGAGGCTTCCTAGGGATCCAGTGATATGCCTACTAGCACACCTTACAAACTCAAAATTTTTACAGAGGTCGAACCTTGGTCTTTTGATGCTGTATTATACCACGAGGGAAATCAGCAGAGCATACAACCTTTGGCTCTAGACAGACTCTCTATGACTCGCAGAGCTTCCAACTACTAGAGCAGCTCGACTCTAGACTCCTAAGTTGCAGAGCTCTTAACTATCTAAATGCATTAGACTCGAATTCCTAAATGAACTACGGGACCTTTATTTTATAGCATTCTAGCAGGTCATCCGGTTACCAAGAACGGGCACTAAGGAGTCAAAAGGAGGGAATCCGAGGTAATGGTGGGACCACACCATTATTATCTCGTCCCTTAAAGGAAGCGCCATAAGGGGACTCGGACTGACAGAAAAGACAAGTGGCCGACATATAGGGCCTACCATAAAGCATTAAAAGATTCGGGGAACAACATCCCAACAAATACAACTGTGGAGCTACTGTTACTGGTCCACCATGGCTTCAATTATTAAAAGTAGAAAAATAAATATTTACATTTAGTCATCACCCGATCTGCATACGCAGAACAGTTCTGGATTAGTCGGAGGTCCAACTGGCTGACCGCCATAGGTACAATCAAAACCATCCTCTGAATAGAGGCATTCTTCTAACTCTTGTTGTTCAAGTAGAGAGTCAACATCCTGAGAGTCATCGGGCATGACAACATCTTCTTTGTACTGAGGAGGAGGGTATAACCATGTGCTGAAGCACTGTTCAATATCTGATCCATGCAAGACTTCATTCTTTTCGCCAATAAATTCACTGGCAAACATAGACTCAACCCGCAAGTCCAAAGGCAAAGTTCATCGGTGTATTTTTGTATCGAGACGGTTCCCTTTGATATCACGTTTGATATAATTTTGTGTGAGGTGAACCGTATGTTCTAGCAGAGTATAACGGCTACCATGATGCCGTAATAAAAACTTAAACCAAAGGTTATTTTGATTCTCTACCTGCATATCAGCTTCCATGTGCAATATAAAATTTGCATGACGATCGGTCCAATCAAGTCTGGGGCAGAATTTATCCAAAATGATTTCGGTCCAACCAAACCACTTCTTATTTCTGAGGTTTCCAGGGTCAACACAAATGACTATTGAGGTTTTCTCTCTGCAGAATTGTAGAATAAGGTTGTAACTGGTCCAGGTCAGGTTTCCCTCACCAATGCCTACATACCATACTGGACCATCTTTTTCATCGTTGCAGTCAACCCACAACTCTCTGCATCTTCTGAGCTTCTCCTGAGCTTGGGAGAATCCTATGAAAGCCGAACGCTCCCAGCGTTCCAAAATATGCAACTTGCAGGGATTCATTTGGATCTGCTTTATCAAGGTCAGACTGAGATACTTCTCCGCCGCATGGCGATCTGCATAGTCCAGAAGCTCTCTTCTGTCACTCGGGGACAAAATTTCATCCTAGGGCTTCATGAATAATGCGTTTCAAGGCTCGAACCTAACATAGTTGGGTTCTGAATATTCTGCTGGTGCTGGGCTTTTTCCCTTATCTTCTTTCTGACCTGAGGAACTTGAACCAACAGAAAACATTTTCAAATTTACTACTTCTTCTCGCTGCACAATCTCATGAGTAATCATGTCAGCAAGAAAATTAAGATAACTTGGCTTATAAATAATTTCATAATCAAAATTTGAAAGCCAGATAAACCATTTGAGAATTCGGCTACTATTTTCAGCCATCAAATTTTCATTTTTAAAGATCCCTGGCATGATCTTTAAATCCATTCTAATGATAAACTTCACAGGCTTTAAAAACATAATGAAATGATTAACTGTTTTCTTCACAGCCAAAATCTCTTTATGACTACTCGGATAGTTAAGCTCAGCAGCTTTGAAGGAACCAGATCCATAGCCACATATGTTCTCTCTGCCATCAATCTTTTCTAACAGAACACCACCCTAGGTAGTGTTTGAAGCATCAATTTCAATTACTAATTGACCAGTACCCTGTGGCAGATGAAGGGCTGGTAACTCTTTAACTTTGGACTTTATTGTTTGAACCGCCAAAGTCATCTCATTCGACCAAGCAAAAGGATTCTTTTTCAGACGTTGTTGCATACAGTGGATGTCTGTTGCTTGTCCTCTGTAGAAGGGCCTTATGTAATTCAGACTTCCTAGAAATCTCTGAAGTTGTGTCTTATCTAAAATTTTATCTGAAAAATGCTCAAAAGACTGCAACACATGTTGCTGCAGAATCACTTGTCCTTTTTTGATATGAAAACCTAGGAAATCCATTTCTGTTTTTCCTATTTCCATCTTTGATTTAGACAAGACCAAACCAGGTTTAAAAACAAGATCATAGAAAGACTGAAGATGCTTAAGATGATCTTGAAGATGCTTTGAGTAGATTAAAATATCATCAATAAAGACAACAAGCAATGGGATGTCTCTGAAGATATCCTCCATACATTTTTGGAACTCTAATGGAGCATTATTAATTTCGAAAGACAAAACCTTCCACTGATATTGTCCACGGGGGACAACAAAGGCTGTTTTGAAGCCATACTTCGCTTCAATCCCAATTTGGTAGAACCCAGATTTAAGATCGAACTTGTTTAACACAGTGCAGCCTACAATCTTCTGCAGCAAGCTAGATTTATCAGGTAGTGGGTATCTAACTTTTTGTAAAATAGCATTGAGAGGTTTGAAATTGACTACCAGGCGAGGCTTTCCTCTTTTCTGTTCTGAGTGTTTGTTTACAACAAACGCTCTGCATGCCCACGGACTCTTAGATGGATCAATCAAGCCTTTTTGAAATAGCTCCTATATTTCTTTTGAACAAAACTCCCTTTCAAAGGGACTCATTAGCCTAGCTGAAGCTTTCATGTGTTTTATTTTCTGAAGCGGGTCGAAAGGCAAAGAAACAAAATATTTCTCACAAGTCCAGAATGCATTAGGACTCTCTCAACAACAATCTTTTTTAATTTTTTAATTTATTGCTGCCAAGGCTTTATCTCCATGAACTTCTGCATATGCTATGCAGCGATCCATTTTATTTAAATTTATTGACTTGACAGGACTGACTGACTCAACAGGAATGGGTTTACACTTATTTACAAGACTGAAACTCAAAGGCAGCTGAACCGTCTGTCCAAAGACTGTACAAGAGAAAACCATTTTGTTTGTATCAATAGAGAATGGACTTACTTTCTGCAGAAACTCTGAACCTAATACACAGTCTTCCTTTAAGAAATCTAATTTAAACAAAGATAAATCAATCTTAATACCAGAAAGCTGTACAGGAAAATGCTTAACCTTTCCAGACAATGACACAGGGGAACCTTCAATGGCAGAGCGAAACTCTCGACTCTTTTCCCAATAAAATTGTGGAATGGTGTTTCCTTTTGCAAGGTTGAACTGACACTCGTAATCAATTAAACATTGTACAGAATAAGCTTTAAACTCTGGATGACAGAACTGCAAAGATATGAACAATTTGGGACCAGATAGAGCACCTAATAGATTAGTACCATGAGACTGCAGACACTGAGGAGGATTTGACGAAGGTGACTCTTCCTTGCATTTAGGGTTGAAACAGGCTCTCTCTATTTGGTTAAACAGTTCCTCATCTGAGGATTTATCTTTCTCAAGGACCAAAGCAGATAGCATGTTTTTCAATTCATCTATTTCTTTAACCATTACTTTGAGATTACATTGTTTTTCCTTGAGCTGGATTCTTAAGAGATTTTCTTTGTCTCTTCTATGGGCTTGTCTATCCTCATGGCTACCTGGATAATCTTGTTAGATTTCAGCAGGATTATAATGGGTAGACTCAGGATGGGAAGAGATTGGCATTTTACCTTTGTCAGATTTCAATGTTTCAAGCTGTTTTTGTAGTCTGGTCTTTTCTTCTCTTAACTCAGTTCTTTCTAGGTGTCTGTATACAGGAATCGTTGAAAGTCGAAGATCAATGTTAGCAATCTGTTTCTTTATAAGGAAAGAAGAAGATCTAGAAGGGGACCTAGAAAACATATACAGAGAAAAGTCAAAGTCAGGCAAGCTACTACACCCCCCTAAATGTGCATCCGAACTGGAATCAGACTCAAAGGATGAGCTGGAGGAAGGAGGATCACATTTAGATAAGTTAGGAGGATTAGAATCCAAATCTGTACAAGAATCATAAGAATCATCATCAAGAATATAGACTACTTCACTAGAGGGTTTGGGAGAATTTATAGTAACTTCAAATAAATCCCACCATGCAGGATCCAATCCTTTGCATAAAGCAGCAAGCCGAGGTCAAGATTTCTTTTCTGGGCACTTTGCAGCCCAATAATCTGATTTCCCACAAATGAAATAGACTCTTCACTCTTGGTTAAATCACAAAGACGAGCAGACATGAATAATGAAGCAAGGTGATCATAATCTTCTCCCTCCTTAGGGCCATAAAACTATCTTCCTAGGGCACTCAGAATTTTCTCATCTGCATCATCAGCAGCAAGCATTTCATTTCTTGTTTCCTGTGGAAACCATCGCCACCATTCATATGTTAGACCAGATAAACCTGCTATGAGCTGGGTTCCTAGCATTTTCCCTGTGAGATTTGGGTCGTGTTGTTTGTTATACAACGTCCACTGAGCAAGCATTTGGATTGCATTTCTAATATCTTCCCTGGATTGACATTGTATATTTAATATAGGTTGCTCAGGAATTTGGGAGATTATATCATTCATTGAATTAATACCAAAGTGGAACACTTTGGCATGAGCGGTTGAAGCTGAGGTAGCATCTGGAATATGTGTATCAAAGCGGGGAGGAGGTAATTGTCTTCTTTGGTTAGAGGATCCTTCATCATTTAATGCATTTAGACTAACCAAATATTTAGGATCTAAAGCAAGTTTGAAACCTTTAAACTCTTTGATCCATTCTTCCACATTCTCCCTGATTGAATCGCTTTCACCAAAATCCCATTCTGGCCTTTCATCTTCAGGCAGAACACTGAACTGTCCTAAAGAATGACTCTTAGCATGCCCTTTTGTTGTTGCTTTTAATACATGGTCTGGGACCACATGCTGTTTTTTCTTAAGATTCTCTGTTTTGCTCCAGAGATCTTCTAGGACAGCTAATCTTTGTTCAAGATTTTGAGAGGCTTGTTCTATGCCCATTCGGATTTCTGTTGAATCATGAAGTAAGTGATCTAGTAGTTCTGGCTTTTTTTCAATTTTCACTAGATGCTCTTGTTGATTTGCACACAGTCTTTTCAGAAGAATAAGATCTTGTGCCATGTCATCTATGTTTCTAACAGTGTGGACTTGTTGCAAATTTCCCCAATTTGCAAGCTTAACTTCATCAGAAATAGTTTGGTCTTGGGCAGAAGATTTACAAGGAAGAAATTCTCTTTTTGTTTGGCCATCGACTGTATATTGTTTGAAGCCTGATTCAGGCAGATTTCTACGGGGAACAAATGATCTTTGGCTAGAATTTATGACTTCTAAACTACTTCCTTCTCTTGGGAGTGACATCATTTGTAAAGAAGGTAAGACCGAGAACATACCTAAGAAAGGTAGGTCATTCTGTTTTTGTTTCTATTGGTGAATCAATTTTTGTTTTATTTTCCGACATGCTTAACAGGAAACATGTTGGCCTCTATGTTCATAATCGGATAAACCAGAAAAAGAAGATTCTACAGGAGAAGACTCATTTACAGGAGTAGAAAACTCAGATGTAGAAGCTTTACTAGCTTGGTTGGATAAGGCTTGTAATCTAGTGTTATTGTAGGAGGAGATAGAAGCAGATGTTATCAATGGAGGATTGAATCTCTGTGTGGGCAGATCTTGGGGTACACAGGAGGAAATCGAAGCTTCATCAAAGACAAGAGGTTGATGGGTGAAAGAAGCAGCAACTCTTTCTCTGTTCCTTAACTCATAATATTTCATTTCCCAAGATTGGGGATAATTGATACCAGTCCAATTAAAAGTGATAGGTGTAGCATTTTTAGATCGGGATTTCTTTGTTTCCACCACGCTGGTGACTGCAGAATTCTGATGGACATGACTTCGCAACTGAGGAAGGGTATCATTTCCGAACCTAACACAGATTCCACCTTTAAGTTGGATTATCCGGGAACCAGTCTCCATGTCAAAGCCTTTTGGTAGGATATATGCTTTTAACAGATTATAGATATGAGGGTCGTCAAGGCTAACATAAAACTTTGGGTAGACTGTGCCAAAAGCAGGATCATCATAAAGTGGTGCAGTGAAGCCACCAATGACTGCATCAGAAAAATTACGATGACGAGTATCTACAATGCAATAAAGGGATGAAACAACAAGACGCAGACGAACTAATGGACCAAGGCCAAGTTTGATAACACCAAAATGTGCATATTTATATTTTTGTTCTTTAGCCCAGTCTATTTGACACTTATCAAGCAAGTTTATATGTACAGGTTCTTGCTTATCAGTAAAAGAAACATCTATGCTTGACACTCTGATGTGGGTATCGGCTGTGACATTCCACCATGGAAGTCTGTATACTTCTTTGGGAAGTATTTGCAGTAATTGCCAATTTTCAGAAGGGTTATGATCAGAGATAGATATATAAGAGGAATCTGATGAAGCAGGATTGAATGGGGATTTCCTGCATTCTGCTAGGATTACTTCTGTGTCATTAGATGAATCACATTCTAAATGTGTTTTCTTAATAGTATCCATTGAAGGGTCCATTTTAAATGAGAGTGATTGCAGACTCTAAATTAGTCTCCGGAAACTCTGTAGACTTACTCCCCTATCCCAACGGGCCTTACTACTACTCTGACTTCGGACAACTCTTACACTCTCAATCACCCAAGAATCCACTCAACGATCATTTCCACTGTCTACAGAATACTATTATAGAATGCAAATAAATCAAACAACAGACAGAAACAATGATATTGCAGCAGATTTAACAAAGAGTTAAAGCATTCATCAGATATATGGAATAGGTATACCAAAATAGTCGACACAAGTGTCTCTGGCTCTGATACCAATACGCTCCAGGATCTATCTTCACATTAATTGATAGTAATTCTGACAACAATTCCACAAAACTTCAAAGCTTTATTATTCCAGCATCACATTACAGACTCATGTGTGGATCGGCTTCGGAGGGCGAAGCTCATCACCACAAACACAAACTCAGACTGAGTGCCTAGACACAATGTCGCTGGCCCATTTACCGTTCAGAACCTCACAGAGCGATGAACCTACTTGGAGGCTTCCTGCGGATCCAGTGATATGCCTACTAGCACACCTTACAGACTCGACATTTTTACAAAGATCGAACCTTGATCTTTTGATGCTGTATTATTACGAGGGCAATATATATTATTTATAAGTTATATTGTTATAATATACCTATATATTTATCATATTATATATATTTATTATACATATTATAATATTCAATATATACAACATTATTACTATATATTATAACATATTATGCATACACTGAAAAATATATAATATATAATAAATTAAATATATACATATATTAACATATATAATAAAATCATTTATATATTATATATATAATCATATAATGTTATTATATCAATTAGATTGTATTAAAATTGTAGTATTATATATTATATATATATATATATAATTTATAATTGTAGTATTAATAAGATATATAAATTTATATATATATATATATATATATGTAATTGATAAGTATATAATATATGTGTAGATACATAGTATATTTTTATAGTATGTATGTGATATATTATTTACTGTGTTTGTTTATATGTATGATTTATTATATATTTAGTTAATAATAATTATATGTATATATATATATATATATATAATATATAATATGTAAAATATATAATATATGTATGTATATATATTATATTATATATTAATAAATATTATAAATGATATGAGAAATTTATATTTGTATATAATTCAATTAGTATTATATATATATATATATATATAATTTATTACGATAATACATAATGAATAATAATATATATAATTTATCATATTTATATATACAACACATATTGTATATATCATATAATAATATATTATATATTTACATATCATCTACATATATAATTATAAATTACTTTATAACTACTAGATATATATTTATAATACATAACTACATTATATATTATATATATATATATTATATCACACAATATATATTTATATTATAATTATATATTATCATCTCCCTTCTAGATCTTCTTCTTTCCGTATAGAGAAACAGATTGCTGACATTGATTTCTGACTTTCAATGATTTCTGTATACAAACACCTAGAAAGAACTGAGTTAAGAGAAGAAAAGACCATACTGCAAAAATATAAGTATGGACATTTTGGTGCTATCAAACTTGGCCTTGGTCCATTAGTTCATCCGCATCTTACTGTTTCGTCCCTTTGTTGCATTGTAGATACTCGTCATCGTAAGTTTTCCGATGCAGTCATTGGTGGCTTCACTACACCATTTCATGATGGTCCTGCTTTTGGCATAGTCTACCCAAAGTTTTCTGTTAGCCTTGACGACCCTGAATTCTATAATCTGTTAAAAGCATATATCCTGCCGAAAGGCTTTGACATGGAGATTGGTTCGCGCATAATCCAGCTTAAAGGTGGAATCTGTGTTCAGTTCGGAAATGATACCCTTCCTTAGTTGTGAACTCATGTCCATCAGAGTTCCACAGACACCAGCGTGGTGGAAATGGAGAAATCCCGATCCAAAAATGCCACACCTATCACTTTTAATTGAACTGGTATCAATTATCCCCAATCTTGGGAAATTAAATATTCTGAGTTAAGGAACAGAGAAAGAGTTGCTGCTTCTTTCCCCATCAACTTGTTGTCTTTGATGAAGCTTCGAGTTCCTTCCATGTACCCCAAGATATGCCCAAACAGAGATTTGATCCTCCATTGATAAAATCTGCTTCTATCTCCTCCTACAATGACACCAGATTACAAGCCTTATCCAGCCAAGCTATTAAAGCTTCTGTATCTGAGTTTTCTACTCCTGTAAATGAGTCTTCTCCTGTACAATCTTCTTTTTCTGGTTTATCCGATTATGAACATAGAGACCAACACGCTACCTGTCAAGCATGTCAGAAAATAAAACAAAATTGATTCACCAACAGAAACAGAAACAGAATGACCTACCTTCCTTAGGTATGTTCTCGGTCTTACCTTCTTTACAAATGATGTCACTCCCAAGAGAAGGAAGTAGTTTAGAAGTCATAAATTCTGGCCAAAGATCATTTGTTCCCGGTAGAAATCTGCCTGAATCAGGATTCAGACAATATACAGCCGATGGTCAGACAAAAAGAGAATTTCTTCCTTGTAAATCTTCTTCCCAAGACCAAACTATTTCTGATGAAGTTAAGCTTGCAAATTAGGGAAATTTGCAACAAGTCCACACTGCTAGAAACATAGATGACATGGCACAAGATCTTATTCTTCTGAAAAGATAGTGTGCAGATCAACAAGAGTATCTAGTGAAAATTGAAACAAAGCTAGAACTGCTAGATCACTTACTTCATGATTCAACAGAAATCCGAATGGGCATAGAACAAGCCTCTCAAAAGCTTGAACAAAGATTAGCTGTCCTAGAAGATCTCTGGAGCAAAACATAGAATCTTAAGAAAAAAATGTATGTGGTCCCAGACCATGTATTAAAAGCAGCAGCAAAAGGGCATGCTAAGAGTCATTCTTTAGGACAGTTGAGTGTTCTGCCTAAAGATGAAAGGCCAGAATGGGATTTTGGTGAAAGCGATGCAGTCAGGGAGAATGTGGAAGAATGGATCAAAGAGTTTAAAGGTTTCAAACCTGCTTTAGATCCTAAATATTTGGTTAGTCTAAATGCATTAAATGATGAAGGATCCTCTAACCAAAGAAGACAGTTACCTCCTCCCCACTTTGATACACATATGCTAGATGCTACCTCAGCTTCAGCCGCTCTTGCCAAAGTGTTCCACTTTGGTATTAATTCAATAAATGATATAATCTCCAAAATGCCTGAGCAACCTGTATTAAATAAACAATGTCAATCTAGGGAAGATATTAGAAATGCAATCCAAATGCTTGCTCAGTGGATGTTCTATAAGAAACAACAGGACCCAAATCTCACAGGGCAAATGCTAGGAACCCAGCTCATAGCAGGTTTATCTGGTCTAGCATATGAATGGTGGTGATGGTTGCCATAGGAAACAAGAAATGAAATGCTTGCTGCTGATGATGCAGATGAGAAAATTCTGAGTGCCCTAGGAAGAGAGTTTTATGGCCCTAAGGAGAGAGAATATTATGATCACCTTGCTTCATTATTCATGTCTGCTCGTCTTTGTGATTTAAGCAAGAGTGAAGAGTACTTTTGTTATATGCAGAAATTGTTAATTTCATCAGAAAAATCAGGTAACCTTGCATATTTAAAACATTACCTTAGAAGCTATCCAGGACATGTACCTGATGCTGTAGAACAGGCACTAAAAGATAAAAAAGTATAATTGAGAAGATTGCCGCTTGCTCAACTTCATGCTCACATTTTGGAGACATGGCAAGAGCATTTCCTAGAGAAAAGAGTGAGCAAAGATTTTAAGAGACATCAGAAGATGCATTCTACTTCATTCTGCAAAGATGTTGCAGGAATGCCCGATTGGGGGTGTGGAGCACACAACCGAGGACATCTTGATCATTCTTGCAAGTGTAAGAAGAAGAAAAAGAGATTCTATTCCTTAGAACCAAGGTACCACCTTGATAAGCCCTATTACAACAAATCAAAGCACAGATATAAGAAGCACAAATATGATAAACCCTCTCATAAGTCCAAATTTAAAGCCAAACGCTATGTGAAGCGTCAGACTGAGAAAGGGAAGAAAAATGTTTGTTTCATTTGTGGGAAATCGGATCATTGGGCTGCAAAGTGCCCAGAAAGGAAATCTCGACCTCGGCTTGCTGCTTTATGCAAAGGATTGGATCCCGCATTGTGGGATTTATTTGAATTTACTGTAAATTATCCCAAACCCTCTAGTGAAGTAGTCTATCTTCCTAATGATGATTCTTCTGATTCTTGTACAGATTCTGATTCTGATCCTCCTAAATTATCTAAATGTGATCCTCCTTCCTCCAGCTCATCCTCTGAGTCTCATTCCAGTTTGGATGCACATTTAGGGGGGTGTAGTAGCTTTCCTGACTTTGAATTTTCTCTGTATATGTTTTCTAGGTCCCCTTCTAGATCTTCTTCTTTCCTTATAGAGAAACAGATTGCTGACATTGATCTCCGACTTTCAATGATTCCTGTATACAGACACTTAGAAAGAACTGAGTTAAGAGAAGAAAAGACCAGACTGCAAAAACATCTTGAAACATTGAAATCTGACAAAGGTAAAAATCCAATCTCTTCCCATCCTGAGTCTACCCATTATAATCCTGCTGAAATATACAAAGATTATCCAGGTAGCCATGAGGATAGACAAGCCCATAGAAGAGACAAAGAAAATATCTCAAGACTCCAGCTCAAGGAAAAACAAAGTAAGCTCAAAGTAATAGTTAAAGAAATAGATGAATTGAAAAACATGCTATCTGCTTTGGTCCTTGAGAAAGATCAGTCCTCAGATGAGGAACTGTCTAACCAAATAGAGAGAGCCTGTTTCAACCCTGAATGCAAGGAAGAGTCACCTTCGTCAACTCCTCCTCAGTCTCCGCTATCTCAGAGTACTAATCTGTTAGGTGATCTATCTGGTCCCAAATTTTTCATATCTTTGCACTTCTGTCCTCCAGAGTTTAAAGCTTATTCTCTACAATGTTTAATTGATTCCGGGTGTCAATTCAACCATGCTAAAGGAAATGCCATTCCACAGTTTTATTGGGAAAAGAGTCGAGAGTTTGGCTCTGCTATTGAAGGTTCCCCTGTGTCATTGTCTGGAAAGGTTAAGCATTTTCTTGTACAACTTTATGGTATTAAGAGCGATTTATCTTTGTTTAGATTAGATGTCTTAAAGGAAGATTGTGTATTAGGTTCAGAGTTTCTGTAGAAAGTAAGTCCATTCTCTATTGATACAAACAAAACGGTTTTCTCTTGTACAGTCTTTGGACAGTCGGTTCAGCTGCATTTGAGTTTCAGTCTTGTAAATAAGTGTAAGTCCATTCTTGTTGAGTCAGTCAGTCCTGTCAAGTCAGTAAATTTAAATAAAATGGATCGTTGCATAGCATATGCAGAAGTTCATGGAGATAAAACCTTGGCAGCAATAAAAGAAAAAATAAAAAAAGATTGTTGTTTAGAGAGTCCTAATGCATTCAGGACTCGTGAGAAATATTTTGTTTCTCTGCCTTTCGACCCGCTTCAGAAAATAAAACCCATGAAAGCTTTAGATCAGCTAATGAGTCCCTCTGAAAGGGAGTTTTGTTCAAAAGAGATATAGGAGCTATTGCAAAAAGGCTTGATTGAGCCATCTAAGAGTCCGTGGGAATGCGGACCGTTTGTTGTAAACAAACACTCAGAACAGAAAAGAGGAAAGCCTCTCCTGGTAGTCAATTTCAAACCTCTCAATGTTGTTTTACAAAAAGTTAGATACCCACTGCCTGATAAATCTAGCTTGCTGCAGAAGATTGTAGGCTTCACTGTGTTCAGCAAGTTCGATCTTAAATCTGGGTTCTACCAAATTGGGATTGAAGCGAAGGATCGCTTCAAAACAACCTTTGTTGTCCCTCATGGAAAATATCAGTGGAAGGTTTTTCCTTTCAGAATTAATAATGCACCATCAGAGTTCCAAAAAAGGATGGAGGATATCTTCAGAGGCATCCCATGGCTTGTTGTCTTTACTGATGATATTTTAATTTGCTCAAAGCATCTTCAAGATCATCTTAAGCATCTTCAGTCTTTCTATGATCTTGTTTTTAAACATGGTTTGGTCCTGTATGAATCAAAGATGGAAATAGGAAAAAATAGAAATGGATTTCCTAGGTTTTCATATAAAAAAGGACAAGTGATTCTGCAACAACATGTGTTGCAGTCTTTTAAGCATTTTCCAGATAAAATTTTAGATAAGACACAACTTCAGAGATTTCTGGGAAGTCGAAATTACATAAGGACCTTCTACAGAGGACAAGCAACAGACATCCACTGTCTGCAACAACATCTGAAAAAGAATCCTGTTGCTTGGCCGAATGAGATGACTTTGGCGGTTCAAACAATAAAGGCCAAAGTTAAAGAGTTGCCAGCCCTTCATCTGCCACAGGGTACTGGTCAATTAATAATTGAAACTGATGCTTCAAACACTACTTGGGGTGGTGTTCTGCTAGAAAAGATTGATGGTAGAGAGAACATATGTGGCTACAGATCTGGTTCCTTCAAAGCTGCTGAGCTTAACTATCCGAGTAGTCATAAAGAGATTTTGGCTGTGAAGAAAACGGTTAATCATTTCATTCTATTTTTAAAGCCTGTTAAGTTTATCATTAGAACTGATTTAAAGATTATGCCAAGGATCTTTAAAAATGAAAACTTGATGGCTGAAAATAGTAGCCGAATTCTCAAATGGTTTATCTGGCTTTCAAATTTTGATTATGAAATTATTTATAAGCCAGGTTATCTTAATTGTCTTGCTGACATGCGTACTCGTGAGACTGTGCAGCCAGAAGAAGCAGTCAGTTTGAAAATGTTTTCTATTGGTTCAAGTTCCTCAGATCAGAAAGAAGATAAGGGAAAAATCCCAGCACCACCAGAATATTCAGAACCTGACTATGTTAGGTTCGAGCCTCGAAACGCATTATTCATGAAGCCCTGGGATGAAAGTTTGTCCCCTAGTGACAGAAGAGAGATTCTGGACTATGCAGATCACCATGCAACTGAGAAGCATCTTAGTCTGACCTTGATAAAGCAGATCCAAATGAATCCCTGCAAGTTGCATATTTTGGAACGTTGGGAGCATTCGGCTTTCAAAGGATTCTCCCAAGCTCAGGAGAAGCTCAGAAGATGCATAGATTTGTGGGTTGATTGCAACGATGAAAAAGACGGTCCAGTATGGTTTGTAGACATTGGTGAGGGAAACCTGACCTGGACCAGTTACAACCGTATTCTGCAATTCTGCAGAGAGCAAACCTTAATAGTCATTTGTGCTGACCCTGGAAACCTCAGAAATAAGAAGTGGTCTTGTTGGACCAAAATCCTTTTGGATAAATTCTGCCCCAAACTTGATTGGACCGATTGCCATGCAAATTTTGTATTGCACATGGAAGCTGATATGCAGGTAGCAGATCAAAATAACCTTTGGTTTAAGTTTTTATTACGGCATCATGGTGGTCGTTATACTCTGCTAGAACATACGGTTCATGTCACACAAAAGTATATCAAACATGATAGCAAAGGGAACCGTCTCGATACAAAAATACACCGACGAACTTTGCCTTTGGACTTGTAGGTTGAGTCTATGTTTGCAAGTGAATTTATTGGCAAAAAGAATGAAGTCCTACATGGATCGGATATTGAACAATGCTTCAGCACATGGTTATACCCTCCTCCTGAGTACAAAGAAGATGCTGCCCTGTCCGATGACTCTCAGGATGTTGACTCTCTATTTGAACAACGAGAGTTAGAAGAATGCCTCTATTCAGAGGATGGTTTTGATTGTGCCTATGGTGGTCAGCCAATTGGACCTCCGAGTAATCCGGAACTGTTTTGCGTATGCAGATCGGGTGATAACTATTTAATGTAAATATTTATTTTTCTACTTTTAATAATTGAAGCTAGGGTGGGTTGGTAACAGTAGCTCCACAGTTGTATTTGTCGAGATACTATTCCTCGAATCTTTTAATGCTTTATGGTAGGCCCTATATGTCAGCCACTTGTCTTGTCTGTCGGTCTGGGTCCCCATATGGCGTTGCCTTTAAGGGATGAGATAATAATGGTGCAGTTCCACCATTACCCCAGATTCCCTCCTTTTGACTGCTTAGTGCCTATTCTTGGTAACCGGATGACCTGCTAGAATGATATAAAAGAAAGGTCCTGTAGTTCATTTAGGCATTCGAGTCTAGTGCATTGAGCTAGTTAAGAGCTCTCCAACTTAGGATTCTAGAGCCGAGCTGCTCCAGTAGTTGGAAGCTCTGCGAGTCATAGAGAGTTTGTTCAGAGCCGAAGGTTGTATGCTCTGTTGATTTCCCTCGTGGTATAATACAACATCAAAAGACCAAGGTTCGACCTCTGTAAAAATGTTGAGTCTGTAAGGTGTGCTAGTAGGCATATCACTGGATCCCCAGGAAGCCTCCAAGTAGGTTCATCGCTCTGTGAGGTACTGAGGTTCTGAACGGTATATGGGCCAGCGACATTGTGTCTAGGCACTCAGTCTGAGTTTGTGTTTGTGGTGATGAGCTTCTCCCTTTGAAGCCGATCCACACATGAGTCTGTAATGTGATGCTGGAATAATAAAGCTTTGAAGTTTTGTGGAGTTGTTGTCGGAACTGCTGTCAATTAATGTGAAGATAGATGCTCATGGCTACCTGGATAATCTTGGTGGATTTAAGTAGGATTATAATGGGTAGACTCAGGATGGTAAGAGATTGGATTTTTACCTTTGTTAGATTTCAATGTTTCAAGCTATTTTTGCAGTCTAGTCTTTTCTTCTCTTAACTCAGTTCTTTCTAGGTGTCTATATACAGGAATCATTGAAAGCTGGAGATCAATGTCAACAATCTGTTTCTCTATAAGGAAAGAAGAAGATCTAGAAGGGGACCTAGAAAACATATACATAGAAAAGTCAAATTCAGGCAAGCTACTACACCCCCCTAAATGTGCATCAGAACTAGAATCAGACTCAGAGGATGAGCTGGAGGAAGGAGGATCACATTTAGATAAGTTAGGAGGATCAGAATCAGAATCTGTGCAAGAATCCGAAGAATCATCATCAGGAAGATAGACTACTTCACTAGAGGGTTTGGGAGAATTTACAGTAACTTCAAATAAATCCCACCATGCAGGATCCAATCCAAGAATACTAGCACAAGCTTATCCAAATACTTGGTGAAGAAACTATTCATGAGACACATGAATGTAGCAGGTGCATTGGTAAGACCAAATGGCAGCACTGTGAATTCATAATGGCAATATCTTGTCCGAAAAGTTGTCTTGTGAATGCCTTCTTCTTTTATCCTCACTTAATGATAGCCAGACCTCAAGTCAATCTTTGAAAATACTTTAGCTTCCTTCATTTGATCAAAAAAATCATCAATTCTTGGCAATGGGTAATTATTCTTAACTGTCACTTTATTTAGCTGCATGTAATCAATACACATCCTTAAGGCCCCACCCTTTTTCTTGACAAATAACATCGGTGCTCCCCAAGGAGAAGTACTTGGCCTGATATACTTCTTATCCATTGATACTTATAGCTGCATCTTTAAATCTATCAATTCTGGCATGCTCATTCTATAAGGAGCTTTGGAAATTGGTGTTTCCCTTAGAACAAGATCGATGGTAAAATCAATATCTCTCTTTGGTGGTAGTCCCAACACTTCATCTGAAAACACATCTTTGAACTCTTTCAACAACTGGAAGTCTTATATCCTTGGTTCTTTGTCCTCTGATGAATCAAATATATGAACTGCATATAATTGGCAACCCTTCTTATAAAAAACGTTTCAACTGTAAGGCTGAAATCTATCTTACTGAGACTTTCTTGGGAATTCCTCTTACCAATCTTGGTCTTCCCTCTTCATCAATGCATTCAAGTACATTTTCATAGAAATTTATCTTGGCTCTATTCCTTTTCAACCAATCCATACCAATTAGAGCATCATAAGATCCTAATGGTAGGACATTCAAATTTACTTTTGTGAAGAATCCATTCAACTCCATGGGGAACTCCATCACTACTTCACTCACTTTTATCTTGGTCGATGTGGCTAACTGAACTAGCCAATAATTTATGTGCTTCATTTTTCTAAGAGAACAACCTTCAACCACTTTTGGAGAAAGATAACTATAAGTAGATCCTGGATCAATCAAAACATAAATAGATTTCTTAGCAATCTTACCTTCAACTTCCACCACTGCTGATTGATGGTCCACTTGATGATTATCCAACACTGCATAAATTCGAGGCACTTCCCTTGCCATATTCTCCATTGTATCTGCTCCTTTTAAGTTGTGCAAAATTCATGGATTCTCCCTTCGATGTGGACAATCTTTAAGCATGTGGTTTCCTCCACATCCCCAACACTGAAGTGGCCCTCTTGATGCTTTTTCTACTGCTACTGCTGGCTTGTTCCCACTTCGTGCTTGCTGGACCTATGGAAATCTCTTGGCTGATTTTTGAATGGTGGATTAAACCCACTTTTCCTTTGATCAAACCTCCCATTTGGCTTTCCTTTCCATGCTGGGTGAACCTCTGATTTTCCTTTGCTCTGCTCATAGTAATGTATTGCCGTCCTAATGGTTTCATCAAGACTTGGTGGATTAACAAACTCAATCCTATTTCTGAAACTTTGAGGTAGACTTCCAGCTTTGATAGCCCAAAAATCCAATTACGAGACATAGTCATTTGACCATAGAATTGAGAAATCCAAGTGTGAATGACAAAGAAGAATATAAAACAAAGGTTGGAATTGCTTGAAAAACCCAATGAAGGCTAGAATCTCAAATATTTAGCATCTTGGACCTTTTTGTGCCCACCCTGAAGAGCACTGGATGGAAGGGGCGCCTGGGGGACTATGTAGTAGAGAAGGGGACCTTCCTTGTGTTGGGTGTGGTAGGTATTGTGGGTGCCAAGGATGTTTGAGTTTAGTTTGAGATTCTTGTAGCTATGCGGTTGAGCTCACTAGCTTAGCATCCTCCTTCTTTGTCTCTTTGCATGCTTGATAAACCCAACTGTGTGCTGGCTTAGCATGCCTGTTTGTGTGAAACCATGGCTGTGAGTGAGCTTGTTTAGCTCCTCCTTAGTGGATACATAGCCCATCTCGGGGGTGGTCTCTCAGCTGAAAGAATATAGGCTGGACAGAAACATATCGTTGGGTCAAACGTTGCTCTCACATAGCCAGTTGCTTGGACAAATTCCTTAAAAGATAAGTGCTCTCTATGGTTCTAAATAATGCTAATTCCTATGTTATGATTATGTGTTATTTCAAGTCAATTTAAATGAAATATTCACATGGAATTAATTGGTAGGAAGCTTGTGTATAAGCCTGAACATGAGGCTAGTTCATATCTGATTGTTTCATCATTTTGTTTGTGTTAGATATGCCGTTAGTATTGCATGTTGTAGATGCATTAATCAGATTTAGTTCCGCTGTGTAATTTTAATTATGCATTTTATTAAAGTGTAAATTTCATCAGATGGGCTTAGGGGAAGACGGGAGGGGACATGACAAAAGAGCCATAGAGATGTTTGAGTGCGAAGTTTATGCGAAGAGCCGCATAGATGTTTATAAAGTTTATACGAATTTTATGCGAAAAGCAAACTGGATTTGTACCATGAAGTGCTTACTCGTTCATATCTGCATATTGATGCCCTTTATCACAGTGATTTGTCTAGAGATGTTTGAATGCAAGAGTGTTGTTTATCATATTCGCATACTGGTAGATATCCGGTAGATAGGACGAGACAGTTTTATCATCGCCGAAAGCAGAGATGTTTTATCATCGCCAATATGTATTATAAATATTATAAAGTTTAAATTTGGAAGGGTTAAGATATGTATACATGTTATAGATTTTAATACTCAAATCAAATCAGTGCTTTAGAGTCCAGTATGGGGGAGATGTCACATAATGTGCAACATATTTTAATAATAAAAAACTAAAAAATTAATACTAAAATTAAAAATTAAAAAAAAAGAAAACATATAAGGTTAACAAACTTTAAATATGTTTTAATGAAAATTATTTATATATTAGCTAATTTAATCATTATGATTATTCACGAGGTATAATTTTTTTTGTGTAAAAATTTAAGATAAAAAAAATTACACTTCAAGAAATTAAATCCCTTGTGCTTCATAGATCTAAGTTTAAAATAAATATGTACTAGTAATAAAAAAATCATATCAATATTTTTTAATTTACAAAAATAAAAAATAAAAACATAATTTATAAATACTTTTCTCCTGTATCAAATTTGATTATCATTATAATCAGCATAGATCCATCTTAAACCCGTATCTATCAAGCACTGAGAGGGATCCAATATGGATTTTTTTAAATACTTTCCATATTTTTTATTTTATGAGCGGACATGAATTTTTTTAATTATTTTGTTAGTAACAAATGTTACAACATCTCCCCTATACTAGGCGATAAAGCACCTCGTTTCACTCGGTGCAATAAAAAAATACATTTAAAATTAACACAATATAAAACCCTCAAAATAAATAACAACAACAACCACTAGATTAAAAATCCATCTTATGATTGCTCGATAAACCATTGCAGTCACAGGCTTTGGGGCAACATCTTACCGCAGTGCCCAAATTTGTGTAAAGAAACATATTTACTCTCCCTAAATTATAATTTGATTGAAAAGGAAAAAATCTTGAACTAACAAAGATTCAATAAGGATCAATTAATTCAAAAAGGGAAAACAATAATGTTTTCAGGACCGGCTGGACTGTTAAGTATAGAATATTTATAAAGACGCCTTGTAAAGAATTCTGAAACATGGATTGTTATTGAACTATTTCCCCGACTATGGACACGCCATACGAAAAATTACTGAGAATGATTGATGTTTACTTATCCTGTAATATCTTTCTCTATCTCTTTCATATTATTTGTATTTTGTGAAACCCTACGATAAACAGGATGTATAGCGGTGTTAAAAAAAAAGTTGGAATCGTCAATGTTTTATTTCATTTCATTTTTTCTTATCTTAAATCTATTTGACCAAAAAAACGTTGTCCGGGTTATCCCACTTGTGGTTAAGTGTTTCCTAAATTTTGTGACATAAGGGCTACAGTACAGGTTAGGTGGACCGTCGGTTGATAGATTAAAGATTCCCAGAGTGATATGAACTCGTAAGCATAAAATAATAATAATATGTTATATGAAATAATAACAATATGCTCTATGAAGGGATTAGTCTTTATCAAAGGTTTTTTTGGTTTGTCAAAGATATGCTGGTCCCTTGGTGAGGTTAGATGGATTTCATTTCATCTACCTACTCATAGTTTGCTCGACCTACTATCCACGATATGTGAGAAAGTTTTTTGAGATTTTCCTTCCGCTGAAAAATGTTTCTTTCGGTGAATAGCAACTTACACTATTGATTATTCTAAAGTATTAATTGCACATAAAGTAGCAAGGTGCTTTACAACTGAGTTGGAGAAATGTGATATTATGTAAAATGACATATTTTACTAATAAAAAAATAAAAAATAAATATTAAAATAAAAAAAAAAATAGAAAAATGAAAACATGTCAATTTATGAAAATAATGAAATTACATATATATTATATATTATGTGAATTTAATCATCATGACAGTTTCCATATTACGAAGTCGACTTTTCGAATCCATATCAGGACCCATCATTTATGTAACATGACATATAATAATAATAAAAATATAAAATTAATATTAAAATTAAAAATTAAAACATGTAAACTTAAAAAAATTACATATATTTTAAAAAAAATTACAAATAATGTTAATTTAATTACCATGATTATTTATGAAGTTTAATTTTTTTTAGTAAAAAATTTAAGATACAAAAAATAATGCTTTTTCTTTATCAATTCTCAAATCATTAATGTGTTAAATAAATTTTTTTTTTTATCTTTATAAGTTTATTGTCCAATTTTATTATATGAATGTCATTCCAATTTTTTTTTAAGTGATGTATAGATAACACATCTTTAATAATAAAAAAATCAATAATCACTTGTCATAAGCTAAATGACTATACTAATTAGATGTTTATTCCCAAAATCGATAATATAATTATGTAAAAAATTGTAAAACTATTACGATGGTAGCCTATTTAGTAAGCTATTTGACACTATTCTAAAAAGGAATATAAATTAATAAATAAATAAAATAGTGTTACGGCAATGACATTTAACTACTAACCAAACTCTTTGAGATTTGCTAAGAAAATGGGAAAAAACTAAAAATATCACATTTGAATGGCCACTTTACTATATACATAAAATTTTGCAAAAAATTAAAAAACATTTAAGATTCTTTTGAAATTTATTGATTAATTATTTTATATTTTATTTTAATATGTAAAAAAATTCAATACAACTTTATTATATTTTTTATATATTATTTATTTGATTTGGGTGTTAAATATTTTTAAAATACTAATTGAGGATTTGGCTACTAAATATTTTTGAAATATACTAATTGAGGATTTTGTATTAGGGGTATAAGTTTTTTTTTTTCACTCAAATTCAATAATTTATTTTCTCTATTTTTTGAGATAAGTTATAGCATTTACCAAAAAACATCTCAAACTAGGATACCTTGGAGACCCACTAAAGTAATCTTAAATAGTCATTTTAAATATATAAAATATTTAATAAATGTAGAGAAGAATGATAATCTAAATTTCCAAACATTTAGGGAAAATGCTTGATAATAAGTTTGCACCAATTGAAAACAAGATTCATTAGAGACAAGTGAGATTACAAGAAATAGATAAGAAAAGCCAAGAAAAAAACAGTCAACTCGTGAACAAGATTAAAGAATTAAAATAAAAATAAATACCAATTTTACCCTAGATAGTTTGAATGGTAAATTAGATATTAAACCACTCTCAAGAGGAAATGAATTGGTGTGAAAGAGGAGAATTAAGAGGACATGCTATCGCTGCTACTCGAGGGAAAACTACAAGAAAAATTACAAATTGAAATAACTTATCTTGTACAAGCACATATGCTAGGAAAAATAATTGAGCATAGGATATGATAATTAGTGTTAAGATAAGCTCTAATGAACATAAATATGGAATACTCACTAAAACCCCATGTCTAAAGGGGTTTGGAATATTTATAAAGGAAGATCTTATGCCATAAGATCAAGCCAAATTAAGGAAGGAAGTTGAGAAGGTGAAATAAGCTAAAAATGAAGGAAAATGAGAAATAATTAGGAATAAAAAGCTATTATTAGGGATATATACAAAAAAGATAACAATAAATAGGAATTTGAGACACTCTCATCCTCTTTTGGAAATGTCATAGAATTCAATGGAGCAAATGTTCCATGTTAAGATGGATCCCAAGTAAAATTGATATTGTATTTCAATACCTATGGATGGATATTTTAGTTATCAATTCTAGGAAGATTTATCTAGCAACATGTTATTTTGCACCACCCAGATGCGGGTGTCTCTGGGCCCACGACAGGTGGAAACCCCACCTCCTTCCAGGCTACTAGACTCCTAGTTGGTGGAGGAGGTAATGGTAATTTATGAGCTATGGGATCTCCACCCCTGCTCGCTCCATTCAGTCCTCCTATGTCGCATCAACGATCTTTCCTTAGCTCTCCTCATACCAACGACTTGAAGTTCACTTGTGTTATGGCCATGGAATCCAATAGGATCAGGATAAAGCAACAGGGCAGGAGGGTGCTCTGCATTTTCTATGTGTTCCTCTAGGATACTCCCGCTCGAACAATCGCAGGTCTCTACAACTCATTGTGGGTCTTTTATTTGATTCCCGACCATGGCTCCTAGATTTTGGGCTCCATATCTAAGCAGAAAGGCATGCCACGTAAAGGGAGAACAACTCACGCATAAGGCCAACAGGATTTTGTTGCCTCAGAGGGTTATGGGGAAGGCGTCTCCATCCCAGTTCGCCTGATGATCGACAATTGGGAAGCTCGTCTGCTAGCCAACCACCTCTTTTCGGGGAATAATTTTGGATGCATAAACCATTACTGGCTCGTCAAAAACATGTTGGGAGCCCTCATGGAAGATACAAAGCACAATTGGGACAGAGCCAGAGAAATCACTCAATCTCTGAAAGCTCATATGACCTCTCTGGATGGTCTGGCTTGTTCTATGGAATCCATCTTTCAAGGCCAAAAATTCATTGGGTGAAACAATCCAGGCGGGAACCTCACGGGCGGTAGTCATGGTGGTGGCAGTCAGATCGATGGTAGTCATGCTGAGGGGAGTCGGTTCGACAACAGTCATGCTAAGGGAAGCAACCTTGCAAGAGGTAGCCACGTAAAATGCAGCCATGCAGGAGGTGGTAGTAGCTTCATTCCGGGTGGCGGTTTGGAAAATTCAATGGCAGCTGGGGGAGGGGACAGGACTTTGTCGCTCCCTGAACTGCATGGAAAGGAGATAGCTACTCACGCTTTTCCCATCCCTTCTACCATTGTCCAGCTTGCTTCCAAGCACGTTCGAGATGACACTGAGAAGACCACCCTTCCATGGTGCAAAGTGGCTCCCCATCCTGTCAAAACTTTGGCCCAGGAAGCTACGGAGGAAGATATTTTCAGCTTTCCAATACTAGAAGAAATCCCTCCCACTGATGCAACCACAACGAAATAAGGTTCCAGACAATCTCTGTGTGTTTAAGCTTTTCTGTCTTAGTTTGAACTCTTTTTTTGTGTATTCCAACAATTTTTATATGGGCTTTCACAGCCGTAGGTTTTCACCTGAACATCATGACCTTTTTTGTAATTGTCGGAAGGCTGGAAACCTCCGTTATATCCATTTTGATACCTCTTTTTCCTTGAGTTGGTGTTTCGGCACTCTCAGGCCACCATTACAGGCTCTGTGGTATGTAATTTTGACTTGTACTATTTAATAGATATTTACAGCTTACAAAAAAAATGTTATTTTGCGCCTATTAATTCTACCTTTTATAAGAAGCATAATCTACATAAAAATTGTCCTTACAGTGGCTTAGAAAAAAATATTTAGAACCTAAGAAATGAAGGCAATGTCCTCTTGATGGTATACTTTAATGTTGGAACAACTAACCAAGTTATTATCTTAAGTAATTATTCCAACCCTAATCCTCCATGGCTAAGTGAAGACCTTTTGTTAGCTAGCAGATACAAAAATTACTCTGAAGACTCCGTTGAGAATTAGTTTCGTATCAAGCTAATCGAGCTTTGTATTTCTAAAGATCGAATAATTTGAAATAGTATTATGAAGTGGTCGAAATATAACTAGGTGACTTGTATCCATGGGCTTGGTAGTGTTGTTGTAGATTATGTGATATATGATATCCCTGTATAAACCAAATAGTGAATTTTGACATTTGAAATGGCTTGATCCCGACTTTGATCATACATATTTAACCCTAAATACAAACCTTGACAAGCACATAAACCCCATAATAAAGAATTATAAGAACCAAAAACACTTGATCTGTAATAAAAAATAAATGGACCTATTTTAAGGGATTTAAATATTGAATTAAGTATACCAAAGACAATATTGAAAACCTCAATCATAAATTTACCACAATCCTCTCTAATTCCATTAACAAGTTCTCTATCATGGTTTCATGAATAAATGAAAATAGAATGAAAAACCCTTGGTATAATAAAGAGTGCAAGCATGCTATAAAAGTCATTAGTTATGCTTATGATCAGTCCTTGAAATCTGACAAGATATATAGGTACAAAGCCCTACTTAAAAAGAAAAGAAAAGTATTATATAAATAGAAAGCAAGAGAATATTTTGCACCTCTCTAAGATAGATACTAAGAAATTTTGGAGGAAAATTCTAAGTCATATTTAACTAAAGAAAACAATATTTAATTCCCTTTTAGGGCTGGAATAACTACTTTAAAAATATTTATATATCCCCTAATGGCATGAACAACATATAAACCCTTTCTATGGAGGTAGAAGTTTTCTCTTTCGAAGACATAGATTCTAGGTTCAATCAACTTGAAAATGGGAAAGATAAGGACATCGGAGGATACCAAGAAAATTTCTAAGAAATTATTGGCTTAGATCCCCATCTGCCACATCCACGAGCTCTTCAATTGAGTAGTGAAGCAAGGTTACTCTAAACCTAGGACAAAAAGCCTCATTGTTCCTATTTTTAAAAGTGGAGATAAATTCAATTCATATACTTATATGATCATTATGATTAGGCCTCTTTTAGCCAAGGTATATGGATTTTTTTTGGAAAAGACTCTTGATCAAAATATGGTTAGAAAGTGATGAAAAAAAGGCTAAATGCCGTGCATAATTTAGGAACTATCATTTAACTATGGAACACCTTGTGACGCTTAGGAGCACTACTGACGAGTGTTGTAATAATAAAACCAATCTTCTGTGTTTTTTTGTGCTTTAGAAAACCATTTGACATAGTTCATATAAGTAACCTTTAGAATATATTAGGAGAGCTAAAATTCCCTATTGATTTATGACAAAATATCACTTATATAAATTTCATGGATGACAACGACAACTTGGAGAAAGTGACTTCATACAAATATCTCAGAATTGATCTTCATCACGACATTAACTAGAACCATAGTACTAAGAAAAGGATTAATGGAGTGTGGTAAGATTATTATGCACTTGAAAATAGTTTCAAATCAATAGACATTTGGATTTTGGATAAGAAGAAAACCATCTTTGAGATTTTTGTCATTGTTGATATCTAATATTGATGTGGAGTTTGGGGTTGCAACATCTCTACAGAATTGTGGAGAAGGTTAGAGAAAATGAAAAAGAGATTTATAACATCTAATCTCAAAATTAAAAATATATATACCATATCATGTCCTCCTCATAAAAGTGAGTATTTTCCCCATTGAGAGAAGGACTATGAATAGGTACCTAATGCACAAGAACAAGATAAACAACATGGGAGAGAAGAGGCTTCCTAAGATTTCTTCATAATCTTGTTAAAAAACCCATGGCTTAAACGATACTGGCATAAAAATGGCATGTCTTAGCTAAATTTTGAAGTTGAGGAAGAGGTTGCTCTATAGAATAGTGATAATATTAAAAGTATTATTATATTTAAATTTAAGGAGAAGTTGCAGTGTGATAAATAATTAGTGGATAAGGGAACTTTTGGATATTATAAGGAGTTGATCAACCATATTCTAGAAGGACAAAAGTATCTCTATGTCTTAATTAACAGAAATAAGAAAATAAACATTGGTAAAATAAAAGTAAACTCTCACGAGCTCCATAGTGAAGCAGGCCACTAGACAATTCCTGAAATACAATGGGATGAAAGAAATTTTCATCTTTGTGATACTAAGAGGGTTGAAGATCAAAATCATTCTCTCGTATAATCTTCTGGATAAACCCACATTAAAGCGCAATTTCAAAATATTTTCTACAATACTGGCATTCCTACATTTTAACTCCTCATAACTATAGTGATCTAGGACTCACTACAAGAATTTATCCCTTTAGCGGTGGTCTTGCCAAAACCACCTTTAAAACAAATTTTAAGGCTTTAGGTACATTTTTTAATACGCCCCTACCTCCCCTGCCAAAAACATGCCATGAAAATTGGACTTTTGGGGTTGCTTCTGTAAAAGCCACCCCCAAAAGTCCAATTTTCAGGATTTTGTTTTTGGGGTGGGGGGCAATTAAAACCCTACTAAATCTATTTTTCAAGGCGATCTTTTTAAAAAAACTACCCCCAAAATTCCAATTTTCATGAATTTTTTTGGTGGGGTGGGATTAAAACCCTCCAAATCTATTTTTCAAGATGATCTTTTTAATCACCCCCAAAAAATCATTAGAAATGGACTTTTCAAGGCGATTTTTAAAAAACTCCCTCCAACAGTCCAATTGTCATGAATTTTTTTTGGGTGGGGGAGGGGGGAGGTTTTAAACAACTACTCCCCTCCAAAGGAATATGAATTGGAATTTTAGAGTTCGTTTTTTACAAACTGTATCCAAAAGTCCAATTCTCATGACCTTTTTTTTTATTTGAGGGGTGGGGGCGGTTATCATACATCCCTATATAGGGAAATAATTGTGCATTGTAATATTGGATATGGTTATCATTTAAAGTATGGATATTAACTTATAACTATGATTGAGCACCACAAATGTGTAGTATTGGATATTGTAGCTCGTAATTTTCATTGTCATATAGCTCACCATGATCATGAACATCATTGTCATTGTCATTGTCATCATAATTGTATTCATCGTCATTGGACTTGGGACCTTATAAAAAAAGCTTAATTCTAGGAATATAGTGTTAAGAATACAATGACTTAAAGTACCAGTGAGGACCTTTAGTTGAGGGACATATCCTTGAGTTTTGAGTGGGGATTATAATATGGCTGCTTATACTGGGATATTTTGAGAACCTAGTGTTACAACGTAATCTTCCACCTTGTGAGCATCAGCATTCCTTGGCCTGTAGGATCCATTTCACTGACTCAGATCCACTTTATATCCTCCAGACATATGTTTTCCTCATTTTTCTTCTGACCTGCTTGTTGCATCACTATAGCAAGCGTACCTGCAAGTTTCATCACTATAGCCCGCGGGTATCAAGTAAAATGGTAAAAATCACTAGTTTATTACTTTTTACTCTTAAAAAGCGGTCATTGTGTGACCTTTGGCTCTCCATCTACCCAAGAAACGTCTCGATCTGTCCTTTCACTTACCTTTGAGAGGACTATATATTGAGCACATATGGCTTATGGACGGGAGGAGAAAGAAGAGCAAGAGAACTCTAGTGGATATTTTTCCCTATCTTGAATCTACACTCATTGATCCTTGTAGTTGTGAACCCTTTATGTTCACCTTCCAAACTCCTATCTAGTTTGAGTTTGCCATTCATGGAGGATTGAAGTGGTGGAGGCACAAGTGGATTGATCCAGATCTTGGTTTAGATTGGTTGGCGGCAAGAGGTTGTATCACTTTGTACTTCTTCTTGTTTATTAATAGAAATACTCATATTCTCATCCATTAATGTTGTAAATGTTGTTTATCTTACATTGGGTTGCATTTACTTGTTATATCATGGACCATTGCTATTGATGATCTTAATTCCGTTTATATATTATATGTACTTGTTGTATATTAGATGTCAAGACTAATTTGCAGTTTCAAGTGCATGGATTGAAAAGCTCCAACGGGGATCTACATCAAACATTTGGATCGAGGTTGGTTATCTTCTTCATTATCTTAGCATTGTCATTTATATAGCATAGTTCTGAGAATTGAGTTGATTTATGGTAGTCATCTATTTGTTGTGGTCTACCCCAAGCCATACTGATTTTTCTCCAACACAGAAATGGCGACTCCACTTGGTTACCGGTCCTTTTCGACATTTGCTTTGGTCATGGTAGGCATATTCGGAACCTTGCATATAGGTTTAGGCCTCCCCATTGTTATGATGCATTTGAACCTATTACTATCCGAATTTGCAGACACCCCTTGAGTGTCCTTATCTTGCTCATGTTCCTTGCATTATGCATAGCTTTGTCCCACTAGCTTGGAACTAGTCTCGCATGTCCCTGACACTCATCTGCTCTCATTACGAGCATTCTTCCATATCTCCTTTGAGCTCGTTAAAAACAGTAAGGAGGTCACGATTTTACTTTTTCGGGCTCGTTAAACCTTTACGGAAAATATTTTTATAAAGTCTTTTTTAATCCCTTGTTAGACTTTTTCAAAATCAAACAAGATTGCTGAGTATACTTGTTATTTCAGACTCGTTAAAGGATTTGAAGTGACATCCACTTAGGTATAAGTTTACCCCTTTTCCGGACCTTTGTGGATTAATTACGAAAAATGTATACTCTAGTCATACGTGACTAGAAGAGTTCTTCTCTCATTTTTTTACACGTTTTCGGGTGAGGAGACTAACTTTATGAAAAAGGACTTCCCTTTTATGTCGAGTTGTGATTGCATTGCATTATCCTGTTTTCCGCTTGAGCCTTGTTCCGACTCCCGCTTACTCACTTATTAGCCATGTGCCTGAGCACTTTACCTTCCAATCCAAGTAGAGCCTTAATTTATCTTTCTCATCTTGATGACCCTTTACCCTGAGGGAACATTCCCCGAGTGTCCATATCCTGCACATGCTTCCTTGCATTGATCATAGGTATGTTCCACTGCTTGGAACTAGTCTGCTCTCTATTTGACACTCGTTCCCTCACTTGTTGTACTATAAGCAATTTTATTCTTTTTCAAGCTTTCACCAAATATGAAAAAGACCAAAAAAATCAAATATTCCAAAAAGCTGGACGGGATTATGGTTACTACTTCTTGTTGAAAGCTGTTGTGTCGCCTTTGAACATAGCATTCATTCCACTCCATACATTATGAGTTGGGACTATAATTGGAACTTAGGAGCTGTACTTGTTTCTCAATTTTCTCCACCGATTGGTTAAGCTTCCAGCCATTATGGAGCCCTTTGTAATGCCTCCTGCATTGCACAGTTTATGTCAAGTCTATGCTTCCTGAGCCTATCCATCTGCTCATGCTCTTTTTCAAAGGAAGTCCCGAAACCAGTGTCAGCCACTCCTCAGATCTCTTGACTATTGCATGTCGGCCATCCTGAGTTCTTCCAAATATTTCAGCGTAGCTGGTACCTCATGTTGGTTGATGGGGGATGCCTTAATGCCCTCCTTCCAGCAAGTCTCATTCCATCGACTTCAACCCATTTATTCTGGGACTTGAGGCTTAGAGTTCAGTTGAGTACCTTGAGGCTTGCATTCATTAGTGGAAGGTTCTCTCGCCATCGACAGTTTCGGGAATACATCAATGTCATATGATCGATGGATTCATCCTAGTGTTCGAATTCAACTCATTTATTCACACTCCGATGATTGTGCTCTGTTCCTTGATGCCCATTTTCATTATTGGTGGGTTATCTCGCATCTGTTAATGGTATACATCATTGATTGATAATCAGACGATGTCACATCAGGTTCAACACCAACTCCTTTATTCACTTGATGGGACTTTCACCATTGAAGACTTGTGTAGAAGACCCCAGGTGATAGTGGCATTCAGTATGCTACTTATGACTTTAACTTTACATCTGAGATATCACCTCTCAGATATCAGCAGTTTGTATCTCCAGTTTGCACCAGTTGTTTCCTTTTTAGTAGGAGACCATATCTTACTGTAGAGGGATCATGGCTATGATCACTTATGACATATATCCATTATGTACTTCCTATTCATGGCCATTGTATCAGATTGTTGTACTACCGACATGTATTCAGGGATACTATTGTATTATGACGAGTGAGTTGCTCTTTCCACTTGTGTCTCCATCACTCCACTTTTGAGTTTTATAATGTATTTCGGCCATCGTAGAATCAGTCTCTGACCTCACACATTAGGGGGCATCTGTTACAACGTATTCTTCCACCTTGTGAGCATTAGCATTCCTTGGCCTATAGGATCCATTTCACTGAATCAGATCCACTTTATATCCTTTAGACATATTTTTTCCTCATTTTTCCTCTGACCCGCTTGTTGCATCATTATAGAAAGCATACCCGCGAGTTGCATCACTATAGCCCACATGTGTCAAGTAAACTGGTAAAAATCACTAGTTTATTACTTTTTACTCCCAAAAAGCGGTCATTGGGTGACCTTTGGCTCTCCATCTTCCCAAGAAATGTCAATCTATCCTTTCACTTACCTTTGAGAGGACTATATATTGAGCACATATGGCTTATGGATGGGAGGAGAAAGAAGAGCAAGAGAACTCTAGTGGATATTTTGCATTATCTTGAGTCTACACTCATTGATCCTTGTAGTTGTGAACCCTTTATGTTCACCTTCCAAACTCCTATCTAGTTTGAGTTTGCCATTCATGGAGGATTGAAGTGGTAGAGGTACAAGTGGATTGATCTAGATCTTGGTTCAGATTGGTTGCCGGCAAGAGGTCGTATCACTTTGTACTTCTTCTTGTTTATTAATAGAAATACTCATATTCTCATCTCTTAATGTTGTAAATGTTTTTTATCTTACATTGGGTTGGATTTACTTGTTATATCATGGACCATTGCTATCGATGATGTTAATGCTGTTTATATATTATATGTACTTGTTGTATATTGGTTTTCAAGACTAATTTGCAGTTTCAAGTGCACGGATTGAAAAGCTCCAGCGGGGATCTACATCAAACATTTGGATCGAGGTTGGTTATCTTCTTCATTATCTTAGCATTGTCATTTATATAGCATAGTTCTCAGAATTGAGTTGATTTCTGGTAGTCATCTGTCGGTTGTGATCTACCCCAATCCATAATGAGTTTTCTCCAACACACCTAGTGGCCTTAGACATGGAGATACCTACAGGGTATAGAAATTAAAGGAAATTATAGGGCATGCATGGACATATACTACAACACCTTGAACTATCAAAGATGATCTATTGTTCATTAAGCTTATATTCTTACCTCTAAATTTAGATATGGATTCCATTAAGAGGTTCTTGAACATACAAAGTGAGAGTCTCTAAACGAACTAGAGATGGTTCATGAGGGAGGAAACCTAAGACTCTCTAGATGTCTGGCCTAGACATGAAGATTACCTTGCATTGAATTCAGTAACCATGACTGTGTGTGTGTGTGTGTGCGTGTGTGTGTGTGTGTGCGTGCTCTTCCATGGTTTCAATTTTGGTGAAAGCAAAGAAAATAAAATCATTTTTTGGAAGCGGTGAAGATCCACTAGCTTCGGTAGAAGATTCTTTGATCAACCATTTTAACATTTGAAAAAACGAAAGAAATTTCATATAATTTCTTCATTAGGATATAATTTATTTTAATCTAGGACCAAGAGAGACAATTACACAACATGCTATGAAATAATTTCAATAATCTAACATAGTGAATGCCCTTCCTATAAGTAGCGGTTTACCTGGAGTTGAAAGGTCAAAAAATCATTGGAATGGTTGTAAACAAAACTTCCCATGTTACAACAGCCACAACTCCGATATTGATGTATGTGTTCATGGTAGATGACATGCTAAAGGAAAAGATGAAAGGAATGTCTACATCAAGAATGCTAAAATCTGAAGAAACCTGGGAAATGAGGGGAAAATAAATGGCAGTGCTTTATTACCTTGAGGTATATCAAATTTCACGTTCTACCGAAAAGAAAAAAGAAAGCCTATGGTTATTTTGTAAAATACTTACTCAGCTCAGAAATCTTCCCATTTGATTCGCATCAAAGAATGCTTGTTCTACACATCTTTCACTCGTAAATATGACATGTCGAAAAAGGTGAGACCACAGGTTCTATTCCGAGTTATAGCTTGTTCAGGCTTGAGGGGAGAAGTAAATAAGGAAGGCCCATGACCAAAGAAAGCAATGTTTAAACCGCTCTTGCGAATGCTGGATATAATGTTCAGTTTTTAGGGTTTTTTGTTTCCCCCCTCTGTATGGAAGCACCCCGCTTGGAATCCATATAAGGATAAATCAGATACAACCTCGTCCTTTGTCCTCATCTTTTGTTCAATAGTGATTCTTTTACAGCAAACCATTCCCTATTCTCTTCTACATCTCAGTAGATTTAGCGCGTTAGGGCGAGCAAGTGCGTGGGAATGATGTGTATATACGAGCCTCCAAAAATTACACTAACAATGACAAACATTTGGGTTAGCTCTGTAGAGATTGTTGATTCTTGAATCATCTGCAACACACTACATTCAACATTTCTTGTACCCTTGGAATAGAAATGCCTCTAATATGCCATTTAATTCTAGTGAAGAGTTTTCATTGGGCAAAACAACAAAAGAGGTCTTTTGAATAAATAAAGAGAAAAATAATCCAATCACCATGAATAGCCACCATCATTATTATGCTCATTCTTGCCCATTCTATTTCTCCATATCCATGAGTTCCCCTAGGACTTTTCCCTACTTACGGAGCATTCATTAGTTAGAGTTAGGTCTACTTATGGGGCATTCATTAACTAGAGTTAGAGTTGATTACTTGGTTAGTACTCGGAATAAAGAAGTCAAAAGCTCATAAAAAGAGGACATTGATGCCTTGAGCCCCAAAAATAACACCAAACAACGACCTAGGGAATATGAAAAATATGCATCTGAACCCAATGGTTGAGTACACTATTATTAATCTTAAAACAATGAAAAAATATCATAAAAAATGACTTTGATACCTCGAGCCTGAAAATAACACCAAATAGTGACATAGGGAATAAGAAAAATATACATGTGAACCCAATGGCGGAGTACACTATTATTAACCCTAATATAATTACTTGAGGACTTTGCACATTTGCATCCATCCAAGTGTTTCTTGAAATTTTCAGAATTAGAAATATAAGATGACCAACACTAGCACAAATAAAATATAAATAACCTTTATTATGTTTTAAATAGTAAATATATGGCTTTAGACCAATGTCCCCAACTTCCTTTTCTTTCATTTTCACTAGTTAATCCCCCTTAGGAACTCTATTTGAAATCAATTGTTCTTTTTGTGACTTGATCCTTTCAATTTCTCTCTCTTCTTTATAGGTTCATCTTTTTTGGATGGCATTGGTGATGTTGATCCAATGGAACCAACAATGCTCTTGTGTGCATTCACTGGCTCCCTAATTGCCTCACTTGAGACCAATAGTTCATGATATTGCCCAACTTGATGAATCTCCCCATCCAACATCAACTGCAAAAGAGATATATTTTAGTGTAAAAGTTCAAAGAAAATTTGCCAAAACTATCAACATTAGATATGTCAAAGTTACAGGGACTATAATTATGTGCCATCCATCAAAAAACTTTGCCAAAAAGTTGTATACAAGCAAACAAACAGATTCCAATGACTAGGGCAATTGTTTACTGTAACATCCCCAAAATTCACAAAAATTTAAAATTTTCTAAGTAGCATTAAATGCTTACATTCGTTATGTAGAAGTATATTTAATGATGATTTGCTTATTTAAACGACAGCCTGATTTTGTATTATGAAGACCCTTCCTCGATTAGTTGTCAAAGTTGTAAATATGTTACATCAATTTCATGCTAAGTTTGTCATAATGTATTTTCTGCTTGCGAATGATTAAATGCATGTATTTATGTTGTCATTTACTGCTGGATGTTTTAATACCATTTTTTTTCTTCTAAATAATTATGTTTAAATGTATAAACATTGTCAATTAACTTTATCTTGCATCATGGTACGTTTTTATTCACCAGTACTAACTGTTTGATTTTCTTGATGATGAAAGGGTCCTATGGGCACCCCAAAGCTTACTTAGATATTTAGCTAACGCTCTTGAACTTCTGTCGCAGATCACAGGTAAGAGCGAGACTTCTTTCCGAAGCATTAATGATGTATGTAAAAAGGACTTGTTTAAACTTCAATTAGCCTCCGATGTTAATTACGAAAGTTTAGAGAACTTAGTTTGTGCAATGGTATGAACTACCCTAGCTGTGATCACTAAGATAGAGGATTACGATGTCATGAAACTTCGACCTACATATGTATTCTTCAAAGATGATTACTGTCCTATGTATTCACTATGATTTTCACACTCAAATTATTCTCATGCAATTATTTTATTAGTATTAAACTCATGGCTTAATTTATTCAATTATTGACTATAGCTTTTATAAGTGCATGCTTAAAATGGTGATGTTATAACCATGACTCAACACCTTGTATTGTTCAGCTTTGGTACACGACCAAACCTTATGTTAATGGTTTTATACTTTGTGTTATAAATATGTGTTAGTTCTATTTCTAGATGTTATAAACCTTATGCATAATACCTTATACTATATGCATAGTGTGGCTCTCGAATTGCTCTACGTATACACTATATGTTATGACTATAGTGCATCGACATACTTTATGTTATACGCATAGTGAAGACCATATATTAAATCTCGGTGGATCTTTGAGTTGGAAGGCATACGTGCATTTGGTATCTATAACTCTTAAATGTTATTAATTTTGGTTTGGGTGGAATACCCGTTGGCATCCCTTGTGGCAGGGCTCCACATGAAGATTCTTGGTTGTTTTGTTAAACCCTGGCCGATTTTTGAGCTACCTCAATGAGACATTAACCTAAACATTCATTTTGAAATGAAGGTGGTAGGAGAGACCGATAGGCTCTCGTCTTTTTAGGGTTTGCACGCAATGGTTGCAGGTAGTCTCTCCCGGGGTTAAATACTGATACCTGTAACTTGTATGTTGTCAACAGTAGGTTATAAGAGCTGAGCCTTTTACATATTTGTTAATCCTTTATGGGTTCAAAGGTGAATCTTTGCACCAGTATTGATGCTAAAATCTTACTCCTTGAAGACGTGCTCAGGCATGCTACAAGAGTTTGTAGGTAAAGTCATAATCTTTCCTTTGAGTCTCACCGAGTGTTTAACATTAATATTGTTCAAATTATTACGTATGCATTACTTCTAGGTTTAACCAGTCGTCGTGTTGATATATTGACAGATTACTTCCTCGACAATGTTTTAAGGTTGTCTAGAAAGGGATAAAATCTTAAATGGCCTTCGTAAGCCTCGGTGACTCCCTATGGAATCTATTTGCACTTGGAAGATTTGTGGTGAAGCTTGTCACTGATGTTGGTCTTAGGTTAGTTAGCCGAAGCTTCGGTTTAACTTATAATTTGGATTTTTACAATTGGTTGTAATATTTAAGCCATATGGAATTTGGTACAAGGAGGGTTGAAACCTCGACCTTGTCCTGCATTGGTTTCTCAACGTTTCCTTCGTTACTGTATATGCATAAATTTTTACGAATAAAATATATGGTTTTGCAAGATTTCAGTAAAGTTTGCAATACAATTTCCAGAGAGTTTACTCTCTGCATTTTCGTTATTTTTGTAATGAAAGGATTTCATACTAGTTACTCATGTTTTTAGGGAAAAGCCTGACTCTGTTGGCAACTGGCTGTGATGTTCACTTTTAAAAGTTGTTTGTAAGCATTGGCCATAAGGATGGGTTAAAAACCCTACAATAACTGCGTACCATGTTTATGACTTGCTTGTGGAAATACTAAGGGTTTCGAACCCCGAACCTGTTATGTATTTAGAATTTAAAATAATAGCTTAAATTATTAAGAAGGCTTGGAATTTTGGGTGAACCCTTATGGGTATCGAACCCTAGTATTATATTATGGTCTTGTGTTGGAAATGATACAATGTTATTTACAGTATTACCAGTCGTGGATTAAGCACAGGGTTTTCAACCCTGTCCCAAAGTCGATAGAATGGAATAGAGTTACTATGTGCTTATTAAATCTTAGTATAATTTAATGGTTTAAATTAAATGGTAATTATTTTGTAAGTGTGTTATGAGGCCATATGTTTGATGACCTCTCTGTAAATGTTTTATATGGTTAAATTCGGTGAATCATTTCATGTTACATAAAGTGTGATAAAGAAATAGATACATGTTTATATATGCATTCCTAAATTACTTGTAACTTCGATTTGTTTATACAATATCCTGTATTCTGAAATTTGCAATACTATTAGGGTTTTGTAACATCAATTGTTTATAACAGGAGTTATATTTATTCTACAAGTAAACTAGGTTTAAGATAAGTAAGAGATGGATTAGCAGCCTGTTACTTCTGTTCTATGCCATATGATGCTATCTAGTAATAAATATATGAGAAGTTACTGAAAATTAACACACAACTGTTATACATAAATTAAATAGATTTATTATATGTTATGCAATCATTCGAATATATCTATAATTTTGACTTCTTCTGTACTAGAGTACGACACAAAAAGTGTGTGGAAAAATATAGAGAAGTAAATTCTATTCTATCTTTCATCAATTAAATCTGGAAATTAACTAACCATTCAACATTTTAAAATAACAGATGAAAAGATGTTTAGAACATGTAGATAATAAAAAAAACATTAAGATCATTTAAGGAATATCTAAGAATTTTGATAACATATTTACATTCATATATCTAGTAATGCAATTTGACAGAAAGTAAATAAGATAACACATTTAGAATCTGGTAACTATAGAAGAGACAAACAACCAAAGGAGCCCGTTCCACCCAACCTTTTCTTGAAGACAACCAAGTCACTTTCCTTAGGACCCACGATCCTGTTCACCGAACCACCAGGACGAAGATGCTGTGTGGAGAATGGAATAAATTCCTTTGCAACTCAGTAGTAGTACTTGATAGTAGTACTTCTTCCTTTAGCAATATTGAACTCAACAATGTGGTGCACTAGTTAAGAATGCAGTCTTGACTCACTCAATCACTTCTACCTTCCCCTCATCGAATCTCTTGTGCTCTCTTGTCCTTCTCTTTCAGAAGTTTTCACAAGGTAAGAACTGAACAACCTCCTACTGAATTCAATGGGAGATAAAGCATGCCTAGGTATTTGGTCATTTTTCTTTAGTTAATGAGCCACATACTCAGTTCCACTTTATTGGGGAACATGACCATAAAAATAGGGAAGTTTCCCCCTGCAACAGCTAGAAGTGAGTTAAGGATGCTGCCAAGTGTCAGTTTTCTCTCCACCCCAGTCCATTCCTCCTAGTGGGTCAGTGAAAACTCATTCAAAAGTCCCCTTTGGATATTTGTCTCCTCTTTTATTTATAAATAATAAAATATTCAGAGTAATTAATTACAGTCATCCTTGACCCCACTTGGTCAATAAACATAAAACTTTACAATAACATAAAACATAATATTTTGTGACAACATAAAATGTTCAGAATTTGGGTATGTGACAAACACCCCCTCTTAAGTTTAACATCGTCCTCGATGTTGCTTTATTCATCATCCTCCAATTCCTCCTGGAACAGATTTGGATATGCCACCGGCATATTACTTTCCAACTCACAGGTTGCTTCACCTGGACTAAGGTAATTCCATTGCACCTTTACCTGTCCAATGGTACGATTTTGAAGCAAAATTTCCCTCTTTTCGAGGATACAATCCGGTTCCACTAGAGAATCCCCTTCTGGTTCCATCTGTACATCATTCCCATTAATCACATGAGTAGCATCATGCACATACTTTTTCAAAAAAGAGATATGAAATACATTATGCACTTTAATATTTGGTGGTAAAGCCAACCGATATGCCACTGGTCCTACACTGGATAGTATTTCAAAAGGTCTGAAATACCTTGGTGCTAGTTTTGCACAGCTTCCTAACTTTAAGGAGCTCTTTTTTGGTTTTACCTTGAGGAAACATGTTCACCAACCTGAAACTCTTTTTGAGTTCTTTAGAGATATGCATGTCTTTTCTATCTATCTTACACAATTTTCAAATTGCCTTGAACCTGTTCCACGGTTAGTTCCATTTATTTTAATAACTCAGGTCCTAAGATTAACCTGTCAACTGGATTACTCCAAGAAATAGGAGTGTTACACTTTCTGCCATACAAAATTTCAAATGGAATGAGTTTTGCTGAAGCTTGGTGGTGGTTATTATAAACAAACTCAACAAGATGCAAATATTCCTCCCATTTACCTGGTTGACCTCTAAAATACATTCTTAACATATCTTCAAGAATCTAGTTGACTCTTTATGTTTTCCCATCCATTTGCGGATGAAATGATGTGCTAAAATTTAAAGTAGTATCTAAACCTTTAAATAAAGACTTCCAGAAATTTCTTGTAAACTTAGAGTCCCTGTTAGAAATTATGACTTTTGGAATCCCATGCAAACGAAAAAATTGTTTCATAAAAATTTCAGCAATGTTAGCAACCTTATAGGTTGTTTTAACATGTATGAAATGGGATGCTTTACTATGCTTATCCACAACTACCATTATGGAATCATTCTGTTTCTGATTTTTAGGTAAACCAGTTATAAAATCAATACTAATTATTTCTCATTTCCAATCCGGACCAGGTAGTGGCTGCAACAGTCCTGCTGGGTGTTGATGTTCAGCCTTTATTTGCTGACATTCCATACACCTGGGAATATATTCAGCTACCTCATTTTTCATACTTGGCCAAAAGTAATCCTTCCTCAGCATTGTTATCATCTTTTGGTAACTAGGATGCCTTGAGTATGGACTTTTATGTAATTCATTTAAAATCAATGACTTAATTTCAGCAACATTAGGCACATAACATCTGCTTTTATGCAACATTAATCCTCTTTCATCAATTCTGAAATCTGTTATTAAATTTTCAGCATTATCTTCAACAAACTTTTCATGTAATTTTTGATATTTTTCATCCATTTTGATTCCTTAATCTGATTTTCTAGATAAGTTTTATAAGTACTTATTGCTGAAACAAAATTTAACCTAGCATTTCTGCTTAAGGCATCAATAACTTTATTTTCTTTACCTTTAATGTGCTGAATCTCAAAATCATATTCGTTAAGGAAAGCTAGCCACCTAGCTTGACTTGCGTTCAGATTTGGTTGATCCAACTAATATTTTAATCCTTTATTATCTGTTATTAATATAAAATTTCTTCTGATTAAGTGATGGTTCCACATCTTTAATGCATGTATAACGATGGCCAACTCTAAATCATAAGTTGCATAGTTCTTCTCATGAATCTTTAACTTTCTAGACTCATAGGAAATCACATGACCTTCTTGTGTTAAAACTCTACCAAGTCCATCATTGCATGCATGAGTGCACACGATGAAATCCTTGTTTGGATCAACAATTTTTAGAATAGGTGTCATTGTTAATAGCTCTTTTAGTTTCTTAAAACTTTCATCGCATTTTTTATCCCAGATAAATTTCTTACCTTTCTTTTGTAAAGAGGTTATAGGATTCGCTTTTCGAGAGAATCCTTCTATAAATTTACGATAGTAACCTGTAATTCCCATAAAAGATCGTACACCAGTTACGTCTTTAGGGGCAGGCCATTCATTAATTGCTTTTATCTTGTCCAGTTCTATTCTGGTTCCATCCTTGGATATCACCTGTCATAGGTACTGTATTTTATCTTTAAAGAAATCACATTTGTTGAACTCAGCGTAAAGTTGATGTTCTCTTAACACTTGTAAAATTATTTTTAAGTTTTCTTCTTGTTCTTCTTTAGTCTTAAAATAAATTAAAATGTATTCAATGAAAAAAATTACAAACTTATCTAAATACTGATGTAAAACATTATTCATAAGACACATGAAAATTGCTGGAGCATTGGTTAGCCCAAACGGCATAACCACGAACTTGTAGTGCCCGTAACGGGTTCTAAAAGAAGTATTAAAGATGTCCTCATCTTTAATTCTGACTTGATGGTACCTTGACCTCAAGTCTATCTTAGAAAATATATTCGCATCGCATAGTTGATCGAACAGATCATCAATGCAAGGCAGATGATATCTATTCTTTATCATCATTTTATTTAACTGATGGTAATCTATGCATAAATGCATAGTTTTGTCCTTCGTTTTAACAAAAACAACAGGTGCTCCCCATGGAGACACACTTGGCCTTATATAATTTTTATCAATCGTTTCTTTAAGCTGTGATTTAAGTTCATTAATTTCTAGAATGTTCATTCTGTAAGGAACCTTTGAGTTTGGTACCACTCCCAGTACTAACTCAATGGTGAAATCTAGTTCCCTTTTCGGAGGTAGTCCTGGAATTTCTTCCAGGAATACGTCCGAAAATTCCTTTAGAATAGGTATGTCTTCCAACTTTAACTTATCTTCCTTAGTTGATTGTTCATCATTAATTACATTTATAGCAAACAACTTACACCCTTTACGAACAACCTTTTTAACTTGCAAAGCAGAAATATGTCTAACATAAGTCTTTCTAGGAATTCCTTTTACTGTTACAGATTCACATTCATCATTCAAGCAAGTAAAAGTATTTTCAAAGCAATTTAATACTACCCTATTCTTTTCCAACCAATCCATTCCAATGAAAACATCGTAAGAGCCTAAAGGTAACACATTTAGCTTAACATGAGTCCTAAATTGATTCATCAGTAATTCTCTCTCTTTTACATAATCAGTCGCCTTTCTTTTAGTTCCAGTAGCTAATTGAACCAACCATGACTTATCAAAATTGTCTATTTTCAGATTGCAACATTTAACTAAATAAGGTGACACATAGCTAAGACTTCCTCCTGGATTAATTAAAATATATATGGGTTTATCTTTAAGCATACATTCTACTTCAACCATGGAATTTTGATGATCAACTTGTATGTTTTCCAAAGCGGCATTGATTCTGGGCATTTCTCTCGCTAAGTCACCAACAGTAGTCTCCTACTGTATTGTGTGTATGTTGTTTAAAGTCCTCTTTCTGAGTGTGAAATTTGATGCATAGTGAGGTCCCTGACAGTCCCAACATTTAACAGGTTCTTTCTGTTCATTGTTTTTAACAAAATTTTTAGGTGAATCACTGTTTCTTATAGCTGTAAATTTTGAATGTGTATTATCTGTTGAATTATTTCCTAGAAATTTTTTGTTAGAGTAATTACATGAACTATTATTTCCGAAGTTGCGATTAAAAGAAACCTGCTTCTTCGTTTGTTCAAAATTATTAGGCCTTTTTACCTTTTAGTTTGGTATGCCTTCTCTTTTCTTTTTCTGTTCATAACAGATATTTTCTTTTCTCATGGCCTCTTCAAGAGTTCGAGGACCATCGTACTCAATCATGTCCTTTATATGAGAGGGAAAACAGCTAAGAAATATCTGTACCTTAGGATTTTCTTCAGTGATGTAAGGCATATACCTTAATAAATTTAAGAACTTGCTACTTAATTCTCTCATATCCATGGAACCTAACCTTAACTCCTAAAATTCTTTAGGTCGTTCCTCATAATACTGTTCCGACATAAACTTTCTTTTAAAATATTTCTTAAAATTACTCCAGTTTTCACTTTTCTCTTTTAAACCTTTTACTCATTTAAGATCTTGCCACCAAATGTCCGCTTTTCCAGTCAGATTATAAATTGCCATTTTAGTTTTTAAATGACTTGAGTAGTTGTAAATTTGAAAATACTTATTGATACCAGACATCCATGCTTCGAATGTCTAACTCTTTTCTGTTTCTCCATTAAAAATTGGTGGTTTGATCTTTTTAAACTCGCTAGAAATTTCTTCGTATGGCTTGTACTTCTTCTTTTTAGTGTAGCAATCACTTTCACTACTATTGTTGGAATACTTGTGCTTTTTCCTGCGTGCTTTTTCATAAAACTCAGAAGATGAGCTGCTATCATAATTATTCAATTTTAAATTTTCATCCTTACGTTGGTAGGACATAGTTCTAGATTCATAATTATTTTATGTTCTTTTATCGTTATCAAATTTATCCAACAGTATTTGATTCAACTCCTCTTGAGCTTTCAGAGTTCGTTCATTTTCTTCCTTGAAAGTTTTTATCGCAATTTTTAAATCTTTTACTGTCCTTAATAATTCTGATGAATTATCATTCAAATCCATGAATAAATGTTCTACATTAATGTGTCCTTGTTCATTATTATGGGACCTGTCCTCAACCAACTCTTCTGGTCCTTCCATACCTGCAGACTAAATTTATAAAATGCTGAACATAAAACAAATAAATAAAAATCAGTAATATGCAATTCTGTTCTAAATATTTATTTGCATCAGTGAGCCACTTCAAGCCTAGTATTTGAACTTGCGCTCTAATACCACATGTAACATCCCCAAAATTAAAAAAATAGATAATTTTCTAAGTAGCATTAAATGCTTACATTTGTTATGCGGAAGTATATTTAATGATGATTTGCTTATTTAAACGAAAACCTGATTTTGTATTATGATGACCCTTCCTCGATTAGTCGTCAAAATTATAAAATTGTTACGTCAATTTCATGCTAAGTTTGTCATAAAGTCTTTTCTGCTTGTGGATGATCAAATGCATGTATTTATGTTGTCATTTAGTACTGGATGTTTTAATACCATTTTTGTTTCCTGAATAATTATGTTTAAATGTATAAACATCTTCAATTAACTTTATCTTTTATTATGGTACTGTTTTATTCACCAGTACTAACTGTTTGATTTTCTTGATGATGAAGGGGTCCTATGGGCACCTTGAGGCTTACTTAGCTATTTAGCTAACGCTCTTGAATTTCTGTCGCAGATCACAGGTAAGAGCGAGACTTCTTTCCGAAGCATTAATGATGTATGTAAAAAGGACTTGTTTAAACTTCAATTAGCCTCCGATGTTAAATACGAAAGTTTAGAGAACTCAGTTTGTGCAAGGGTATGACCTACCCTAGCTGTGATCACTAAGATAGAGAATTACGATGTCATGAAACTTCGACCTGCATATGTATTCTACAAAGATTATTACTGTCCTATGTATTCACTATGATTTTCACACTCAAATTATTCTCATGCAATTATTTTGTTATTATTAATGTTATGGCTTAATTTATTCAATTATTGACTATAGATTTTATAAGTGCATCCTTAAAATGGTGATGTTATAACCATGACTGAACAGCTTGTATTGTTTAGCTTTGGTACACGACCAAACCTTATGTTAATGGTTTTATACTTTATGTTATAAATATGTGTTAGTTCTATTTCTAGATGTTATAAACCTTATGCATAATACCTTATACTATATGCATAGCGTGGCTCTTGAATTGATCTACATATACACTATATGCTATGACTATAGTGCATCGACATACTTTATGTTATATGCATAGTGAAGACCATATATTAAATCTCGGTGGATCTCTACATTGGCAGGAATATGTGCATTTGGTAGCTATAACTCTTAAATGTTATTAATTGTGTTTTGGGTGGAATGCTCGTTAGCATCGCTCCTGGCAGGGCTCCACGTGAAGATTCTTGGTTGTTGTCTTAAACCCTAGCCGAGTTTTGAACTACCTCGACGAGACATTAATCTTGACATTCATTTTGAAATGAAGGTGGGAGGAGAGGCCGACAGGCTCTCGAGTTTTTAGGGTTTGTACGCAATGGTTGCAGGCAGTCTCTCCCGGGGTTCGATACTGATACCTGTAACTTGTATGTTGTCAACAGTAGGTTATAAGAGCCAATTATTTTATAGATTTGTTAATCCTTTACAGGATTTATGGTGAATCTCTGCACCAGTACTGATGCTGAAAGCTTACTCCACGGAGACGTGCTCAAGCATGCTACAAGAGTTTGGAGATAAAGTCATAATCGTTCCATTGAGTCTCGTCGAGTGTTTAACATTAATATTGTTTAAATTATTAAGAATGCATTACTTCGAGGTTTAACTAGTTGTCGTGTTGATATCTTGGTAGTTTACTTCCTCGGTAATGTTTTAAGGTTGGCCAGAAAGGGATAAGAGCTTAAATGGCCCTAGTAAGCCTTGGTGACTCCCTATGGCATCTATTTGCACTTGGAATATTTGTGGTGAAGCTTGGCACTGATGCTGGTATTAGTTCGGTTAGACGAAGCTTTGGTTTCACTTATAATTTGGATTTTTACAGTTGGTTGTAATATTTAATCCGTATGGCATTTGGTACAGAGAGGGTTGAACCCTCGACCCCGTCCTGCATTGGTTTCTCAATGTTTCCTTCGTTATTGTATATGTATAAATTTTTATGAATAAAATATATGTTTTTGCAAGATTTCAGTAAAGTTTGTAATACAATTTCCAGAGAGTTTACTCTTGATATTTTTGTTATTTTTGTAATGAAAGGATTTGATACTAGTTACTCATGTTTTTAGGGAAAATCCCGACTCTATTGGCAACTCGCTGTGATGTTCATTTTTAAAAGTTGTTTGTAAGCATTAGAGGTAAGGATGGGTTGAAAACCCTACCATAACTGCTTACCATGTTTATGATTTGCTTGTGGAAATACTAAGGGTTTCGAACCCCGAACCTGTTATGTATTTAGAATTTAAAATGATAGATTATGTTATTAAGAAAGCTTGGACTTTTTGATGAACCCTTATGCTTATTGAACCCTAGTCTTACATTATGCTCTCGTGTTGGAAAGGATACGATGTTATTTACAATATTACTAGTTGTAGATAATGCACAGGGTTTTCAACCCTGGCCCAAAGTTGGTAAAATGGAATAGAGTTACTATGTGCTTGTTAAATTGTAGTATAATTTAATGGTTTAATCTAAACAGTAATTATTTTGTAAGTGTGTTATGAGGCCATATGTTTGATGAATTATGTGTAGATGTTTTATATGGTTAAATTCGGTGAATCATTCCATGTTACATAAAGTGTGATAAAGAAATAGATACATGTTTATATATGCATTCCTAAATTACTTGTAACTTCGATTTGTTTATACAATATCCTGTATTCTAAAATTTGCAATAATATTAGGGTTTTGTAACATCAACTATTTATAAAAGGAGTTATATTTATTCTGCAAGTAAACTAGGTTTAAGATAAGTAAGAGGTTGATTAGCAGCCTGTTACATCTATTCCATGCCATATGATGTTATGTAGTAATAACTGTATGAGAAGTTACTGAAATTTAACATAGAACTATTATAAAGAAATGAAATAGATTTATTATATGTTATGCAATCATTCGAATCTATCTATAATTTTGACTTCTTCTGTACTAGAGTATGGCAATAAAAGTGTGTGGAAAAATATACAAAAGTAAATTCTATTCTATCTTTCATCAATTAAATCTAGAAATTAACAAACCATTCAACATTTTAAACTAGCAGATGAAAAGATGGTCACAATCGGTAGATAATAAATAAAACATTAAGATCATTTAAGGAATATCTAAGAATTCTAATAACATATTTACATTCATATCTCAAGTAATGCAATCTGACAGAAAGTAAATAAGATAACACATTTAGAACCTGGTAACTGTAGAAGAGACAAACAACCAAAGGAGCCCGTTCCACCCAACCTTTTCTTGAAGAAAGCCAAGTCACTTGCCTAGACCGACGAGACTGTTCACTGAACCTCTAGGATGAAGATGTTGTCTGGAGAATGGAATAAATTCCTTTGTAACTCAGCAATAGTACTTGACAGTAGTACTTCTTCCTTTAGCAATATTGAACTCAGCAATGTTGTTGCACTAGTTCAGAATGGAGTCTTAACTCACTCAATCAATTCTAACCTTACCCTCATCAAATCTCTTGTGCTCTCTTGTCCTTCTCTTTCAGAAATTTTCACAAGGTAAGAACTGAACAACATCCTGCTAAATTCGATGGATAGATAAAGCATGCCTAGTTCTTTGGTCAGTTTTCTTTAGTTAATGAGCCACCTGCTCAGTTCCACTTTCTTGGGGAACATGACCATAAAAATAGGGAATCCCCCCCCTGCAACAGCTAGAAGTGAGTTGAGGATGCTGCCAAGTGTCGCTTTTCTCTCCACCCTAGTCCATGCTTTTTAGTGGGTCAGTGAACACTCATTCAATAGTCCCCTTTGGATATTTGTCTCCTCTTTTATTTATAAATAATAAAATATTCATAGTAATTAATTACAGTCATCCTTGACCCCACTTGGTCAATAAACATAAAACTTTACAATAACATAAAACATAATGTTTTCTGACAACATAAAATGTTCATAATTTGGGTATGTGACATTTACTAACCATAATAGCATCAAAGGCAAGGAGAAAATCAACTTCTTGTTTTAAAACGATTATTAGCTTATTCCACAGTGATCCCATTACTATTTACATGCCTCTTCTGGTTTTGATTATTGTTTAGATTTAGGGTTTATATGCCTCTTACATGTGCACGATAGTACGTTGCCTCAAAAATACTGTGTGCCTACATACAAAGAAAATGAAGATACATGGATTAAAATACCTTCCTATGTATGCATTATGTATTCAACTTCAGGAGTGTGGTGAATGTTGGGCTAATTTCACGGATTGTAAGATTCATATCACAAATATATGTTATAAAACCAACAACAATGCAAGCATTATGACATTACTTCCAAATATATATACTCCTTACTTCCATCAAGACCCACAACTCAAGGTTTAAGAGGCTGATCTCTATCATGATATTTCTTGAATGTGAGTATTCCCATTGCATGGTATTTGTGTGAGGTTTACGGCATATTAGTGTGATGACCAAACATGTAACATGGTATAAATGCCGCCATAAATCGCACAATAATGATTTAGTCATATGTAATAATACATTAATGGTCGAATTACCCTAGTTACGAGGCACACAACCTATGTATATAAAAAGTACAATGGCTGGTGCAAGGTAATGATACCCAATTATGACATGTTAGTTGCAATGACATGCTTGAAAAACATAAATATTATCATTAAAATGAATTATTAGAGGCACCTACAAAACTTTTTCGAATTAGGTGTAAAAATATGAAACGTAGAGAAACGGATGACCTTCCGGAATATATAACTTTTATTTATAAAAAAGTGTTAAATTTTCAGTATTAAATCACAATACTATAGGATCTTTGCTGAGAGACTAACATCTACAGTATATCAATGCATGACAATCATAATATGACAAGCATCACAAGCATCACAAGAATCAAAAGCATAGAGACAAGAGACACAGAGTTTCCGTGGGGAAAACCCTAAGGTGAAAAACCCCACAAACTTCCTTAGAGATAGAGAGAGCAATGGCTCAACTAAAATACAACCAAATAATACAGAGATAGTCTCCTAGCAGATGATCCTCCTCCTCCTTACTAGTGCGCCACTTTCCAGAGAGAGAGATAGATACTTTTCCGAGTGAGTAAAATAGAGATCTCCTATCTCTATTTATACTCACCTTTTTGCCCAGTGACCTACTGGGGCCGACTTGTCTACTTGAGTACATCCACATTATATTATATATTAATTAGGGCCGACCCCATAAGGTGGTCTAATAACCCATAGGCAAGTACACACACTTGCGACACTTGTCAATCCACATGACGACACTTCCTTATAGAGGAATAACACATCTCTTATAAGGGTACAATAAATATATATATAATACACAGATGAAATACATTCTGAAGTTAGATATACATCAACACTCCCTCTTAACTAGGAAGGTATTTCTCGACACAGATCTGCTAGACAAGTCTTCTTCTCTGGATCATCGTCATCGATGCATCGTCATCATCATCGTCACTGCTGCTGCTATCTCATCCAATATCTGTCTCTACTCGTCATAGGAAGTTCTACAGAGCCAGTCCTTTTTCATACTAGATGTAGGCCCACCACCTGCAGGTCTTCGTCATCACTGTCCATACTGTGGAATCCTCAGGACTTATTACGTGCGTCACAAAACCTCGAAAGAGCATCCCAGGATATTACGGGTACACAACTCCAACCTGTAGGATCTCCCAGGGTGCTATTACATGTGACCCCACCACAAAACCTCGAAAGAGCATCTTAGGATGTTACGGGTACACAACTCCGACCTAAGATCTCCCAGGGCACAAATTACATGTGGTCCACCACAAAACCTAGCAAGAGCATCTCAGGATGTTACGGGTACACAAATCCGACCTGAGATCTCCTAGGGCACAAATTACATGTGGTCATGGCAAAACCTCGCAAGAGAATCTCAGGATGTTACGGGTACACAACTCCGACCTGAAATCTCCCAGGGCCCAAATTACATGCCATAGGACAAAACCTCGCAAGAGCATCTCAGGATGTTACGGGTACACAACTCCGACCTGAGATCTCCCAGGGCACAAATTACATGTCCTCCCAGAGCAATGTCTCGAAAGAGCATCCCAGGCTGTTACGGGTACACAACTCCGACCTATAGGATCTCCCAGACATGCTCATCTGCACAACCTGATCCACGGCCACAGAGTATCAACCTGATACATCATCCTGATGTACTCATGATCGTCCTGATCATAATCACTGCAACGTTCTGCTGCAAGTCATCTGGAGCAACATCCTGAAGCTCGTCATCCATGATCGTCCTGATCATCAATGCAACATCCTGCTGCATGTCTTCTGGAGCAACATCCTGAAGCTCGTCATCCATGATCATCCTGATCATCAATGCAACATCCTGCTGCATGTCATCTGGAGCAACATCCTGAAGCTCGTCATCCATGATCATCCTGATCATCAATGCAACATCCTGCTGCATGTCATCATACATGATCCACCTGATCATCAATGCATCTACCTGATGCACATCAAGTATCTACCTGATACATATCATCATACATGATCCTCCTGATCATACAATGCAACATCCTGCTGCATGTCATCATACATGATCCACCTGATCATCAATGCATCTTCCTGATGCACACCAAGTATCTACCTGATACATATCATCATACATGATCCTCCTGATCATACAATGTATCCACCTGATACAAATACAAATACATGATACATATCACCATACATGATCTACCTGATCACACAATGTATCCACCTGATACATATACAGATACATGGTCCAAGCATCCAACATGATGCATACATACTGATCATATCCAGCATCCAACATGATGCGTACATACATATAACAAATGATCCAACTGATCATATCCAGCATCCAACATGATGCGTACATACATACATAAAATGATCCAACTGATCATATCCAGCATCCAACATGATGCGTACATACATACATAAAATGATCCAACTGATCATATCCAGCATCCAACATGATGCGTACATACATACATAAAATGATCCAACTGATCATATCCAGCAGAAACTAGATCATCATCCTGATGCTCATCATCCAACACTTACATCCACAGCCATGTGAAGGATCCTCCTCCCAACATGCTTGGAATGGCTTCAGCAAATGTGTCCATCACTTCTTCCTCGAAGTGTCCTCGATCTGAAGAACGCCAAGCCTCTCTATGAAGTACTCGAACTTCACCCTGGCTAGTGGCTTCGTCAACACATCTGCAATCTGCTCGTCCGTCGCAACATACAGGATCTTCACAGCTCCTCTCTGCACCATATCCCTGATATAGTGATATTTGATCTCTATGTGTTTCGACGTGTCATGAAACACTGGGTTCTCGGACAGCTTCACACAACTCTGGTTATCACAGAAGATACCAGTATCCTCCAACGGGAGATCAAATAACTCGGACAGTAGCTTCCGTAGCCATACTGCCTCACAACTAGCTGAACAGGCTGCAACATACTCTGCCTCAGCTGTACTCAGTGCTACACAGGACTGCTTCCTGCTAAACCAAGAGATCACACCTGATCCCATACTGAAGCAACACCCGGATGTGCTCTTCCTATCTGCAGCACTGCCAGCCCAATCTGAATCAACATAACTCTGCAGGTTAAACTTTTGATTTGCCTCATATCTGAGCCCATAATCCACTGTACCCTTCAGGTACCTCAGAACATGCTTTACAGCAACCAGGTGAACACTCCTCGGATCCGTCAGGAACTGGCTCAATGTGTTCACAGCAAAGCAGATATCTGGTCTCGTGTTCGTCAGGTACATCAAGGACCCAATAATCTGACGATACATAGAAACATCAACTGGCTCAGATGAAGCATCACAAAGAAGCTTCAGATTCGATGCCATAGGTGTGGCCATGGCTTTGCAATCCATCATCCCAAATCTCTTCAGGATATCTACTGTGTACTTCCCTTGACCAAGGAAGATCCCACCTGCATTCTGCCACACCTCCATACCTAGGAAATAGTGCATCATTCCCAAATCTTTCATATCGAATTCAGCTGCAAGCTTCCTCTTGGTATCTGCAATCATTCTGTCATCACCTGTCACAAATAGGTCATCCACATATAGTAGTAGAATCACAGGATTCCCTTCCTCAACCTTGTAGTAAAGGTTGGAATCTGCTTTACTCTTGGTAAAGCCCAAACTAGATAGGAAACTGTCCATCCTACCATACCAGGTTCTGGGAGCTTGCTTCAAGCCATACAAGGCTTTCTTCAATCTGCATACATAAGATTCCCTGTCATGTATTTCAAAGCCGAGTGGCTGTTCCACATATACTTCCTCTTCTACTACACCATTCAGGAAAGCAGTCTTGACATCCATCTGGTGTATCTTCCATTTCATTGCTGCAGCCAGGGCAAGTACTGTTATGATGGAAGTATATCTGGCTACAGGTGCAAAGGTTTCTTCATAGTCTATTCCTTCCTTCTGAGAGAAACCACGAGCTACGAATCTTGCTTTGTATTTTTCCACACTGCCATCTGCAGCATGCTTGATTTTGTAGATCCACTTGGAAGTCACAACAGACTTCCCTTTAGGTCTTGGGACAACATCTCAAACATCATTCTTCATAATTGATTGATATTCCTCAACCATAGCATCCTTCCATTCTTTCTTTTCTGCCGCTTCTTCATAACTGGAAGGCTCTTTGTTCATGATGTCACAGAGTAAAGCAACATAACTGGTGTGTGATCGGGTTCTCTTCTTTGCTCTGTGTTCTTCTTCTGGAATGCCAAATCTTTCTGCATCATGAATGAGTTCTCTAGCCCATACAGGTTTCCTCTTGTGAGTGTTATCCTCACGGGGTGGATCTACAGGTTCTTGTGGATCTTCAAACTCACGAGCAGTTTCTGGAACTGCTTCAGTCATGGTAATGTCTTGAAATCTTGTTTCCTTAGGTTCTTCATAAATTTCAGTAGGTGCCTTTCTTGATTTGATGAATGCTGAATTCTCATCAAATGTTACATCCCTGCTGACATCAATCTTCTTGAACCCTGGAAAATATATTCTGTAAGCCTTCGAGCTTTCACTATAACCCACAAAGATGCCCTTCTTTCCTGAAGGATCTAGTTTAGTCCTTTTCTCCTTTGGGACATGAGTCTATACTGGACAACCAAATATTCTGAGATGGCTGACTTCAGGTTTCTTACCAGAAAAGACTTCTTTTGGTGTCTTGTTGTCCAATATCTTGTGGGGTGTTCTATTCTGCACATATACAGCTGTTCTAGCTGCTTCTGCCCAAAGATGCATAGGAAGATCCTGGTCATGCAACATTGCCCTTGCTGCTTCCATGATAGTTCTGTTCTTCCTTTCTGCAACTCCATTCTGTTGAGGATTATATGGAGCAGTCAACTCCCTCTTAATCCTTGAATCACTACAAAGCTTCTTGAAGTCATTTGAGGTGAATTCTCCACCATTGTCAGATCTGAATGTTTTGATTTTCTTGTCAGTTTGATTCTCCATCAAGTTTTTGAATTCCTTGAATTTATCAAACACCTCATCTTTGCCCTTCAAGAAGTATACCCAAGTCTTCCTGGAGAAGTCATCAATAAATGATACATAGTAAACATACCCACTTAGGGAACTGGATGACATGGGGCCACATACATCTGAGTGGATGATTTCCAGGATGTCTTTTGCCTTGCTTTCACTGCTTGGGAAAGCCTTCTTAGTGTTCTTACCTTTTGCACATCCTTTGCAAACCCCTTCATGTTTGGTCTTGATTTCAGGAAGACCTTCTACAGCCTTGCTTGCAATTGGAAGTGCTCTATAGTGCATGTGAGCAAGTCTCATATGCCAAAGTTCACTTGGCTCCATGGATTCATGTACCATGGCATGTTCAGGTTGACCCTTTAATTTATACAAGCCTCCCTCTTGCTCTCCAATCACTACTGCATCATCTATAGTCTTTCCCTTTGGCCACATTAGTACTTGGCCATCAACAAATGCAACCCTCATACCTTTTGCATCTAGAGCAGAGATGGAGAGTAAGTTCTTCTTGAGCCCAGGTACATAGAGAACTTCCTTCATCTTCAGAGATTTTCCAGAATCTAAGTTGTAAGAGGCTTCACCACTTCCTTTGATTGGATATTGATAATCATCCCCAAGTTTCACCTTATGGGGTGATTCATGTTCAGAAAGGTTCACAAATGATTCCTTGAACCCAGTCATGTGTTTGGAAGCCCCACTATCAATCAACCAATCATTACATCCATGGGAGATGGTACATGTAAGAGCGGAAATTAGAACATATTCTTCTTCACTTGATGAGTCATCATCACTACTACTTTCTGCCCTAGCCTTCTTCTTTGGAGGTTCATCATCTTCGGCAGCATGGGCATGAAACCTTCTTTTGCTACCTTTCTTCTTCTTACTGGAGTTGTTCTTATTATCCCTTTTGTTCTTGGGACAATCTGAAGCAAAGTGACCCTTCTCATTGCATGTGAAGCATCTTAGGTCCTTCTTATTCTTTTGATGGAATCTTTTGGGGTGAGGGTGATCCTTCTTGGTTTTGCTTCTTTTGGTGTGAGCTGCAAGAGCTTGATCTTCACCTCCCATCTTTTCCTCACGAGCTATAATTCTAGCTTCTTCTTGAGAACATTCTTCCCGAAGTCTATTGAAGGAGATCAACTTCTTCCTTGCACAAATTCCTTGAATAAAGGAATCCCATGACCTGGGTAGGCCATTTAGAGTGGTCATCACCACTTCACCATTCTCCACCATTTCATCTACTGCTTCTAATTGTTCCTTGATCTGAGAGACCCTTGAAAAGTAGGATTGAATGGTTTCCCCATTCTGAAACTTTACTGCTTTCAATTGGTTCCGCAGGGTCATCTTCCGATTTATGTTCTTTCCTTCAAATAGCTTGGTCAAAGATTCAAACATCTCTTTGGGTGTCTTGAGAGAAGACACATGGGGAATGAGATGGTCTTTGATAGAATCAGCAATGATTCTCTTTGCCTTGACCAAGTTCTTCTTGTGCAATACCTTGGCCTCTTCATCCTCTGGGATAGGGATGTCTTCTTTCACATATGAGTCCAACTCATTCTCTTCCAGGATTAGCCCAATCCTATACTTCCAGGCTCGGAAGTTATCAGCCCCTTCAAGCTTATCCTCAAGCTTGGTGTGAAGAGACATCTTTAAGAGTACTTCAAATGGAAATAGAAAAGATTTAGAACTTACCACTTGAAGTGCTGAAAACTGGATCTGGTCCCGGATTAGGGTTTGTCAGAGAAACCCTAAAAATTTAAAATGTGAATTTCAAAATTCTGAAAGGATAGAAAGATGCGCCTTGGAGAGCTGATCAGCCTAGTACATTTAGAATTTGAGATCAGCAAAGTCTTGTCCTTCAAAATTTCCTTTTTGTCCTCCCGGGTTCACTAGGGAGAGCCCTGAATTAGGGTTTGAGTTTCCCAGAGATCTACCCAGCCAAAAATCTTGATCCAAAGCTCAAACCTTCGATTTTTGCAAGGAGCTTCCAGCTGTACCTTCAGTTTCCAGAAATTCCTATTTTTGTGGAAACTCTAATTTTTAGGGCCAAAACTGAAAATGCTCGGAACTGAAATCTGATTGGACAGAAAGATGCGCCTTGATGAGTAGATCCAATATACTATACTGAATTTCAAAAATCTGTGGAGAGAAACCCAATAAACAAGCAATACAAGCTTTCGTCACTGCAAAATGTCTTCTTCTCAGTTAAGCTCTGATACCATGTTAAATTTTCAGTATTAAATCACAATACTATAGGATCTTTGCTGAGAGAATAACATCTACAGTATATCAATGCATGACAATCATAATATGACAAGCATCACAAGCATCACAAGAATCAAAAGCATAGAGACAAGAGACACAGAGTTTCCGTGGGGAAAACCCTAAGGTGAAAAACCCCACAAACTTCCTCAGAGATAGAGAGAGCAATGGCTCAACCAAAATACAACCAAATAATACAGAGATAGTCTCCTAGCAGATGATCCTCCTCCTCCTTACTAGTGCGCCACTTTCCAGAGAGAGAGATAGATACTTTTCCGAGTGAGTAAAATAGAGATCTCCTATCTCTATTTATACTCACCTTTTTTCCCAGTGACCTACTGGGGCCGACTTGTCTACTTGAGTACATCCACATTATATTATATATTAATTAGGGCCGACCCCATAAGGTGGTCTAATAACCCATAGGCAAGTACACACACTTGCGACACTTGTCAATCCACATGACGACACTTCCTTATAGAGGAATAACACATCTCTTATAAGGGTACAATAAATATATATATAATACACAGATGAAATACATTCCGAAGTTACATATACATCAACAAAAAGTGGTATAACCACCCGAAAATGTCATTATTTTAAGATTGTTATATTATTTTTTCTCTAAGACATAATGCAAATGTTTTTGTTGGTCCACCTGTTTGTTATGTAAATTGTCAATTTATGAGGAAAAAAATATGTAGAGGCGTAGGCAGCAAACAAATCTTGTGAAGGGCTATATTTCCAAAATTTTAAAAGTTAATTTTATATATTTTTTAAATTACGAAAGTCGGTGAAGCCTTAAAACGACATGGTCAAGTGTTGTTCCGACATATCATGGTATGAACATAATCAATTTTTTATTTTTTTAGCTTGTAGGTATTCTTGTACTCTTGTGCGGGTTCTTTTCCGTTCTCAAAATAGGTAAGCCAATCAAAAGTTATAGGCCAAATAAATGACCTATGTTTTTTACAAATTCGACATGAGTGAATTTAAAACTGAATTAAAAATAGAAAACAATAACAGATATATTAAAAAAATATATAGTTAGAATCTGCACACAGAGCTCCACAAGTGTGTTCAATTTCATCTGTAATGCACAAGTGGAGCATATGCAGAACTAAGCGTCAAAAACATGAAGTTACAGAAATTGGTGTGTTATGCCATAAATCAGACCGAGCCTCAAGTTTTGGAAATACAAAGCTAACACCAAACCTACAAGGGCACCAAAAACAATTTTAATCCAGACACGCGTGCGCGAAAATGCACGCACACGTAGATGCGCGCACGCACGAAAGCTTGCATGCGCTAAAGCGGACATGCATTGTTGTGTATGCACATGTAGATGCGTGCACACGTTATTGTGTGCGCGCACGTGTTGTGTTTTACACCTTAATTTTTATCTATATCTCCCTAAATGCTCGCCCTCTCTCTATAACCCCACCCCTCTTCTCTTCATATCAACCCAAGCCCCCCCCCCCCCTCTATTCCACTCTACCCAATCCCTCCTCCATACCTCACCCCTCTCTTCTCTCCTTCACCGCAAGGGTTAGGAGATATATTATTACACAAAGTCAGTACCTCGCATTATCCTCATGTACATATAAATATTCATCCTTGTAACCATAAATCCATGACCCCCATATCTCAATCACCAAACCCTTGACCATTACGCCCTAGCCACTGCGATCTCTAGTCCCCAGTACAACTAACCATCATAACTCTTGGCCCACTATAATCCTAAACCAGTATAGCCCCTACAACATGTAAATACTAACACATAATGATATATATCCATTAACCCCTATAACCCTAACCACATAATTCTAACATCTAAAGTGTCTAGTCAAATACAGATTAATCCCTGACCCTTATAGCCTCTAATTTTCATCAACCTTAAACTCTATCATCAAACACCCAACCCTTAAAACCTATAACCCATAGGCAATTTAGAGAGATAGTCAGAGAGAGAGAGAGACTTGAACCTTGGGCCCTAAAGGAATATTCTATCCAGAAGGAGTTACGATGATTTCCTCCACTAACCACACATGACCTCTTAATGGTATCATTCTCCTATGATTTAGGATGTCGATACCATAAAGTGGTTTTGAGCAATATTTATGCACCATGCCTAATCAATGCTTTTGGAATGATGTTTTATGGAAGCATATTGTGCCTTTGGCCATACAAAAACCATTTAGACATCCAAGGCCACGAACAATGTCTAAAAGCACCAAACAAGACTTTATAGGGGTATCCATTGTGCTATATGTATCCAAGTCTTGTGGACTTAGGGTATTGGACCTTGTCCAGGGAGGAGACCTAAGTCTCGGGCCTTCAAGGAATCTTATATCCATCTAGGGATAAGAAGCTTACCTCCACCAACTACACATGGCCTCTTGAGGTATCGTTGTATTGTGATTGAGGATGGAAGTGCGATTATATGGTTTTGAACTTAGTATCTACATGTCTTAGGGCCTTGGAAATGGTTTTCCAGGGAAGAAGTATTCTAGCCATCAAAGACTAAGAAGGTTTTATCAACCAAGGCCCATCATGTGGTTATCATCATCGTTGTCATGATCATCATCATCAACATCTTCATCTTCATCATCATCATCATCGTCATCATCGTATTCATCATCATCCTCATCACTAGTTTCGTCGTCATCACCACCATCATCATCATCTTCATCATCATCATCTTCATCATCATCATCTTTGTCATCTTCATTTTCATCATCTTCATCATCATCATTGTCATCCTCATAACCATCATCTTCATGGTATTCATCGTCATCATCTTCATCTCCATCTTCATCATATTCGTCATCATCATCATCATCATCATCATCATCATCATCATCCTCATCGTCATCATCTTCATCATCATCATTGTCATCGTCATCATCATCATCGTCGTCGTCATCATCATCATCTTCATCATCATCATCATCATCATCATCATCATCATCTTCATCATTGTCATCTTCATCACCCTCTTCCACATGATCATCATCATCATCATCATCACCATCATCAACATCTTCATTATGATGATGATGATGATGATGATCATCATCATCATCATCTTAATCATCATCGTCATCGTCATTGTCATCACCATATTCATCATCATCATCATCATCGTTGTTGTCGTCACCACCACCACCACCACCATCATCATCATCTTCATCATCATCATCATCATCATCATCCTCATCATCATCATCTTCTTCATCATCAACATCATTATCATCTTCATCATATTCATCACCATCATCTTCATCTTCATCATCATCATCATCATATTCATCATCATCATAATCTTCATCATCATCATCTTCTTCATCGTCATCATCATCATCATCACCATCTTCATCATCATCATTGTCATCGTCATCACCATCATCTTCATCATTTCATCATCATCACCATCATCTTCATCATCATCATCGTCATCATTATCATCATCATCATCGTCGTCATCATCATCATCATCATCACCATTTAGTTCCATTTCTTTTAATAACTCAGGTCCTAAGATTAACCTGTCAACTGGATTACTCCAACAAATAGGAGTGTTACGCTTTCTGCCATACAAAATTTCAAATGGACTAAGTTTTGTTGAAGCTTGGTAGTGGTTATTATAAACAAACTCAACAAGATGCAAATATTCCTCCCATTTACCTGGTTGATCTCTAAAATACATCCTTAACATATCTTCAAGAATATGGTTGAATCTTTCTGTTTTCCCATCCATTTGCAGATGAAATGATGTGTTGAAATTTAAAGTAGTATCTAAACCTTTAAATAAAGACTTCCAGAAATTTCTTGTAAACTTAGAGTCCTTGTCAGAAATTATGACTTTTGAAATCCCATGCAAACGAAAAATTTGTTTCATAAAAATTTCAACAATGTTAGCAACCTTATAGGTTGTTTTAACAGGTATGAAATGGGCTGCTTTACTAAGCTTATCCACAACTACCATTATGGAATCATTCTGTTTCTGATTTTTAGGTAAACTAGTTATAAAATCAATACTAATTATTTCCCATTTCTAATCCGGAACACGTAGTGGCCGCAATAGTCCTACTGGGTATTGATGTTCAACCTTTATTTGCTGTTATTCCATACACCTGGCAATATATTCAACTACCTCATTTTTCATACTTGGCCAAAAGTAATCCTTCCTCAACATTGTTATCATCTTTTGGTAACTAGGATGCCCTCGGTATGGACTTTTATGTAATTCATTTAAAATCAACAACTTAATTTCAGCAACATTAGGCACATAAAGTCTGTTTTTATACAACATTAATCCTCTTTCATCAATTCTGAAATCTGTTATTAAATTTTCAACATTATCTTCAGCAACCTTTTCATGTACTTTTTGATTTTTTTCATCAACAACTTTATTTTCTTTACTTTTAATGTGCTGAATCTCAAAACCATATTTGCTAAGGAAAGCTAGCCACCTAGCTTGCCTTGCGTTAAGATTTGGTTGATCCAACAAATATTTTAATCATTTATTATCTCTCATTAATGTAAAATTTCTTCTGATTAAGTGATGGTGCCATATCTTTAACACATGTATAATGGTGGCCAACTCTAAATCATAAGTTGCATAGTTCTTCTCATGAATCTTTAAATTTCTAGACTCATAAGTCATCACATGACCTTCTTGTGTTAAGAGTCTACCAAGTCCATCATTGCATGCATCAGTGCACACGATGAAATCCTTGTTTGGATCAACAATGTTTAGAATAGGTGTCATTATTAATAGTTCCTTTAGTTTCTTAAAACTTTCTTCGCATTTTTTATCTCGGATAAATTTCATACCTTTTTCTTTGTAAAGAGGTTATAGGATTCGCTATTCAAGAGAATCCTTCTATAAATTTACGATAGTAACCTGTAATTCCCATAAAAGATCGTGTACTAGTTACGTCTTTAGGGGCAGGCCATTCATTAATTGCTTTTATCTTATCTGGGTCTACCGCGGTTCCATCCTTGGATATCACCTACCCTAGGTACTGTATTTTATCTTTAAAGAAATCACATTTGCTGAACTGTGCATAAAGTTGGCGTTCTCTTAACACTTGTAAAATTATTTTTAAGTTTTCGTCATGTTCTTCTTTAGTCTTAGAATAAATTAAAATGTCATCAATGAAAACAATTACAAACTTATCTAAGTACTGATGTAAAACATTATTCATAAGACACATGAAAATTGCTGGAACGTTGGTTAGCCCAAACGGCATAACCACGAACTTGTAGTGTCCGTTACGGGTTCTAAAAGCAGTCTTAAAGATGTCCTCATCTTTAATTCTGAGTTGATGGTACCCTGACCTCAAGTCTATCTTAGAAAATATCTTCGCGTCGCATCGTTAATCAAATAGATGACCAATGCAAGGCACAGGATATCTGTTCTTTATCGTCCTTTTATTTAACTGACAGTAATTTATGCATAAATGCATAGTTCCGTCGTTCTTTTTAACAAAAATGACAGGTGCTCCCCATGGAGACAGACTTGGCCTTATATAATTTTTATCAATCGGTTCTTTAAGCTGTGATTTAAGTTCATTAAGTTCTAGAATGTTCATTCTGTAAGGAGCCTTTGAGTTTTGTACCGCTCCTGGTACTAACTCAATGGTGAAATCTAGTTCCCTTTTCAAAGGTAGTCTTGGAATTTCTTCCGGGAATACGTCCGAAAATTCCTTTAGAATAAGTATGTCTTCCAACTTTAACTTATCTTCCTTAGTTGATTGTTCGTCATTAATTACATTTATAGCAACAACTTACACCCCTTACGAACAACCTTTTTAACTTGCAAAGCAGAAATATGTCTAACATAAGTCTTTCTAGGAATTCATTTTACTGTTACAGATTCACATTCATCATTCAAGCAAGTAAAAGTATTTTCAAAGCAATTTATTACTACCTACGCTTTTCCAACCAAACCATTCCAATCAAAACATCGTAAGAGCCTAAAGGTAACACATTTAGCTGAACATGAATCCTAAACTAATTCATCAGTAATTCATACTCTTTTACATAATCAGTCACCTTTCTTTTAGTTCTAGTATCTAATTGAACCAACCATGAATTATCAAACTTGTCTATTTTCAGATTGCAACATTTAACTAAATGAGGTGACACATAGCTAAGACTTTCTCCTGGATCAATTAAAATATATATGGGTTTATCTTTAAGCATACCTTCTACTTCAACAATGGAAGTTTGATGAAAAGCTTGTCTATTTTCCAAAGCGACATTGATTCTGGGCATTTCCCTCGCTAAGTCACCAACAGTAGTCTCCTCCTGTACTGTGTGTATGTTGTTGACAGTACTCTTTATGAGTGGGAAGTTTGATGCATAGTGAGGTCACTGACAGTCCCAACATTTAACAGGTTCTTTCTGTTCATTGTTTTTAACGAACTTTTTAGGTGAATCACTGTTTCTTGCAGCTGTAAATTTTGACTGTGTATTATCTATTGAATTATTTCCTAGAAATTTTTTGTTAGAGTAATTACGTGAATTATTATTTCCAAAGTTGTGATTAAAAGAAAATTGCTTCTTCCTTTGTTCAAAATTATTAGGCCTTTTTACCTTCCAGTTTGGTATGCCTTCTCTTTTCTGGTTCTGTTCATAACAAATATTTTCTTTTCTGATGGCCTCTTCAAGAGTTCGAGGACCATCGTACTCAATCATGTCCTTTATATGAGAGGGCAAACAACTCAGAAATATATGTACCTTAGGATTTTCTTCAGTGATGTAAGGCACATAACTTAATAATTTGAAGAACTTGCTGCTTATATCTCTCATATCCATGGAACCTAACCTTAACTCATAAAATTCTTTAGCTCGTTTCTCATAATATTGTTCCGACAGAAACTTTCTTTTAAAATTTTTCTTAAAATTTTTCCAGTTTACACTTTTCTCTTTTAAACCCTTTACTCGTTTCAGATCTTGCCACCAAATGTCCACTTTTCCAGTCAGATTATAAATTGCCATTTTAGTTTTTAAATGACTTGAGTAGTTGTAAATTTTAAAATAGTTATTCATACAGGAAATCCATGCTTCGGCTGTCTCACTCTTTTCTGTTTCTCCATTAAAAGTTGGTGGTTTGATCTTTTTAAACTCACCAGAAATTTCTTCATATGGCTTGTACTTCTTCTTTTTAGTGTAGCAGTCACTTTCACTACTATCATTGGAATAGTTGTGCTTTTTCCTGCGTGCTTTTTCATAAAACTCAGAAGATGGGGTGCTGTCATAATTAGTCAATTTTAGCTTTTCATCCTTGCATTGGTAGGACATAGTTCTAGATTCATAATTATTTTATGGTCTTTTATCCTTATCAAATTTATCCAATAGGATTTGATTCAGCTCCTCTTGAGCTTTCAGAATTCGTTCATTTTCTTCCTTGAAAGTTTTTATCGCAATTTTTAAATCTTTTACTCTCCTTAATAATTCAGATGAATTAACGTTCAATTCCACGAATAAATTTTTTGCATTAATGTGTCCTTGTTCATTATTATGGTACCTGTCTTCAGCCGTCTCTTCTGGTCCTTCCATACCTGCAGACTAAATTTATAAAATGTTGAACATAAAACAAATAAATAAAAATCAGTAATGTGCAATTATGTTCTAAATTTTTATTTGCGTGAGTGAGCCACTTCAGGCCTAGTATTTGAACTTGTGCTCTGATACCACATGTAACATCCCCAAAATTCACAAAAATTTAAAATTTTCTAAGTAGCATTAAATGCTTACATTCGTTATGCGGAAGTATATTTAATGATGATTTGCTTATTTAAACAACAACCTAATTTTTTATTATGACTACCCTTCCTCGATTAGTCGTCAAAGTTATAAATGTGTTACGTCAATTTCATGCTAAGTTTGTCATAATGCCTTTTCAGCTTGCGAACGATTAAATGCATGTATTTATGTTGTCATTTACTACTGAATGTTTTAATACCATTTTTGTTTTCTGAATAATTATGTTTAAATGTATAAACATCATCAATTAATTTTATCTTTTATTATGGAACTTTTTTATTCACCGGTACTAACTGTTTGATTTTCTTGATGATGAAGGGGTCCTATGGGCACCCCGAGGCTTACGTAGCTATTTAGCTAACTCTCTTGAACTTCTATTGCAGATCGCAGGTAAGAGCGAGACTTCTTTCTGAAGCATTAATTATGTATGTAAAAAGGACTTGTTTAAACTTCAATTAGCCTCCGATGTTAATTACAAAAGTTTAGAGAACTTAGTTTTTCCAAGGGTATGACCTACCCAAGCTGTGATCACTAAGATAGAGAATTACGATGTCACGAAACTTCGACTTGCATATGTATTCTACAAAGATTATTACTGTCCTATGTATTCAATATGATTTTCACACTCAAATTATTCTCATGCAATTATTTTGTTAATATTAATGTCATGGCTTAATTTATTTAAATATCGACTATAGATTTTATAAGTGCATCCTTAAAATGGTGATGTTATAACCATGACTGAACAGCTTGTATTGTTTAGCTTTGGTACACGACCAAACCTTATGTTAATGGTTTTATACTTTGTGTTATAAATATGTGTTAGTTCTATTTCTAGATGTTATAAACCTTATGCATAATACCTTATACTATATACATAGTGTGGCTCTCGAATTGCTCTACGTATAAACTATATGCTATGACTATACTGCATCGACATACTTTATGTTATATGCATAGTGAAGACCATATATTAAATCTTGGTGGATCTCTGCGTTGGCAGGTATATGTGCATTTGGTAGCTATAACTCTTAAATGTTATTAATTATGTTTTGGGTGGAATGCTCGTTGGCATCGCTCGTGGAAGGGCTCCACATGAAGATTCTCGGTTGTTGTGTTAAACCCTAGTCGAGTTTTGAACTACCTCGACGATACATTAAGCTGGACATTCATTTTGCAATGAAGGTGGGAGGAGAGGCCGACATGTTCTCACGTTTTTAGGGTTTGTACGCAATGGTTGCAGGCAGTTTCTCCCGGGGTTCAATACTGAGACCGGTAACTTGTATGTTGTCAACAGTAGGTTATAAGATTCGAGTCTTTTATAGATTTGTTAATCCTTTATGGGTTTTGTGGTGAATATTTGCACCAGTACTGATGCTGAAAGCTTACTCCACGCAAACGTGCTCAAGCATGCTACAAGAGTTTGCAAGTAAAGTCATAATCATTCCATTGAGTCTCGCCGAGTGTTTAACATTAATATTGTTTAAGTTATTAAGTATGCATTACTTCGAGGTTTAACTAGTCGTCATGTTGATATCTTGATAGGTTGCTTCCTCGGCAATGTTTTAAGGTTGGCCAGAAAAGGATAAGAGCTTAAATGGCCCTGGTAAGCCTCAATGACTCCCTATGGCATCTATTTGCACTTGGAAGATTTGTGGTGAAGCTTGGCACTGATGTCGGTCTTAGTTCGGTTAACCGAAGCTTTGGTTCAACTTATAATTTGGATTTTTACAGTTGGTTGTAATATTTAATCCGTATGGCATTTGGTACAGGGAGGGTTGAGCCCTCGACCTTGTCTTGCGTTGGTTTTTCAATGTTTCCTTCGTTACTGTATATGTATAAATTTTTACAAATAAAATATATGGTTTTGCAAGATTTCAGTAACGTTTGTAATACAATTTCTAGAGAGTTTACTCTCGGCATTTTCGTTATTTTTGTAATGAAAGGATTTGATACTAGTTACTCATGTTGTTAGGGAAAATCCCAACTCTGTTAGCAACTGCTTGTGATGTTCATTTTTAAAAGTTGTTTGTAAGCATTGGTCGTAAGGTTGGGTTAAAAACCCTACCATAACTGCTTACCATGTTTATGATTTGCGTGTGGAAATACTAAGGGTTTCGAACCCTAACCTGTTATGTATTTATAATTTAAATTGAGAGATTATATTATTAAGAAAGCTTGGACTTTTTTGTGAACCCTTACGGTTATCAAACCCTAGTCTTATATTATGCTCTCGTGTTGGAAATGATACAATGTTATTTACAATATTACTAGTCGTGGATTATGCACAGGGTTTTCAACCCTGGCCCAAAGTCGATAAAATGGAATAGAGTTACTATGTGCTTATTAAATCTTAGTATAATTTAATGGTTTAAATTAAATGGTAATTATTTTGTAAGTGTGTTGCGAGGCCATATGTTTGATGAACTCTGTGTAAATGTTTTATATGGTTAAATTCGGTGAATCATTCCATGTTACATAAAGTGTGATAAAGAAATAGATACATGTTTATATATGCATTCCTAAATTACTTGTAACTTTGATTTGTTTATACAATATCCTATATTCTAAAATTTGCAATAATATTAAGGTTTTGTAACATCAATTGTTTATAAAAGGAGTTATATTTATTCTGCAAGTAAACTAGGTTTAAGATAAGTAAGAGGTTGATTAGCAGCCTGTTACATTTGTTCTATGCCATATGATGCTATGTAGTAATAATTGTATGAGAAGTTACTGAAAATTAACACATAACTGTTATACAGAAATGAAACAGATTTATTATATGCTATGCAATCATTCGAATCTATCTATAATTTTGACTTCTTCTGTACTAGAGTATGGCACAAAAAGTGTGTGGAAAAATATACAGAAGTAAATTCTATTCCATCTTTCATCAATTAAATCTAGAAATGAACTAACCATTCAACATTTTAAACTAGCAGATGAAAAGATGTTCATAACAGGTAGAAAATGGGTGATTCAATGAAGATGGGTAACTCTTTTTAGCCAAATATGACGGTGAAAAACAAAAATTTTACCCCTGTATTAAATTGAAGCCCTCGAAACTCATACTTGCAACATGAATTTTGACATCCGTTTGAAAAACGAAATGTAGAGAATTATGTTGGCTTTCCAATGATTTTTTTTCAAAATATACCAATGCCATATATCGTGTGGAATTTTTATTTAATGAAACGTGTGTACTTAAAAATTTGAAGACAATTAACAAGTAGTTTGTGTGTGTGCACAATAATTTAATGTTAAAGTAATAATTTTAAAAAATGAAATATGTGAATATGATTTAGACAGAATGCACTAGGGCTTACATGTTTTTCTTTTAATTTTTCTCGAAAAAATGTATTTATTATTATTTTTCGAAACTTACCCATGAATATTTAAGTCGTATTTTGCACACATGTGTGTGTGTGCACGAAATCTTTTGATTGTTTACATAATTTTCAAAACTAAAAATACCATTTTAAAGAGAACGCATTTATCTGGGGCTTGTGTATTTTTTCAAAAATTTTGGATGTATATTTTGAATGTTGTGGATTTATCTTTGAGTTCAATCGAAGTTGTCGGCATGGTTTTTTAGGGTAAGTGTTAGTAGAAATTTAAAAACAAAAGACATATGAAGATAAAAATTCATAAATTTTATGTATCTGGATAGAAGATTCATTGACGAAATCAATGGTATCAAGTCTGCTCATTAATGAGCATTTAATGACATAGTTTAACTCTTTGGAAGGTAGACAAACGTTCCATTCTGCTGAGAAAGGGGCTCTCAGCCTGTATTTTAAGCCCTCAATCGAGCTATTTGCTCGATCGAGCTTTTTTAAATACCTCAATCAAGGGCTTAACAGAACCTCGATCGAGGGTTTAACGATACCTCAATCGAGGGTTTAACAAGACCTCGATTGAGGTGTTATTAAACCCTCGATCGAGGGTTTTTCAAATAGGCTCGATCGAGGGTTTGCTTGTGTAAAAAAAATATATAAAGCAGTCGGGGCAAAACCACAAAAGGAGTTGGCAACAATTAATGTTGCCAACTACCCTTCCCTCCTAAAAACATCAACAAACCTGTATATAACTAACAAACAAGGATTCATAAAAAACAATTTACCTCATTTCTAGTTTTTTTTCCATTATAGATTTACCAATTTGATTTTGTTGAATTAAAGATTTGTGAATTTGATCTTGTTGAATTAGAGATTTGTCATTTTTATATTGCTGAATTAGACCTCATTAGACATTTAATATTTCTTTGTAGGCATAATTCAAGATTTCATACTAACATTTTGTTATTTGTTATAATAATTTGAAAAAAAAAAATTTGTTTTCATTGTAAATTGATTCATGTGAGATTTCTCTGTAGGCATATTTCAAGATTTCACAATAACATATTGTTGTTTCTTATAACATTTTGAAAAAAAATTGTTTGTTTTCATTGTAGATTGATGGGGAATTAAAAAAAAAGACAAAGAAAACATGCTAGACAACAAAATGCCAATGAAGAACGTGAGTACAATAGAGATCGAATGAGACAACAAAAAGAAAGGTTGAAAGAAGAAGAAGATGCACATTTGGTGCAACAAATTCCAACGGAGGACAACCAAGGTAAATTATTGAATTACACGCTATCATAATTTAAATATCATGTTACATAATTTACAAATTTAGTAACAATTTTCCAATAAATCTAACTAGATTTCATAATTTAATTTGTTTCATATTTATTTGTAATTATATTCTTTTTTATTTTATCAATTTGTTATTTAAATTTCAAAGTTTGCAACAATTTTTATGTTAAATGAACAATTTTCAAGTGGCTTTAAACCAAAGTTAAATTAGAACAATTTTCAAATGAAACATGTAAATTTATATTCTATTTTCATGTTAAGATATGAACATATTTTTAACTATTTTCAAATTATTTCAAAGTTGCTAACAATTTTCAAATTATGCTTCAAAGTTGCTTTAAAACAATTTTCAAATTATTTCAAAGTTTGCTAACATTTTTCAATTTTATTGTCCAACAATTTTCAAATGAAATGTACACTTAGATTCTATTTTCAAGTTAAAATGTATGTACATATTAACTATTTTGAAATTTCTAAACTTTATTAACAATTTTCAATGTTATTAGAATAATTTTCAAATTAAATGTACACTTACACACTATATTTTCAAGTTAAATTGTACATATTTAACTAATTGCAATTTTTTAAGTTACTAACAATTTCAAGTTAAATATAATTTCAGTTCTTGTTTTGTTAGAAAATTCGATTTCAAAATAAATGAATGAATATTTTAAATTTACATGTTTGATAGTTATGTATTAGTTAGAATTTATTCAATTTGAAAACAAATTAATTAATATTTTCATAGTTATGGTGGTTGGCAATATTTTCATAGTAATGATTATTTAAATACAAATGAATGTTCAAAGAGCTATTTAATTATAATGTTTACTTTAAAAAAAAATTCATCTATCACATATATTTTTATTTGCATAATATGACATATTAACATAATAAGATTAATGATTAGAATCATATATTTTGTTAGGACAAATTGGAAATAATTAAATTTGCAATGTTTGCAACCTTGCATTGATATGTGAAGCATTATTGATAAAAAAATCATTAAATTGCAATTTATGATAAAATTACAATTTCCATTTAAATGTCTATTGTTGAAATTGCAAAATCATCAACTAATGAAAATGTTATTTTGCATTAAAAATTATGAATTTCCCCTCAATCATATCACTACAATGTTTTTAATTAAATATCGTATTCATCTCTAAATCAATGTTTTTTTCCCCACATTTAGAGTATAATAGGTATGTTATGATGGGTAGAAAATCAATCTCAAATTTTTATTTCACGTATATACAACATTGGATGCATGATGTTGTCCTTGAAATTCTAGGGTAGAAGTGTTGTAATCATTTATTCTTTGCATGGTGATTTGCAACTTGTATTTTAAATATTTATTTATTTATAAATTATACCAGAAAGTTAAAATAACATTTTTCTTGTAATGTAAAAGTAAAATGGACATAAATTGCATAAAGAAAACTTGCCCACAATTATATAATGTGATGTTTGTAAATTATATTAATTTTTATGCCCACAATAATTTTTATCAAGTTATTAATAATTATCTTGACTTAAATATATATAGTTGATTTTCAAGTTACTAGCAATTTTAAAGTTAAATGTACAAGTTACTACCAATTTCGTATTTGTTGCAAGTTTGGATCTAAGAATAATCCCTATTCGCTTAACTGTGGGAAGTACTTTGGCATAAGCCCTAAAACTCATTGTGAGGAGTACTACAGGAACCCCATAGTAGCTGTCCCATTGAGAGGACTTGCCAGCAAAAAGGGCAACGACACCTACCTGATTGACTAGTTCCCACCCGTGAGGTAAACCAAGAGCTGTCGTTTGTGGCCAAGCAGTTATCAGTTTTACCTGAGCCGTGGAGTGAGGGGCACTGCCCCAATACGCAAGCCGTAAGATAGCTTTGGTGGCCGAGTGAAACATCGAAACTGTTAGGAATCCGAACATACCTGGGGTCCATATCTATTTTCAGATGAATTGTTATCGATCACTTCCGCGCCGTTTTAGATCCAACGTCGGCATTGCAGTGTTCGTCCAGGGCTCATACGATGCAGAGGGGACACCACCATACGGGTGCACATCCAGCCAAGAGTCTGGACTGTGGAGCGTGGTGGGATGTTAAGATCCTAGTGGGCGGCCTTCACTAACACCTCGGGGTTTTGGTGTAACGGTTCGTATCACTTGAGCAATTTCAAATTTCAAGTTACTAGCAATTTCAAGTTACTTGAGCAATTTCAAATTTTAAGTTCCTATCAATTTCGATTTTTACTTAGAACAATTCTCAAACTAAATGTATTAGTTGGAAAATTCAATTCACATGCAATTTTCAATTTTTCCATTTTTCAATTTCCACATCAAATTTCAAGTTACTAGCTATTTTAAAGTTCAATGCACAACTATCAACTAACCAATTTTCAGTTTGTTAATTTACATGTTACTCAGGGAGAGATTATGGTTAGACATCACATCATGGTGATCAAGAATCACATGACCCTGTGCCCCCTCATGATCCTGATTAGCCATCAGATGACACCTTTCCCTCTCACATTGAAAATATAATTGGGAGTTACAGTGGGGTTGGAAGGGGTGGAAATTTTCTAGAGGATTGTGCAGTTGTTTCTGCACAAGAAGAGATTGGGAACTCGATCCTTGGTCGGAGAGTTAGAGAGCATGTCAATAACATAATCAAGTCATATTTTGAACAACATTCAACAATGGCACAAGCTCAAATCCTACATGGGTTGATAAACACAAAAAATTGAAATGTGCCACAAAGTTGTTGGGTTTTCAAGATGTTAAAACAAAAAAGACATGCGAGAATGCAATAGAAAATGTAAGAATTGCATTATATTCATTTGGAAAATCAAGAAATAATGATACCCGAGCTGCTCGTAGGGAAATTACAACGGCTGTTGTGGCACAATGCACCTCAAGAAATTGAATGGTATCAATAATGGCATCATTGCTCAATGTTTCAAAAAGAACATTGCTCAAATATACTAAATTCACGTTCCGGATAGATGAAAATGATGAAGCTGCTTGTTGGGCTCTTATTTGTAGGGAACCCGATCGAGGTAGGATGGCAGCAGGCATTAGAGAGAAGGTGATAGAGTTTTGGGATAGCCATTCTTGTGCTATTCCAGATCGAAAGCATGTCCTGCGACAACGTTTATCTAGAGGCATTTATCAGGAGCATTGTAAGCATGTGATGGAGATGATGGGAGTTTCACTTTATGAGGAATTCCAAGAAACCAATCCTAATGTTCAAATATCATTTAACATGTTCAACAAATTGAAATCGTGGTATAGTAGGCCGAATACGATTCACGACACTTGTTGTTGTCGGTACCACGTTAAATTTCAACTATACTATGACACATTTCTGGATTTTTGCAAAAGGCACTGGAACGGTGTACTAGCTCCTCACACAGTGTGAGATTTTATTTGTATGATACTATGCAATAGGAATCTTGAACACGTGTTTTCAATAAGAGGTGTGTAGGTAGGAGAAAATGCCATGAATGCGGTGATTTGACATTATTCCATAGTAACTTTCCTATCGATCCAACACACCCTGGATTGTCAGATATCACCATTAGGTGGAAGAGGTACGAGTACGTCACCATGAATCCAACACCTTCTTCATCTGTGCCATCCAAGAGGATCGACTTGCTCGATGATGAGATTCCTGTTTCAGATTTCATGGAGAAGTTTCAAAGTCTAATTTATAAATACATAAAGCACTCCCATAGGTCTAGGTGGCAAGCTTCAAAATTCAAACATTCCCGTGAGGTATTTGAGCCGAGCACAATCTTATCAGTGGTAGACTTTGTGGAGAACTACTACGTTTCTCCTCAGAGAGAGATACAGAGTGAGTACTATCACTCCGACCAGGTGTCTATGTTCGTACATGTGTTGTACAAACATGCTCACGAAAACATTGATGGTAGGGATAGCACTCCCCAGTCATGTGAAGTGATCAAGGAGTACCATTTTTATGTTAGTGATGATCGTGAGCATGGCAAATTGTTCGTTCAACACTGCTTTGGGTTGATTTATGATTCATTCAAGCAAAGAGGTGTATCATTTACTGAACACTGGATTTGGTCAGATGGGTGTGCACGGAAATTCAAATTGGCACGCTCATTTTATTGGTTGAGTCGCCTGCATAAACAGACAGGAATCCGACACACCTAGAGCTTTTTTGAGATAGGGCATGGGAAGGGTGAACATGATGGCACAGGTGTATGTGTGAAACAATCACTTCGGAGGTACCAGATGAGTCATGGTGCAACCCGACTCAAATGCTCCACTGAAGTAGTTGATTGGTGCACACGTCATTTGGGATATCAGGGTCACGAACAAGCAAGGCTGGTGTGCAGGTAATAAACTCCAAACTCAATTAATAAGCTAATAACATTCAATATCAACATTTCCAAAAGAACACATGTACTCGATAGGAATTTACATATGACAAACTGAATTCCATGCAAGTTCTTATGGGATGTTTCCCTTGGAGATGTTAATAGATCCATTCCATGGTATTGTGACACCATCCCTGGTATGAGGGAATTGCATTATGTTCGAAGTAAAGATATGGGGGACGTATTCCCCATTGAAACAAGGAAGTATGCCTGCTTTTGCAATTTTTGCATTGATGCAAATGGATGCGGGCTTGATCACTGTGAAAATGATTTATATGTCAAACCAAGGAAATGTGTATCTCTTAATCCAAAGGGCCCACGTCCAATTCCAACATGGCAAGAGATGCACACTGAAGAGGCAATGGTCTCATTAGATCATGATCGAGTTTCCGATATGGTTAGGGAAGGTACAAGAGTCTTCATTAAGTTAATTAGTTCATTATATCTTACACATATACAAATGTTGTAGAAATTTTCACATAGGACATTTGAATAATATTTGTAATGTATATTCTAGGTGATGTATTCGTTGTCATTGCACCCCTCCACAACCAAGAAAATGTTGCATACTATTTGATGCGGTGCACACAAATAAAGAGTATATTGGTGCGACCCTACCAAGATGGGGACTTCACATACCAGGTTGGAGACATGGTTCTAATGGGACAATTTTTTGAAAAAGTGAAAAAACAGGGTGCTCACATTATTTACAGATATTTTATGTCTAAATATATATCATGTCAATACCGTCATTTGGTGGTTGCAGCTCGGATACCTCTAACAGAAATCAAGGTGAAGAGAGGTGATCCAAAGAGATGGAAGATGACAGAAGCTGACCATGATCGTATAATGGAGACTTGCATTCCTATAACCCATTGGCTAGATGAATGAGTTACATGTATGCCACTTGCATCATTGGCATAGTTTTCATGTTATCTTGTGTAATATTTTTTTGGAGATTTTTGTGGAGGTTGTTTTATAAATGTATTTTTGTATCTATGCTTTAATGTCAAGAATACAAATACCAGATGGGAGGCTTTTGTGAAATTTGGGTCATGGTGCTCCAATGTGAATACACTTGAACATGTACATGTTCTAATTTTAGATTTTGATTTCAAATACAATTGTTATGTAATTGAGAATTTAAAATACATCTATACAATGTGGAATGGTAAAATTTAAATTTTGAATTGTACAATGTATTCTAATTTTAAATTTTGATTCCAAACTTGCAAAATTTTATACATTATAATCCAGGTTAAACCAAAATCAATAAACTTATGTATTTTAGGTTTTAGGTCACTAAATAATTGCTTCAACTAAGTAAAATTCATGATGGCCAAAACTTAATTTCTATTTTCATATTTATAAGAATGGAAATCATTTGAAATGAGTTTGGGTACCTTGAAAACACATAACTATCATAAGTACCTTGAAAACACAAGCAAAAAAGAATTGAGAGATAACTACCGTGGTTAGCATGCAATGCATGCCCACCTAATTCAATTTAGGAGTATGATGATCAAGGCATACATTGTTTATGCAATTGAGAGTCCCCACACCTTTAGGGAAATTTATATGGCTCTAGACTTTATCCTTAAACCTCTAGACTCTTCTATGTCCCTTGTATTCATATGTGACAATGCTCTATATAATAGATACTCAATGTTGTCACCTACCTTGAACTTGAATTTGGTGATCGATTACCATTTTGTGCAACATTCTTTAATATATGAATTTAGAAAATTTTGGGCATTATAATTATTGTTTGGACCACACATTCTTGTATTGATAACCTAGAATTTTTTCCATTTAGGACTATTGTGTTTCCCTTGATTGTTCATAGTCTATCATTGAAGCTTCAACTAGAGGTCTCATACATACCCATGTGTGGTATATATGTGACTCTTCCTTAGCTATATTTTTTGTGATGTGACCACAATCAATCCATAGTTTTTAATTTTGCTTACTAAGGGAAATGAAGGGCACCAAAACACTCCTTCAATTTGGTTTCCTTCCAAAGCAATTGATTAATAATTAGATTGACCTTGATAGTAGAATTTTTACATTCGTGGGTGACATTTAGTTATGGTGATTTGGTGGTTGAAAATCCCTTTGCTTGACACTTGTTATAATTCACATAATTCTTGACTTCATTTGTTATAATCTTGTATCATGGTGAACTATGTTCTTTTTCGCATCAAGTTCAAGCCATGATGAGATGAGGATTACATTGTCCATATCATCAAAATGATTTGTAAGGTTTTGTCATAAGTAGTTGGGAAGCATAGTCTCACAAAACATTATTTTGTTTGTTGATGTAAGCATTCATTAACTTTACATACTCGCATTCAATAAAAAAGTTATTTTGTACATGTTGATGTGAACATTCAACATACAAGCATAGTACATGGAAAGGTAATAACTTGTACATGCCTTCATATATGCAACTTACCTAGTTGGATCAAATGGTGTCATTATCTCCATTTGTCATCAAAACATAAATCATATGAAATAGTTGTACAAGCATAGTTTCTACCATAGTTTTACAAGCATCTGCTATCAACATATTTCCATTTCTTATGTTAACTAGGTGGTTATGCCCATTGCCAAGAAAACAAACCATACCTTTATGACTTTAGATTAGAACACACACTTAAAAGAAAATAACACAAAGATTACCTACATACTATATAACTTGTAATTATATAATTTTGTCTCAAAGGATATTTCACACTCTCAATCGACAAAAAAATTCTTATATACAATAACACATTGAATTTTCAATTGAAATTACACATTAAATTTTCCATGTAATTGAATTGGAATGTGGAAACTATAAGTGAATTGTAATGTGTAGACAACATAATGCAAAATGTCAATTTCAATTTTCAATTTCAAATGTATTCTAATTTTAAATTTTGATTTCAAATACAAAATTAAGAATTTAAAATACATCTATATACAATGTAAAATTGTAAAATTTAAATTTTAGATTGTACAATGTATCATAATTTAAAATTTTATTTCAAATGCAATTGTAATGTAATTGAAATTGAACTTGTACATTGGAACAACACATTGTATTCTCACTTGAAATTACACATTAAATTTGAGATTTTAATTTTAAATTGTAATTGAATTGGAATGTGGAAACTGTAAGTGAATTGTAATGTGTAGACAACATAATGCAAAATGTCAATTTCAATTTTCAATTTCAAATGTATTCTAATTTTAAATTTTAATTTCAAATACAAAATTGAGAATTTAAAATACATCTATATACAAGGTAAAATTGTAAAATTTAAATTTTAGATTGTACAATGTATCATAATTTAAAATTCTTATTTCAAATGCAATTGTAATGTAATTGAAATTGAACTTGTAAATTGGAACAACACATTGTATTCTCAATTGAAATTACACATTAAACTTGAGATTTTAATTTTAAATTGTAATTGAATTGTAATGTGTAGACAACATAATGTAATCAAAATTTCAATTATTAATTTCAAATGTATTCTAATTTTACATGTTGATTTCATTTCTACAATTGTAATGTAGTTGAAAACGAGCTTTTAAATTGCAATTGAATTGGAATTGAAATTACACATTAAATTGGAAAATTTACATTGTAATTGAATTGGAATTGTAATTTCAATTTTAAAACGTAATGTATGTATTCAATTCTAAATTTTGGAAGATGTTCTCTAATGTAGTCAAAATTTGCATTTTAAATTGAACTAAATTGTAACTACACATTAAATTTGCATTTGAAACGACAAAACATAAATTTGTAACTGTAATAACTATGTCCAGATCTAATATAAAAAACAATCGATTTCAAATCATAATATACAAAATACACATGAAAACATCAATATGATAAAATATACAAAATATCCAAAAGTCCATATCCAAAGTCCATATATGATAAAAGTCCATGTATAAATTATATAAATCCATATCCAAAACATGATAACGTATATATAGATCATCCAAAACATGAAAATTTATAAAATATGAAAATATCCAAAACATGGAAATGTATAGATCATCAACTCATCGACCACTACGCCCACGAGGCATGTGATCGTCCCTCTGACTACCCTCGTGTCCAGCAGCCCGCTGCTATCTCTGAGACTCTAAACCCTCAAGGAATTGTGCCATATCCATCGTGTCAATGGTGATATCCGGGATCTGGGTAGGAATATGGGTAGATGGCCCTTCATCAGGATAATGTACTCGAGCTACATCCCAACAATGTGTGAAATCCATTGCAGCATTGACACCCGCCTGCTGCGATGCCTATGTAATATGCCATTACATGTAATAAGTTAGATTTATTAAAAATTAAAACTAAATTTAACATAATTTAAAAGATATTTATAAAAAATTGAAACATAAAGTAAAAAAATCAATTACTAAATGTGACTAAATAACATGAATTGGAACATAAATTAAAACTCACATGTGTCTCTGGACCCCGCCCGTCAGGACCTTCACGGTCCTCATGTTCATAATCAGGATCTACTGCCTTTCCGTTGCCCTGTACAATTTGAAATTCATTTGAAGTTAATATCTACAACATAAAATCTCAAAAATTAAGAAATAAAACACAAATTATTTAAACTGAGAAATAATATTCAAACACAAATTAAATTGGAACATAAATTATAACTTACCTCGACTACTGTTTTCTATGGGTGGGCACAAGCGGATGGATCAACCGATGGCTCGCTACCAAAGAGTTGATCCATGAATGGGGTCCCTTGCATGGATCAATAGAATACAACTCCCTTAAGTATTATTGACCATTCAATTTGCGACATTGATATGATGTAACATGAAGAACATATATACATAATTGTACAAAAGTATACCTGTCATGTAGCGATGCATCTACAATATAACTGAAAGTATGCATCTCGCGCTGACTCAACATACCGCAGTAGGGTCTCGCGATCGAAACTCCTGAGTATGTCACTAGAGACATATTGTATCTCTGGCTCTGCAAGTGGAGGGGGTGGTCTAGATGCCTCTCCATGCACAACAACAACAACAATTCCCATGGCAGTGAACAATGAGTATGCAAGGTCAGCTCTAGCCTCTGCAGCAAGCTGGGATGATTGTGCCACATCCCCTGACCTGATAACCACCCTATCAGGAAGTGGTACCAACCTCAGAGCAGGTGGCACGAAGGCAGGGTCTCTCCGAGCTCCAGGACGTTGGTAGGAGCATCCCCTACCAGCCCCATAGAACTGGGACCCTGTGCTAGTGTAATCCGGGTGCATGTCCAAAACAAAATCTGCATAAACATGTTTTGCAAAGTACAATGAGACCTGGTCATGTTGGGGGAACATGCCCCATGCTCCCACGAATCTATCATATATATGTGGTGCAGCGACCTCCAACTTAAACTCCCTCAGTCTAAGTGGTTGACTGGGGGCGCGGTCACGAGGGATGTCGAATAAAGCACCCTTGATGTCATGCCCTTTTATGGCGACTTTGACATCCTCCCATTTGTGGATCCCAATGACACCATCTCTCCTCCTCTGGCATGAATGTCGCCAAATGTCATTGAGAGGTCCTACCCTCCTGTAGAGGGTCAACATCTCATCAATTGCTGATAACATCATCGACAAAGATTATCGTGTGGGAGAATCCTCCCTCAAAGTGTTCACATATGAGCTCACCCACTCTCGCTGGGAAATGATGTCAGCGAGAGTGATCTATGCGACCTCATCATCGTATGATCCCCCTGATGGGGCACCTGCAATCCAAACCAAAACACAAATGTTACTAAAAATATATATTATAACTTATAGCTGAAATTCAATGCATTATATACTAAAAATTTACTGAAAATGTGCTAACAAAAAATACGCACCTGATGCACTCGTGTGTTGTTGCACATCCTCCTCCTGGGGATCTACATGTATGTCTTCAGGATGAACTGACACACTATCTCTCCTACTGCTGCCACTAGTGGTAGCCGACCTCAGCCTAGCATCACTCCTTGGTGAACGGGAGCGTTGCCGATGGCCGCCCTATCGGGCGACGTTAGATCCTCTCGTGCTTCGTGGAGCACGAAGCACTGAATCTCTCTCTTCAAGACTATCTGCATCACATTTCAATTTTTAATTCTAATTTTATTTCAAATTCTATTCCAAATTTCACATTTCAATTTCAAATTTTCTCATTTCAATTTCAAATTCTATTCCAAATTTCACATTTCAAATTCTATTCCAAATTTCACATTTCAATTTCAAATTTTCTCATTTCAATTTCAAATTCTATTACAAATTTCACATTTCAATTTGAAATTCAATTCAAATTCAAATTCAATTCAAATTTCAAATTCTATTCCAAATTTCACATTTCAATTTCAAATTTTCTCATTTCAATTTCAAATTCTATTCCAAATTTCACATTTCAATTTCAAATTCTATTCCAAATTTCACATTTCAATTTCAAATTCAAATTCAATTCAAATTTCAAATTCTATTCCAAATTTCACATTTCAATTTCAAATTCAAATTCAATTCAAATTTCAAATTCTATTTCAAATTTCACATTTCAAATTCAAATTCAATTCAAATTCAAATTTCAATTTCAATTTCAAATTTCAAATCCAATTCCAAATTCAATTTCAATTCCAATTCAAATTCAAGGCCACCACTGGACTAGAGTTTGCTCCTATTGATCCTCAACCATCGAGTGAAAGGAAGGTTCCTACAATCATTGTTTTAGATTTTTGGATTCAATTTTGCAAGATTTATTTTTTCGGATTTCGTGTTTGATAGAGCTAAGCGAGTTATTTGAATTGTTGAGTGAACTAAATGAATATAGCCTCAATGTTTAATATTGACTTCTGGAAATGATCTATTAAGTAAGTTGCATTATTTTAGATGCCTAGTTCTGCAAATATTTTGTTGGCATCTCATAATTTTACAGACACCCCAGATTGATAAGTACAAATCCAACTCATGTCAATAGAGAACTTGGTGACAACATGGTCTTAGTAGCATGAAGGCATACAAATACATGATTAGTTTTGCATTGGAATTTTCTAAGTAGGGTGTGCTTTCTATAGATTTATTTCATTTGAATATAAATGGTATAGTAGTTTTTAATTATTTCAATTTCATTTAGTGGTGCAGTAAGAACCACCCCATCCATTAACCATTGGAAGGATAAATTATGAAGTGATGCATATGAAGGAGGAAAAAAAAGTAGAGTTTCAGGAGCTAAAAGCCTAAGGTTTGCATACAAGGTGAATTTTTTTCTACTATGATTTTAAAGTTGTAGATTTCAAAATATAGAGAGTCACCATATTCATGAGTATGCTCTCTTCCTATGTCTAGTTGTGATTTGGAAGATTACAAAAGAAAAATATGGATACAAGTCTTTATATCAACTTGTAATTCTACTGTCGGGGTTTTCTGAAAAATTAAATCCGTTTACAATTCATGAGTGCATGATCTCTTGATGGGACATGTTTATAAAAGTAGACCAGTTTGGTTTAATGAAGTAGACCAAGTATTTTGTACCATCAATGAGAGGTGATACCCCATAAGGAAGAAAGCTACGAATCTGTTGAACCAAATCCAAATCCAAACCAAATTCTCACCAAAGAAATGCATGTATACAATTATATCACAAATCAAAAGGAAAAAGAAAGAATTAGAAGCTAACAAAGTAAGCAAATCTTAACTGACAAGCAAAAGACTCGTACCTGGCGAAACTTCAGTTGACTACCCAGAGGGTCAAATGAATTCAAAATTTGAGAAGAAAGATACAGTCATGATCCTTGAGACAAACTATAGACAATGGTGTAAGAATCATACTTTAATTACATGCATGAAAAAGGATGACAAATCTCCCCAATCAGTAATTGGAAATGGCATGTCGGTAAAAGAAAGATTAAACAAAATGCATTGTGCTTACCGTTGTAAAATCTATCCATAAATGAAGAAAAATAAGGTTGTACCATTGATTGGAAACTTCTTGAGGTAATAATCGTCAATCCAATATGCGATCCTAGCATGAATTGTAAAATGATCAATATAGAAAATTTGAGATGAATTTATAGATGAATGATGTTCATTATGAATGGAATTGTTTGCTTCAGTAATTGTACCAAATGAATGAGAATCTAATGTGGTTGAAACTGAGGTGCTTCATGTAATGAATTTTTTAAATTAAATGAGATGTCATTCCTCTTCATATTAAGCATGTTATCATTAAAAATATTAGAACCATTAACATGATTAGTTTCAGTAGAATATTCAATCTCAAATAGTTTATCATTTAAACAATAAAATTCGCCATTGAATAAAAGTGGAGATGAATCAATAGGAGGCATTCCGAAAAATAAGTTCTTTGAAGCATTCTTTTCTTCCCATGTGGAAGACAATAAACCAATAGATTGATGAGAATAAGTTTTATTCTTTTCATCTTCTAAGCATAATTTATTATCATCTTGCACCCTATTAAAATATGGCCAGTCAAGATGAAATTCTAAATGCTCTGAAATGATCACGTGAGAAGTACAATTATCAAACATTTCAGGGTACAATGAAAAATAAGTTGAAGATGAAAGGAAATGAAAAGCATCCCTAGATAAAAAATAAAAAAAAAATTGAAGAATAATCAACCTCTATTAGAATATTAGAATATTAGAATATTTGTATTGGATTCCAATTGTGAATTAATCTCTTCTCCTAAAATAAATCGATCACCGTGTTTAGTATGCTCTTTTATACTCAATCTCTTTCACTTCTGAGATAGTTGTATTATCTTGGAGAGTATGACAAATTTATTCACCTTTTCTTAAAATTTCATATAAAGAAGATATTTATAAATTAAGATTATCATAAGTTACATTTACATTTTCAGAAATCTCTTGTTCCTTCTGATTGATCAAAGTGAAAAAAGTTGGCAAACAGTGTCATATTTCTACAACTTCTGAATCTTCATCTAAATTATCCCGTGAATGAGTATTAAGGCATAATTCATATTGACTAATATTTGGTTGATCTTGTATGTATGAAAAACAAATAAGATATGGAAACCATTTAGTAATAGAAGGTATGTGATTCAAAGGAAAATTGCTACAAAGATGTATAATCCTAGTTGCGAAGTCCTCTAACGGATTCATCCTTATCTTTCCTAAGACAATTCAATTCTTTGCACAATTTATGGTAATCAAAATTATTAAAAGCAAACAAAAAATCAACTACAAATTGATCTAAAATATGAATGGATGCAACTAATAAAGTTTCACACCAATTCTTAACTCAGTCTCCAAAAATTAAAGTGAATAACCTACACATGACACCTTCATGGTAAACATCATTAGCAATACATTCTTGAATAAATTGAGAAACATGTTCACATGCACATATTTCACTTTCCCCATCAAATTTTCTTTTTGACAAGACTTCAATTATCTCAAATGGAATGCTACAATTAACTCGTCTTGAAACACATCTCCAAATAGGGGTTTCAGAAAGAGCCATTGAATAATACAATAGTGAAAATACTTAACTCCTAAGGGTTAGCTTGTGATCTACCCCGCCATATAGTGTATGTGCAACGATGTAGAAGAATACAATATAAAAAACTAAAATTTCAAAGCAAAAGGATAAATGATTAAAAAAATAATTGAAACTTAAAATAATAAACTAGTTATTTTTACCTCAGCCCTCCTTCTACACCATTTTTTGATGGGCAAAATTGACCGGTTGTCAACGTAAGGGAAGTTGCTTGATCAAGGTTTTTAAATCAAACCCTACACCATTTAGCGTATCTACTTCTCACAAGAATAAAGGCCCCATTTCCATTTCCTCTAACCAAATGTTTATCCTTGAAAAGGAGACTTTGTGGTTAAGGTGATCCTAAATTCGTAAATGCAAAATCCATTCTAAAAGGAATGCAAACTACATCTAAATGCAATGTGCAAATTCATCTATATTTGATTTTTGGTAGCAGCAGAAAGTGAATTTGAGTAACTACAGAAAATTTTCTAATTTGATATATCCGCGAATTTGAGTAACTACAGAAAATTTTCTAATTTAATATATCCTATAGGAGCGAATTTGAAATTAACAATTAATCTAATTTGAATTAAGTAAAAATTATGTTATGATTTGATTTAATAGAAAAATCAAAATCAAAATCACAACCCATTATATAGTTTATTACATTTCAAAATAATAACAAAGAAATTATTATTATTTGAAAATATATTAATGAGACAAATTAGCTTGACTAGTAATGAATGCATGGGTGAATCCACGAATGTATCCCTCTTTGAGAAATCCATGTATCCCTGTTTGACCACTAGTCCCAATATTTTTTAATAACAATCATAAAGCTATGGTCAAGGGACTTAAAGGATAGAAATAAAATAATATTCTTTCATTGTATTTTCCTTACAAATAATAAGGTTGACAAAGTAATGTTAGGTAATATGAGCTTGTTCTAAGAGGACCTATAGTCATCCATTGCCAATTTCCAAAGAGAATTTCCGTGAGTTTTATTTGTCTAGCCATTTTTTAATTTTTTAATTTTAGAAATGTCCATATTTTTAAGAAGGTGTTTTTATTGTTGAATTGTAGTTTGTATTCCACAAAGATGGTGGAAAAATCTAATCCAAACACATGTAGTCTAGTCCAGCAAAATGCATTTGTAGTGGCTTATTTCATTCAGAGACATCATCTAATGAGGTTAAGCCACCTGATGTTGGGATTTTTTTCAAGCTATCCATTATGGTTCCAGGCCAATTTATCTTCATTGATGCTCACATTGTGGACATACTTTTCATGGCCTAAGAGGGGATCCTATTTAGGACAATTTGGCAAGTTGGTTATGGTTATGATTAATAATATATGATTATATATTATTAATATTCATTTTTTAATTTTTTATATTATATTATTAATATTAAATATTATTTTTTTAAAATAAATTAAGTAAAAATTAATAAATAATATATTATTATATTAATTTTTAATTTTTTATATTATAATATTAATATTAATATATGATTTTTTTTTCAATCTTCTTGGTGTTCTCAGAGGATTGAAAAAAAATTGCCAGCATTTCTGCTTGCAAATTCACATACCAAATAATTTTTAAACAAATAAATGCAAAATAAATTTAAAATACTAAAAGTATTTCAAATTTAAAATAGTTTTGGTTTTTGTTTTGAAATGGTTTTCTGTTTTAGGTTCAAATGGTTTTTTTTTCCAATCCTCTTAGTGTTCTTAGAGGATTGAAAAAAAATGGGCAGCATTTCTGCTTGTAAAATCACATTTTAAAATAAAACTGGTAGCATTTATGGGGTGAAATGCTACCAGTTCATATAAAAACAAAAATAAATTAAATAATTCAATTAAATAACTGACAAATATCTAAAACCCTAAATCTATTTCAAATTTGGTTTTTGTTTTGGTTTGAAATGGGTTTTTGTTTTGGTTTGAAATAGGTTTTTGTTTTAGTTAAATCAAATGGTTTTTTTTTCAATTAGTTTGGTTTCAATGGCGGTTTTCGGTTTCAATGGAAGTTTAGTTTCAATGCCTACATCCTAACCATTTCTAGAAAACCAAATTAAACCAAGATTTGATAAAAAACACAAATTTATACATAAAATATGAAATATATATTTTTTAAAATAACAAGACAAATGGTAGATTTCTACCCACCTGGTGGAATAGATGACATGATGGCATTGTTGTGGGGAGGTGGCATCGGGCGTGTGCTCGGTCAAGGTCGCCGGTCGCTGTTGCTCTGTCTCTGTCAAGCAACTGCACGAAAACAGGGCCGGTCGGGCCCTGTTTTGTTTTTTCTTCTCTGTCGCATTCCCTCGATCGAGGGTCTGTCAACCCACTGCATAACTGCCCGAGCCCTGTTTTTTTTTTTTTTTATGGATCGAACAAACCCTCAATCAAGGTTTGGCTTGATCGAGGGTTTGGTTAGACCCTTGATCGAGGGTTTAAAAAATCCTCGATCGAGGTATTTTTAAACCCTCGATCAAGCATATAAGCCTCGATCGAGCATATAAGCCTCGATCGAGGGCTTGAAATTACCTCGATCGAGGGTCCAAAAAATGAATTTCCCCCTTGCTATCCACCGAAAATGGTGAACCACATCCGTGGATTCACCCTAATAAATAAAACATTAAGATCATTTAAGGAATATCTAAGAATTTTGATAACATATTTACATTCATATCTCTAGTAATGCAATTTGATAGAAAGTAAATAAGATAACACATTTAGAACCTGGTAACTGTAGAAGAGACAAATAACCAAAGGCGCTCGTTCCACCCAACCTTTTCTTGAAGACATCCAAGTCACTTGCCTGGACCCCCAAGCCTGTTCACTGAATCACTAGGACGAAGATCCTGTGTGGAGAATGGAATAAATTCCTTTGCAACTCAGCAATAGTACTTGACAGTAGTACTTCTGCCTTTAGCAATATTGAACTCAACAATGTGGTTGCACTATTTCAGAATGCAGTCTTAACTCACTCAATCACTTCTAATCTTCCCCTCATAAAATCTCTTGTGCTCTCTTGTCCTTTTCTTTCAGAATTTTTCACAAGGTAAGAACTGAACAACCTCCTGCTAAATTCGATGGGTAGATAAAGCATGCATATTTCTTTGGTTAGTTTTCTTTAGTTAATGAGCCACCTGCTCAGTTCCACTTTCTTAGGGAACATGACCATAAAAATAGGGAATTTCCCCTCTGCAATAGCTAGAAGTGAGTTGAGGATGTTGCCAAGTGTCGGTTTTCTCTCCACCCTAGTCCATTCCTTTTAGTGGGTCAGTGAACACTCATTCAATAGTCCCCTTTGGATATTTGTCTCCTCTTTTATTTATAAATAATAAAATATTCATAGTAATTAATTACAGTCATCCTTGTCCCCACTTGGTCAATAAACATAAAAATTTACAATAACATACAACATAATGTTTTCTGACAACATAAAATGTTCATAATTTGGGTATGTGACATTTACTAACCATAATAGCATCAAAGGCAGTGAGGAAATCAACTTCTTGTTTTACAGGGATTATTGGATTATTCCACAGTGATCCCATTACTATTTACATGCCTCTTCTTGTTTCGATTATTGTTTAGATTTAGGGTTTAGATGCCTCTTGCATGTGCACGACACTACGTTGGCTCAAAAAGACTGTGTGCCTACATACGAAGAAAATGAAGATACATGGATTGAAATACCTTCCTATGTATGCATTATGTATTCAACTTCAAGAGTGTGGTGAATGTTGGGCAAATTTCATGGATTGTGAGATTCATATCACAAATATATGTTATAAAACCAACAAAAATGCAAGCATTATGACATTACTTCCAAATATATATACTCCTTACTTCCATCAAGACCCACAGCTCAATGTTTAAGAGGCTGATCTCTGTCATGATATTTCTTGAATGTGAGTATTCCCATTGCATGGTATTTGTGTGAGGTAAAACACTACATATTAGTGTGATGACCAAACTGTTCAATATTGTAACTTCTAAGAATATTATATTTGTATATTATTTATTCCGGAGATGTTCCATACCTCCGATGTGATTATACTATGAATCCGGAGATGTTTATTCCTCCGAATTGGTTGTGGTAACTAGGGTTATTAGACCCACCATGTGAGGGTCGGCCCAGTCAGTTATAATAGGGTATTTAACCTAATGGTTAAATACGAGCCTACATGTACTTGTGTAAAATACATGTCAGTGTAGTGTATAAATAGAGGAGGTATGTTCCTCATTTGACACACTCACTCACTTAAGAGAGGCGCACTTGTGGAGGAGAGGTCTGCTATGGTGGAGAAGGAGATCATGTCTTTGGTTTTCATCTTTGTATATTGCTGGTCATCTATATTGAGGAAGTTTTACTGAGTTTTCTACCCCATGAGGGTTTCCCAGGATAAATCTGTGTCTCTTGTGTTTATGCTATGCTTGTTGTTTCTTAAGTGATCCTGTATATGCCATTATTGTGAAATGGAATGTAATGCTACTATTTTCTGTCTTAGCATATTGAATTTTAACATGGTATCAGAGCTAACCTGAAGAAAGGCAATGTATGGCACTTACGACACTTGCTTCTCTTGCGACAATTTGAAGGTTAGGGTTTTATATAGCAAAAACCAGTCATCATGGAACTTTCGCTAGAAATCCATTTATGCGAAGTTTCAGGATCTGAAAAGTTTACAGGTCGTAGATAACATCCCCAGGTACCTTGTTTCCAAAGGGAACCCTTAGATTCATTTTACTTTATGAGTTATGGTCAGTACAAGTTAGGGTTTCTGCCTCTTCCAGATCTCAGTCAAAATCAGGTGACCTTGGAAAAAAGGTCATAACTTGGGATAGGAAGCTCCAAATGAAATTTTGTAAAAAGTGACAGGTAGTACACAGACTGTACTATCTCAGGAAACGTTTTCAGAGGCCGAAGGTGAACCAGTGACATGTGGAACGCCGTACAAGTTCGCTCTTGTGTTTTATCCAATAAACAGGTCACGTTGTGACACTTGGCATAACTCTCTCTCAGAGATTCCAATTTATGTCAGACCTATCAGGATGGAAAGATAATAGGGCGAGCTATCTCAGGAAACGTTTTCAAAGGCAGAAGCTCAAACAGTGACACATGGCACACCGTACAAGTTCGCTCTCCTGTTTTATCCCATAAATAGGTCACGTTGCGACACTTGGCATAACTCTCTCTTAGAAAATCTTATTGAGGTCAGACCTGTCAGGATAGAAAGATGACAGGTCAGGATACTACAGAAAAAGTTTTCAGACCCTATGGAGCAGAAATTTCATAGTTATAGCAGAAATAATCAGGTGCATATTTCTGTCAAAATAGAATTATTTTTGGAGCACCTTTATTCATGGCTTCCAGAATTTAGGGTTTCGGAGAAAGTTAGAATTTTTGGAATCAAAATCCACGGCTGGAAGCTCCTCAGAAAAATAAGAGTTTAGAGCCTTGGATCGAACCTTTTGATTGGACAGAAGGGTGGGCTTCGTCAAACCCTAGTTCGGGTTCCTGTCCAGAAGATCCAGAAGTTTCGAAGGCAATTTTGAGGGGTCAAATTTTGGAGATTTCAAAATTGAAGAATCTTAGGTTGATCAACTCAGCAAGACACATTCGTCCATCCATTCAGAAGTGTGAAAGTCAAAGATTGAATTTTTAGGGTTTCTCTAGCAAACCCTAATCAAGCTCTAGATCAAGTTTCAGGGGGAATTGAGGCTAAGGCTTTACATAAGAAGACTACAAAAAAAAGTCTCGACAGGTATGACAAAGGAGGTTCAGGTATGCCTTGAAATCTGATTCTTGATTAAAGTTCATAATGTGTTTGTCTTCATGTTATTTATTAGTACAATCTTGATTAATGTTGTTAATTGTCTTATCACCCTAGTAACAATATGAATGCATGTGAATGATCGAAGACATTCATTGATTAGGGCTATATGATTGTACTTATGCATTATGGTGTTGTGTGAGGTTGATGTTGTCTACTAACAAGACACAGGTACATCACAAAAGACAAATCAAGTTCCATGACCATGAAACCATGAAGACAAAGACTCACGAGGTATGTATGACTTTGTTATATCATGTTTAACCTACGAGACATGCAGGTTCTAGCTCAGGATCTCTAAATCATTGAAGAGATTGTTTAGGTATGTTGTACATAACTAGCAGGTATACTAATCCAGGTATGTTTTCCTATGTCATGTTAGAATCTTACCTTGTGTAAGTATACTTGGTATGATTGGTTAGTAATCAAGGGTTTATGCATATTATGTCTCTTATCTTGGTTGATGATTTAACTAACTAGATCAAACAAGAATATGCATGAGTAAAAGAAGACTTCCTTGAAACCCTGAATACTAATGATCATGACTGTACATATTCAAGATTATTTAGAATTAGAATGTTTTGATAATATTGAGAATATACTAATGAATGTATGTTTGTGTATGAGATCATGAGGATGACACTAGTGTACACTTGAGCATGCACAGTGGTACAGAATGAATAGAAGTTCAGAAAACATATAGAAGATTAAGCGGGAGGAAACCACACAAACATAAAAGATAAGTATTTGGGTTGTTATTAGAAATAGTAAATGATATTGCTTGTATGCATATTTGTATTCCTAGAATATATCATGCTGAGTGTAAACATTCATAAAGCATTGAACAGTATACTACTAATATGCATATGATTGGTAAATTGGACAAACATTCCATTGTTGCTTGTCTAGAATGAAACCTCTTTACTGACATGCTGAGAGTTGTGCACACTCTCGATAGTATGTTCTGGTAGAGATGGAAGGCATCTAGATAGCCACTGTATGCATACAGTATATGGGAAAGTGTTGTGCCAAAGTATTGGTCAAAATAGTTGCATAACTATGTAAATGATATCTGTATGCATAATATGTTATCATATCAATCTAATTTGATGATTATGAAGTATTACTAATCATGTACTTAATTTTGATTTGTAGGAAAGATCATCATGAATGATGAACTCTGAACAAGCGATGGATGTTCAACAAAAGATTTACAAATCAAACACACTATAGAAAGCTTGTGGTTAAGAGATTCTCTTAGAAAGAGGAAGAGAATCATGATGAGATGTTTTGCTCCAAGGGACTAGATAAGACCATTCTCTTAATAATGTAATCAGGTTCTGTATGGGTTCCCAGGATCGGTAGTCAATTGATGAGCTTAATGATCATCATGGGTGATGTGGATCTCAACCTTTGCTACAAGGTTGAATATGGGTTCTAAACACATATGACATGGATGCAAGAAGGAACTCACCACAGAGTTCGAATGATTTTGAGGCTCATATTAGTAGACCCATCTGACGAGAGATGGCACAGATAAATATGCAGAAGATCACTCAATGCTGAGTGTGAATAATGGAAAATTGACAGCTTCATGACAAAGCTTGGGCTTTACCAGAAGTAAAGCTGTTCCTAACCTTTACCTTAAGGTTGTGGATGATGAACCTATCATACCATTATTGTATGACGATGATCTCTTTTTGACAAGGAATGAGAAACAGGTCATGAAAATGGCTGCAAAAATGAAAATGAAAGATCTCGGATTAATGCACTACTTCTTAGGTCTAGAAGTATGGCAATATCCAAAATGAATCTTTTAAATCAAGGTAAGTATGTTGTGAAGTTTCTAAAAATATTTGATATGTTGGAGTTTAAAGCCATGGCCACTCCCATGGACTCCAACTTGAAGTTGTTAGTTAATGACTCATCATATTTATTGGACCTAACCCTATATAGACAAATCATTGGGTCATTGATGTATTTAACAAATACTATGACAGATATATGCTTTACTGTAAATACACTAAGTCAGTATCTAGTAGAACCTAGAAAGGTGCACTTAATAGCTACAAAGCATGTAGTGAGGTACCTAAAAGGTACATTAGATTTTTGGTCTATATTATCTTGGAGGTCATGAACTCCGTTTACATGGTTACTCAGATTCTGATTGGGAAGGAAGTTTATCAGACAGAAAGAGTACATCAGGTGGATGTTATAGTCTTGAATCTGCCATGATCTCATGGTTCAGCAAGAAACAATCTAGTGTGGCTCTCAGTACTGCTGAAGCAGAATTTATGGCTGTCTGCTCTGCCAGCTGTGAAGCAGTATGGCTTCAGAAGCTTTTATAAGGAGTGTTTGACTTAGAAATGGATCCCACTGTGATTATGTGTGACAATCAAAGCTGCATTAAGATGACTAAAAATCTTGTGTTCCATGATAAGTCAAAACACATAGAGATCCGATACTTCTATATATGAGATATGGTGCAAAGAGGAGTTATCAAGCTCAAATATTAAAGCACTGAGGATCAGATTGCTGATATCTTGACTAAACCTCTGTCTCGAGTGAAGTTTGAATACTTTCGACACAAGCTTGGTATAGTTCAAAAGAACTCTCCTCGAAAGGGGGAGTAGCATAGTATCTGATAACAAGTCTGTCTCATCAATGATGAGGTTACCTATTTACTGCACTTTGTTACTTAGAATTATTTTTAGGACCCTTATATTTTTACTTTTGATGATAGATATATTAGTAAGAATACATGCTTTTGATGATAGATGTATACATTCCTTTGATGATAGATGTATTAGTGAGTATACATGCTTTTGATGATAGATGTATTAGTGAGAATACATGCTTTTGATGATAGATGTATACATGCCTTTAATGATATATGTATTTGATGCTATTGATGAGGATACATGTTTTGATGATGAGGATACATGTTTTGATATACATGTTTTGATGATGAGGATACAAGATGCCTTGATGTACTTGTATGGATGAAGATACTTGTACCCATGATTGACATACGAGGGGATTGGATCATCCCTGGACTTCAGTCCTAAAGAGAGCCGTAGACGTATGTCTTCGAGAATGAAGTCCTTGGTGGACTTGAGGGGATTGGATCATCCCTGGACTTCAGTCCTAAAGAGAGCCGTAGACATATGTCTTCGAGAATGAAGTCCTTGGTGGACTTGAGGGGATTGGATTATCCCTGGACTTCAGTCCTAAAGAGAGCTGTAGACGTATGTCTTCGAGAATGAAGTCCTTGGTGGACTTGAGGGGATTGGATCATCCCTGGACTTCAGTCCTAAAGAGAGCCGTGGACGTATGTCTTCGAGAATGAAGTCCTTGATGGACTTGAGGGGATTGGATCATCCCTAGACTTCAGTCCTAAAGAGAGCCGTAGACGTATGTCTTCGAGAATGAATTCCTTGGTGGACTTGAGGGGATTGGATCATCCCTGGACTTCAGTCCTAAAGAGAGCCGTAGACATGATGTCTCCGAGAACAAAATCATGAATGAACAGGTAAGGGGATTGGATCGTCCTCGGACTTTAGTCCTTTGAATTGAGCCGTAGACATGATGTCTCCGAGAACTAAATCCTGAATGAACAGGTAAGGGGATTGGATCATCCTCGGACTATGGTCCTCTGAATTGCGCCGTAGACATGAGGTCTCTGAGAATTGAATGATAGGACTGGATCATCCCTGGACTTCGGTTCAAAAGGTACATGATAGGAATGGATCGTCCATGGACTTTGGTTCAAAAGGTACATGATAGGACTGGATCGTCCCTGGACTTCGGTTCAAAAGGTACATGATAGGACTGGATCGTCCCTGGACCTCGGTTCAAAATGTACGTGACAAATCCTAGAATTGTTCTAGGTTACATCCAGCATGAAATAGGGCTGGCTCTGTATATGTGATACATCCAGCATGAAACAGGGTTGGCTCTATAGATGTGATACATCCATCATGAAATAGGGCTGGCTCTGTAGATGTGATACATCCAGCATGAAACAGGGCTGGCTCTGTAGATGTGATACATCCAGCATGAAACATGGCTGGCTCTGTAGATGTGATACATCCAGCATGAAACAGGGATGGATCTGTAGACGTAACACATCCAGTATGAAAGAGGACTGGCTCTATGGCGGTAAATCCTAGATCTGATCTAGGTCACATCCAGTATGAAAAAAGAATGGCACTATGGTTGGGATTAGATCGTCCCTAGACATGAGACTTGTCTTAAAGAGATAAGGATTGATGATCCTGGAACTTGATCTTGATTGTATCATCCATGGACCTATGTCCTAAAGAGAGCAGGATTGATCATCCTGTAATATGATCATGTGATGATGATGTTGATGATCGTGTGATGACGATGCTGGTCACATGATGGCGATGCTGATGATCGTGTGATGACAATGCTGATGATCATGTGATGATGATGCTGATGATCGATGTTGATGATCGTGTGATGACGATGCTGATCATATGATGGCGATGTTGATGATCGTGTGATGACGATGCTGATGATCGTGTGATGACGATGCTGATGATCGTGTGATGATGATGTTGATGACGATGTTGTTGATCGTATGATGACGATGTTGATATTTGTATGATGACGATGCTGATGATCGTGTGATGATGATGATGATGAACATGTGATGACGATGCTGATGATCGTGTGATGAGGATGCTGACGATTGTGAGGATTCATATATTGATGTTGTTGTATCTGTTTGAGTACTGCAGAAGATAAAGACTCAGTACTGAAGATGTTGATGTTCCAGTATTGAAGATGTTCCAGTAACTGGTTGAGTTACTGATGATGTTGAGAAAGCTTCCAATGATTTATAGATGTATCATGTATGATGTATGACTCGTTGCTCCTGCGGTTGTTGTTATAATATCCTTCTCATTAAGGGGGAGTGTTGAATATTGTAACTTCTAAGAATATTATATTTGTATATTATTTATTCCGGAGATGTTCCATACCTCCGATGTGATTATACTATGAATCCGGAGATGTTTATTCCTCCGAATTGGTTGTGGTAACTAGGGTTATTAGACCCACCATGTGGGGGTCGGCCTAGTCAGTTATAATAGGGTATTTAACCTAATGGTTAAATACGAGCCTACATGTACTTGTGTAAAATACATGTCAGTGTAGTGTATAAATAGAGGAGGTATGTTCATAATTTGACACACTCACTCTCTTAAGAGAGGCGCACTTGTGGAGGAGAGGTCTGCTATGGTGGAGAAGGAGATCATGTATTTGGTTTGCATCTTTGTATATTGCTGGTCACCTATATTGAGGAAGCTTTACTGGGTTTTCTACCCCATGAGGGTTTCCCAGGATAAATCTGTGTCTCTTGTGTTTATGCTATGCTTGTTGTTTCTTCAGTGATCCTGTATATGCCATTATTGTGAAATGGAATGTAATGCTGCTATTTTCTATCTTAGCATATTGAATTTTAACACAAACATGTAACATGGTATAAAGGCTACCATAAATCACACAATAAGGATTTAGTCATATGTAATAATACATTAAAGGTCAAATTACCCTGGTTATGAGGCACATAACCTATGTATATAAAATGTACAATGGCTGGTGCAAGGTAATTATATCCAATTATGACAAGTTAGTTGCAATGACATGCTGGAAAAACAAAAATATTATCATTAAAATGAATTATTAGAGGGACCTACAAAAAAATTTCGAATTAGGTGTAAAAATATGAAACGTAGAAAAACGAATGACCTTCCAAAATATATAACTTTTATTTATGGAAAAGCGGTATAACCACCCCAAAATGTCATTATTTTAAGATTGTTTTGTTATTTTTTCTCTAAAACATAATGCAAATGTTTTTGTTGGTCCACCTGTTTGTTATGTAAATTGTCAATTTATGAGGAAAAAATATGTAGAGGCATAGGTAGCAGACGAATCTTGTGCGGGGTTATTTTTCCAAAATTTTAAAAGTTAATTTTATATATTTTTTAAATTACGAAAGTCGGTGAAGCCTTGAAACGACATGGTCAGGTGTTGTTCCGACATATCATGGTCTGAACATAATCAAAAAACCTTTTTTTTTTAGCTTGTAGGTATTCTTGTACTCTTGTGTAGGTTCTTTTCCGTTCTTGAAATAGGTAAGCCAATCAAAAGTTATAGGCCAAATAAACGACCTATGTTTTTTACAAATTCGACATGAGTGCATTTAAAACCGAATTGAAAATAGAAAAAAATAACAGATATATTAAAAATATATATAGTTAGAATCTGCACATAGAGCTCCACAAGTGTGTGAAATTTCTGTAGTGCACAAGTGGATCATATGCGGAAATACGCATGAAAAACATGAAGTTACATAAATTGGTGTGTTCTGCCATAAATCAGACTGAGCCTCAAGATTTGGAAATACAAATCTAATACCAAACCTGCAAGGGCACCAAAAACAATTTTAATCCAAACACTCATGCGCAAAAATGTACACACGCGTAGATGTGCGCACACACGGAAGCGTGCATGCGCTAAAGCGCACACGCGTTGTTTTGTATGCACATGTAGATGCGTACACACGTTATTGTGTGCGCGCACGCATTGTGTTGTACACCTTAATTTTTATCTATCTCTCCCTAAACGCTCCCCCTCTCTCTATAACCCCACCCCTCTTCTCTTCATAT